>JANFCV010000055.1:3000000-3339751 GCA_024500475.1 Phthorimaea operculella
AATATCCTGCCTGATATTTAGTAACAAGCTTTCCGCCCAGCGGTTTTACCCGCTGATATATTTTGAAGTAAACAAGTTAATTTTATACAAATTTTCGTCCTCTGTTTTACCACCTTAGGTGATGAATTTTTTGGAACCCTTTCTTGATATTAATTAAGATTATTCAAATAACCTCTGTGCAAAATTTCAGGGTCCTAGGTCCAGTAGTATTGCCTGTGCGTGGTATACAATTTGTATGAAAAAAGTAGAGTTTGTTCGTTGTTGCCACATTTTGTTATTTTTTGCTATCCTAACAGGACCTTGGGTCAGAACTATTAAAGAACAGCCTCAAGGGATTGCAAAAAAATAAAAATGTGGCAACTACGAACAAATTTAATATTTTTTTTACAAATTGTAAATCTATGCACAGGCAATACCACTGGACCTAGGTTCTTGAAATTTTGCGCAGAGGTTATTTTGGTTGGATGAATTAACACCAGGAAAGGAATTTAAGAAAATCATTTCATAAGGTGGTAAAACTCAGGGTGTAAATTGGCAAAAAATTTGCTTGTTTACTTGAAAATATATTAGCGGGTAAAACCTCTGGGCAGAAAGCTTGTTACTAAGTATCAGTCAGGATACCGTAGCAAGGTCTACCCACACAGTAAGTAATTCTTAATCCCCAACTTCACTACTTAATTCATATTTTAGATTTGGTGAGTTTTTAGAAAAAACTGCCATGTATTAAAGCGTTTTTTTCGCAAACTATTAGATTATCAAAAAAGTTATTAGAGCAAGGTTGTGCAGAAATTTACGCGTAACATTTCTTCTATACAATGTTCATTTATAGCACTTACCAGTTTTGAGTTATAACAAAATAACAAAATTTTGGCCAATAAAAAAAGTTTGAAATGGCTGCCATTTTTTTTTTGTAAGTATGCTAGCAAGGCCCCGGCTCGGAATAGCTAAAAAATAGCCTAAAGATTCGTTTCCAAGGCGGGTCCAAACTCGGGAAAAAACGGGAACTCTCACTTAAGCGATCTTGCCTACTAGTAGTCCATTTTTTTTGTTTTGTTTTGATCTATGTTCCTCGGGGAAAGTTGTTCCTTATCACAAGCCCGTCTTGTATTTACGGCTAGAACACGCTGGTATTACAGCCCTAGAGTGAAATTTTACTAGTGCGGTCACTGAAGTAAAAAGACACATCTGCACTTATGTCGTTTTACGGCCTGTGAATAGGCAACTAAATGCCATGGCAATAAATACGCATTTAGCTAAATATTCTTCATTGAAAATAGGTTTACGCGGCTATTAACTTTGATAAATGGCATGCACTCAATACTTTATTGTGTGATTGTTGTGTCACATAACGATGTATGAATATTAACATGTTCCAAGTAAATTGTGCATAATCGTCGAATAGGTAGATATTAAAGATGTTAAAACGTATAGTTTTGCACAAAATATAAGATTATATCAATACATAGGCCTGACTGGCGGTTTTACCCGCTATAACATATTTTCTGTAGAAGCGAAATATTCAGGCTTACTGGTGCAGCTTTTTACTTTCAGCAGTCTAGTAATTTGAAGATTGTCAGTACAAAAAACGATTTAAATTATGTCTTCCTTATTTTTTTTTTAAATATTGAAAGTAGCTACGTCTAATTTCTGTTCACAAACTGCAAAATCCAGAGATACTATTAGATACCTAAGCTTCGCCAAAATAATATTCTCACTCAAAGAGTTACCTAGTGACACAATATCTCATGATCGCTATAATAACGTGTCGGAGTCGCGTAGATCTGATGCGCACGCGCAGACGTGATGTAGTGCATCACGCGCAGGAGTCACACCTTAGGAAAATATTCTTAGGTAGGTATTTAAGTAGGTACCTACTAGCGCCAGCAATTCCACCATCCCATTGGAAGGACCTAACTATACTGGATTTTCATACAAATAGGTACTAAGAAAACGCAAGATGTCAGTGGGTAGCGGGGAAGGGACATGCGCGAATACGCGCCGTTTCAAAATAAGGCCAAAGCTTCTCAGATTTGACGTAAGATGTGAGACGTAAGATGGGTTCACGTGAGGCGCGCGTCGCATCTATAACGGGTGACGCTCGCTTGTCTGACAGATGTCATGTTTTTTGTGCTGTGCATCGCGTCGCGCGTCTGCTCTGTGGAGTTTGCCCAATGAGTTTGCCCCTTAGACGTTCTTTCATAATAAAATCATCTACATGTTTTACAAAATTGTTAAACAAAGAATCCAGCCAAAGCGTAGCCTCACCAGCAGAAGTTCTATCATAACCATAACCGAAAATTCCACAAATTTTCACAACAAACTTATTAATTAAATCTGCTGGGTAGAGTAATAAATGTTTTAGAAGGAAACCTATGAACAAACCAAATGAAGCCACGATATTGTAGCGATTCGTCTTTTTAGCGTTTGTAAAAATCTGAAAATGTATCAAGGGGTGAACGGTTCACCGTGAACCTTGTCATTGGCCTCATAGGTACGTCTGTGACAGACGATTTATTCAGTGTCTGAGGCAAAATTTTTATGACTTTATAAGCCGATACGGGTGCGGCGCGATTTTCCGCACGCTCTAAAAGTGAAGGTGGAATTAGAGACTGGCACATGCATGTTTAAATGTCGTTTATGCGTTTTGATTGCGAGACCAGCGAACAAGGCGTCATCGTGTGTTCTACGCCCATCAAACACACGCTTTCTCCATTCATCCCTATTCTCAGCAAGCTTCTTCCAGATTTTATGGTCTATAAAGTTGTTAATTTTAATAATAATTGTATATTCCAGACCAATTAAAAGTTGTTATGGGTCTGGGTTACAAAACGTGTAGGGATTTTTCTATATGAAGATTTAGCACATATTCTACGCTTGTCAAACTTTTTTGTGGTAAGATTCTTAATGTTTTTACAGTTTATAAAAAAATATAGTGGCTGTACCAACATATATTAATGAGATACATTTTTTTATCGGTTTCAGGGCACGCCAAGTTGAATTGCGACGACTTTTTTAAGGCTTCATTATGATTCTTCGTAGAGCTCCCTCTAAAATATTATCTTGCTGTCGTAGCCCCTTGCTTGTTAGCGTGGAATACCTCACTGGAAAACAAATTGTTTCCAACTCGGAACAAACTATGTTTAGCCAGATACCATCGGAATAAATTACTTAAAATGACATTAATTATTAAAAACAGCCCAATTAGTGGCTCTGCTACTAGAAAATTTGAACATTATGGATTTTAGTTTTATATTAATATGTTTTGTTATTTTTTGTTTTTCTTATTTTCGGATTTGAAATATTGCCGACCCTTTAGGCGCTTTACACACATAACGAAGTAATTATTTCGACAATATTTTTGCGCTCCGCTATTACAGCGTTCGGAAAATGCTTATTTCCAACTTAATCTCATGCGCAACGGTGCGTTGACGGATGTTACGCATTACAGAATCATGACGCATCGTCGAAACGGACGTTATATTTGTAAGGCGCCTAAATATATTGTAACCCTAACTTAACTTTTGTCTCTTTTACGAGTGACGTAGGTAGGTACGGAAGTTTTGTAATAGGTGTGGTAGCAAGAGGTATCATTTAAGTGCCCTAATAGGTGTGGGTATCATCTATGTACTGGCTCGATAGATGCTCAGCTTTGCTCATCTCCAACTGTTAAATGTTAAAAAGAATATGCCATATCCTTTGTCATACAAAATTGATCACAGATATTTGACTGAAGAGCCATTTTCTTCTACTAGCTTTTTTTTGTTCCAGCTCAAGAGACAACATGCTCCCGTTACCGCACCACCTGCACCTGAACTCAGCCTTGACCTGCCGCCTGGTCGGTGGACTGACCAGAGAACAAAGAGCTGTGTGCCACGAAGCGCCCGATACAGCGTCCATAGCCTTCGAGGGTCTACAGCTAGCGGTCAAGGAGTGCCAGCACCAGTTCCGCTGGCACAGATGGAACTGTAGCAGTCTGGCTACGAAGAGCGCCAATCCGCATGCTAGTGCTATCATGAAGAGAGGTAAGCGACAAAGCGGGGTAAGCGTAATAATTATAAAGCGAGGTAAGCGAACTATTATGAAGAGAAGTAAGCGACAAAGCGGGGTAAGTGTGCGTATATGAAAAGAGGTAAGCGACAAAGCGAGGTAAGCATGCTTTTATGAAGAGAAGTAAGGGACAAAGCGAGGGAAGCTTGCTATAATGAAGAGAGGTAAGCGACAAAGCGGGGTAAGTGTGCGATTATGATGAGAGGTAAGCGACAAAGCGAGTTAAGCCGTGCAATTCCTGCTTGTACCGAGAGTAACAGAAAGAGTATAGTTACAAGCCGAAAGGAAGTCAAGGTACTTATGAAACTGAACAACTTTCCCCATGAAACATGAGTCGAAATATGAAAAAAATTAACCTTCCAAAGTAAATCAATCAGCTGACAATTTCCGATTTTTTTTATTTCGACCTATGTACCATGGAGAAATTTGTTCAGTTTCATGAGTACCTTGACCTCCTTTCGGCTTGTTACACCCTTTCTGTTACTCCCTGTATTATCATCATTGGCTGGTCGATGGACTGACCAGGGAACAGAGAGCCGTGTGCCACGAAGCGCCCGATACAGCGTCCATAGCCTTCGAGGGTCTACAGCTAGCGGTCAAGGAGTGCCAGCACCAGTTCCGCTGGCACAGATGGAACTGTAGCAGTCTGGCTACAAAGAGCGCCAATCCGCATGCTAGTGCTATCATGAAGAGAGGTAAGCGACAAAGCGAGGTAAGCGTGCTGTTATGAAGAGATGTAAGCGACAAAGCGACGTAAGCGTACTATAATGAAGAGGTAAGCGACAAAGCGAGGTAAGCGAGCTATAATGAAGAGAGGTAAGCGACAAAGCGGGGTAAGCGTGCTATAATGAAGAAAGTAAGCGACAAAGCGAGGTAAGCGAGCTATAATGAAGAAAGGTAAGCGACAAAGCGAGGTAAGCGTGCTATAATGAAGAAAGATAAGCGACAAAGCGAGGTAAGCGTGCTATAATAAAGAAAGGTAAGCGACAAAGCGAGTTAAGCATGCTTTTATGAAGAGACGTAAGCGACAAAGCGAGGTAAGCGTGCTATTATGAAGAGAAGTAAGCGACAAAGCGAGGTAAGCGAGCTATTATAAAGAAAAGTAAGCGACAAAGCGAGGTAAGCGAGCTATTATGAAGAGAAGTAAGCGACAAAGCAAAGTAAGCAATCTATAATGAAGAAAGATAAGCGACAAAGCGAGGTCAGCGATCTATAATGAAGAAAGATAAGCGGCAAAGCGAGGTAGCGTCTTATATTATCATCATTGGCTGGTCCATGGACTGACCAGGGAACAGAGAGCTGTCTGCCACGAAGCGCCCGATACAGCGTTCATAGCCTTCGAGGGTCTACAGCTAGCGGTCAAGGAGTGCCAGCACCAGTTCCGCTGGCACAGATGGAACTGTAGCAGTCTGGCTACGAAGAGCGCCAACCCGCATGCTAGTGCTATCATGAAGAGAGGTAAGCGACAAAGCGAGGTAAGCGTTCTATAATGAAGAGAGTAAGCGACAAAGCGAGGTAAGCGTTCTATAATGAAGAGAGTAAGCGACAAAGCGAGGTAAGCGTTCTATAATGAAGAGAGTAAGCGACAAAGCGAGGTAAGCCGTGTAATTCCGGTTTATATTAGCATCAGCTACCGGCTAGTCGGTGGACTGACCAGGTAACAGAGAGCCGTGTGCCACGAAGCGCCCGATACAGCGTCCATAGCCTTCGAGGGTCTGCAGCTAGCGGTCAAGGAGTGCCAGCACCAGTTCCGCTGGCACAGATGGAACTGTAGCAGTCTGGCTACGAAGAGCGCCAATCCGCATGCTAGTGCTATCATGAAGAGAGGTAAGGCAAAGCGAGGTAAGCTGTGTGAAGCCGGCTTATATTAGTATTATAACGACTGGTCGGTGGACTGACCAAGAAACAAAGAGCGCCAGATACAGACTCTATAGCCTTCGAGTGTCTGCAACTAGCAGTCAAGGAGTGCCATGAAACGAGGTAAGCGACATAGTAATGTAGGTCGTGTAAAGCTCGCTTATATTAGCACCAGCTGCCAGCTAGTCGGTGGACTGACCAGGGAACAGAGAGCCGTCTGCCACGAGGCACCTGATACAGCGTCCATAGCCTTCGAGGGTCTACAGCTAGCGGTCAAGGAGTGCCAGCACCAGTTCCGCTGGCACAGATGGAACTGTAGCAGTCTGGCTACAAAGAGCGCCAACCCGCATGCTAGTGCTATCATGAAGAGAGGTAAGAGACAAAGCAAGGTACTACCTGGTTCACAAAAGAAGGGGACAAATTGCTCAAATGTCATGTGATATGAAAAAGACGTAAACAATAATGTTGCCATTTCGGGTCCCCTTCTTATGTGAACAAGGTAGTAAGCCGTGCAATGCCCGCTTCGCTTATATTAGCAACAGCTGCCGCCTGGTCGGTGGACTGACCAGGGAACAGAGAGCCGTGTGCCACGAAGCGCCCGATACAGCGTCCATAGCCTTCGAGGGTCTACAGCTAGCGGTCAAGGAGTGCCAGCACCAGTTCCGCTGGCACAGATGGAACTGTAGCAGTCTGGCTACGAAGAGCGCCAACCCGCATGCTAGTGCTGTCATGAAGAGAGGTAAGTGACAATGCGAGGTACGCAAACTATTATAAAGAGAGGTAAGCGAAAAAGCGGGGTAAGTGTGCGATTATGAAAAGAAGTAAGCGACAAAGCGAGGTAAGCTGTTCAATGCCCGCTTATATAGCTGCCGCCTGGTCGGTGGACTGACCAGGAAACAGAGAGCCTCCACTTCTGCTGGCATAGTTGGAACTGTAGCAGTCTGGCTACGAAGAGCGCCAATCCGCATGCCAGTGCTATCATGAAGAGAGGTAAGCGATAAAGCGAGGTAAGCGAACTATTATGAAGAAAGGTAAGCGACAAAGCGAGGCAAGCGTGATAATATGAAGAGAGGTAAGCGACAAAGCGAGGTAAGCGAGCTATTATGAAGATAGGTAAGCGACAAAGCGAAGTAAGCGTGTTATTATGAAGAGAGGTAAGCGACAAAGCGAGGCAAGCGAGCTATTATGAAGATAGGTAAGCGACAAAGCGAAGTAAGCGTGTTATTATGAAGAGAGGTAAGCGACAAAGCAATGTAAGTCATGTGAAGGCGGCTTATATCTAAGCATCAGCTACTGGTAGAGAAAAGGGCCAATCCGCATGCTAGTGCTATCATGAAGAGAGGTAAGCGACAAAGCGAGGTAAACCGTGTGATGCCGGCTTATGATAGCATCACCCAATCCACATGCTAGTGTTGTCATGAAGAGAGGTAATCCGTATGAAACCGGCTTATATAAAGTGAAGTTTTACTAGTGACCGATAACAAAAACTCAAAACCATCTGGTGATAAGATAAGGAACAACTTTCCCCAAGATACATAGGTCGAAATACGAAAAAAAAAGTGCCTCTCATACAAAATTGCCCATCAGCTCATTTGACTTACTATGGGAGTTCAAAAATTGTTTTTTCATATTTTGAGTAAGTTGTTCTTTATCACCAGCCGGTTCTGAGTTTTTGCTATCGGTCCCTAATAAAATTTCACCCTATATTAGCATCAGCTGCCGTCTTGTCGGTGGACTGACCAGGGAACAGAGAGCCGTCTGCCACGAAGCACCCGATACAGCGTCCATAGCCTTCGAGGGTCTACAGCTAGCGGTCAAGGAGTGCCAGCACCAGTTCCGCTGGCACAGATGGAACTGTAGCAGTCTGGCTACGAAGAGCGCCAATCCGCATGCTAGTGCTATCATGAAGAGAGGTAAGAAGACAGTGCTAGGTAAGCAAATTATTATGAAGAAAAGTAAGCGACAAAGCGAGGCAAGCGAGCTATTATGAAGAGAGGTATAGCCGCGAGGGCCATAAATAATAGGATTAACTTCAATGGATGATCTTTATTCAAAGATATGGACCCTGCAGACGTAACAAACATTAACACACTGTGATGTTGAGTATGGAGGTGAGCAGATGGTTGTCGGGAATGATTTGAGGCTTACCTTGGGTGGGTCCATTAATGTATCACAAAATATATAAGATAGACAAAATGTTCACTTTCACTTTTTGGACTGTTTCGGGAACTTCACTTGGTTAAATACAGTTGCAAAAATATGCGAGAGTACAAATTAACAAGGATAGGTGTTGACTTCACCGTCAGTTAGAGAGGAGTGCGTCAAAAGCCAAGAACGGTGACGTTTCGGTGCCGTGTTCCAAATTTAAGTTATAAAATGATTCGAAAAGGGAGATGTGAGGTGGCTTAGGGAGGATGTCCATGCAGAGTTTGCACTCTGCTACACTGCTACAGTACCAGGGCCGGAGAAAAAAAAAATTGATTGCCCTGTAATCGATTTTTTTTTTTACAATATGTATAGGATGCTGGTAAAATTTTGGTGTGTGTTCCGAAATATTGTGTGTTAATTAGTGAGTGTGATGTAAGTGTAAATAAATTAATTGAAAGTGTTTTAAAGTTAATTAAAAATCAATATTAAATGTAAGTATGGGTCGTGAGTGATCAAAGATTTTGAGTGTATGTGATATCTACAGTGAGTATGTACATGGTGGAAATTCTAAGTCAATCATACGTCATATCATGCATTCGTCGTCAATCTAGGTGTCTGATTCCTATTACACGAAATCAGGCCCTTACAAATTGGAGAACAGTTTTGCTTATATTAACTGTTCTCGAAGAGTTTCCACCAGGGTTGTGTCGGCTTGTAAGTCACAACCGACTCTATAATCCTTAGCTTTTGGCTTGTTTATCGTGTCGCTAGACCCGCACGGTGATGTAGTATTTACAAGTTTGAGAGAAAGTATTAAATTATTACGAGAATCGTAATTGAAAAAAATTGTACACGAGAAATAGTTGGCGTATACGTTAAGTTCAAATTGTGGAAATCAAAAGGTAGACTAAGTTAATATAAACTTGGTTAGCAGCAAGTTTAATTAGAATTGAAGTATAAATTTATTAGAAATTGTTATTATTGAGAAGTGGATAATTACGACATTATCTTTGTCGATAAGGTGTATCTAATTTTTTTAATTAGATAATTAATTGTAACAAGTGAAGAAGAAAAATAGTTAAATATAAAATGATTTATCATAAGTTGTGTTTGACATCCGTCAATGTTTGATGGTAAAGCCGAAAAGCGTGATGAGGTGAAAAGGTTTACAAAAATAAAATGTGTGCGTGACTACTTTCTAGTGTAGTACGCTTTATCCAATTATGGATAATTATAGGTTGAATAAATTTTAGTTTAGTTAGGTTGTTTTGCGGTTTTGGTTGGTTTTAGATCTTTGATATGCCAACGTCCTAAGTTGTTGTTGTTCGTATCGGTTAGGTTATATACTAAAGGAGAAATCTTTTGGGATACGATGCATTTAATGTATTTTGGTGCTAATTTAGCTGAGAAGTTTTTGTCGGAAGAGCTTATGGGATAATTGCGTTTCCAAACTATATCGCCAGGTTCAAACTCTAAGTTTTGACGATGTTTGTTGTAGTGGGATGCGTTGTTTTGGTGAATGGAGTGTAGTCGTGAATGTACTTTATCAAAAATGGGGATAAGCTGGCCGAGATTTTCTGCATATATATCTCTTGGAGCAAAATGAGGTCGTCCGTGGTGTCCTTTTGGGAGTAGGTAGAACCACACGGTACTAATTCGCGACCGAATACTAGGAAAGCTGGGGTAAACTTGGTTGATTCGTTAACAGACGAGTTGATAGCGAATTGTATTTTATGGAGGTGTTTGTCCCAGGTTCTGTGGTCGTCATTAACAAATGATGCCACTGCCGTAATAATGGTTCTGTTGTATCTTTCAACAGTATTTACCTGAGGGCAATGAAGGGGTATAAAGTGTATGTGTGGTATTTTGTATGAGTGAAACATGTCCGTTAATTCTGAGCTTGTCATTTGGGGACCGTTGTCTAAAATGACTGTTTCTGGAATACCGTAGTTCATGAATACTAAGTTTTCTAGGACATGTTTGATGACCGAGGAAGTTGCGCGTTTAATTGGGAATAATAGGCAGTATTTAGAAAAGCAGCAGGTTATTACTAGTATGTATCTGTTTAGTTTACGCGATATGGGTAGTGGTCCAATAAAATCGATTGAAAGGCACTGGAATGGTCGTGAGCATTGTTTAGGTTCGCCCATTAGACCGATAGCATTTTGGTTACGATGTTTATATGCGAGACATGTGTCGCAGCGTGAGATAAATGTTGCCACATCTTTGTACATGCCAGGCCAGAAATAGTTTAGCTTAATACGATGGTAGGTTTTGAAGGTACCGAAATGAGCTGCGGTTGGTGTGCAATGATTTTGTGCAATTATGGAGTTTCGGTGTTCTGAGGGGACGACCAATTTCCAGCTGTATTGTGAGTTGAATGGGGTTAGCGAATTAGTGTATTTATAAAGTTTGTTATCTTTAATTGTGTAGTCGGGAGTAGATGAGGATTATTTTTACATTTATTAAAAATGGAGATGTACCATTCGTCCTTGGTACTACTGGAATTGATAATATTAACATTGGGGATGTTTCGTGAAAGCAGGTCGGGTACTAGATTTTCGGAGCCTTTTTTATGTTTTATTTCGAAATTAAACATAGATAGGCGTATGCACCAACGTGCCAGTCTACCTGTGGGGTTGTCTAGGCGGAGGAACCATTGTAGTGCTGAGTGGTCGGTGTAGATGGTGAATTTGTGGCCATTATCTAGATAGCAGCGCCAGTGCTCTAGTGCTGTTATGACACTTAGAAGTTCTCGTTCTGTGATCGAGTAATTTCGCTGGGGGTGGGTGAGCGATTTGCTCATATAAGCAATTGGCTTTTCTATGCCGTCAAATTCTTGTGTGAGCATCGCTCCGATTCCGAAGGACGAGGCATCGCAATGGACGGCGAAAGGCTTCGTGAAATCAGGGCAGGCGAGGATGGGGGTGCTAACTAAGGCTTGTTTAATGGAGTTGAATGCCCAATATTATTTATGGCCCACCCGGGGGCGCCAGTATAGCCGCGAGGGCCATAAATAATAGGATTAACTTCAATGGATGATCTTTATTCAAAGATATGGACCCTGCAGACGTAACAAACATTAACACACTGTGATGTTGAGTATGGAGGTGAGCAGATGGTTGTCGGGAATGATTTGAGGCTTACCTTGGGTGGGTCCATTAATGTATCACAAAATATATAAGATAGACAAAATGTTCACTTTCACTTTTTGGACTGTTTCGGGAACTTCACTTGGTTAAATACAGTTGCAAAAATATGCGAGAGTACAAATTAACAAGGATAGGTGTTGACTTCACCGTCAGTTAGAGAGGAGTGCGTCAAAAAAGCCAAGAACGGTGACGTTTCGGTGCCGTGTTCCAAATTTAAGTTATAAAATGATTCGAAAAAGGGAGATGTGAGGGTGGCTTAGGGAGGATGTCCATGCAGAGTTTGCACTCTGCTACAGAGGTAAGCGACAAAGCGAGGCAAGCGAGCTATTATGAAGAGAGGTAAGCGACAAAGCGAGGCAAGCGAGCTATTATGAAGAGAGGTAAGCGACAAAGCGAGGTAAGCGAGCTATTATGAAGAGAGGTAAGCGACAAAGCGAGGCAAGCGAGCTATTATGAAGAGAGGTAAGCGACAAAGCGAGGCAAGCGAGCTATTATGAAGAGAGGTAAGCGACAAAGCGAGGTAAGCGAGCTATTATGAAGAGAAGTAAGCGACAAAGCGAGGTAAGCCGTGTGAAGCCGGCTTATATTAGCATCAGCTATCGTCTTGTCGGTAGACTGACCAGGGAACAGAGAGCCGTGTGCCACGAAGCGCCCGATACAGCGTCCATAGCCTTCGAGGGTCTACAGCTAGCGGTCAAGGAGTGCCAGCACCAGTTCCGCTGGCACAGATGGAACTGTAGCAGTCTGGCTACGAAGAGCGCCAATCCGCATGCTAGTGCTATCATGAAGAGAGGTAAGCGACAAAGCGAGGTAAGCCGTGCAGTTCCGGCTTATACCGGGAGTAACAGAAAGAGTATAGTTACAAGAAAGGAAGTAAAGGTACTCATGAAACTGAACAACATTCCTCATGGAACATGGGTCGAAATATGAAAAAAAAACAACCTTCCAATGTAAATCAATCAGCTGATAATTTCCAAATGTTTTTTTCGTATTTCGACCTATGTACTATGGGGAAATTTGTTCAGTTTCATGAGTACCTTCACCTCCTTTCGGCTTGTTACTCCCTTTTTGTTACTCCCGGTATTATCATCATCGGCTGGTCGGTGGACTTACTGGGGAACATAGAGCTGCGTGCCACGAAGCGTCTGGAGGTAAGCCGTGTGAAGCCGGCTTATATTAGCATCAGCTACTGGCTACAAAGAGTACCGATCCGCATGCTAGTGCTATCATGAAGAGAGGTAAGCGAGGGGTTATCATTAACTACATATCCGTTTTGCTGTAGGATATTTCCTACATCAAGAAGTAGTTCATACGTAAGTAACTGTATAAGCTACATATTAGATTACGGTTATGGTAGTTAACTAGAAGTGAATAAGTTATGTATGTACAAGAAAGTTAAATCTGTTCAATAACAATTCTTTCGTATCAATAAGAAACGATGTATCTACCTGTAACTACTACTTATAACAGTCACAACAGTCCACTGCTGGACATGGGCCTTCTCAACTACCATTTCCAGCCAAGTAAATGAAGTTCATAATGTAGGATGTACAAAAGTTCATTTATTCAAGGACGAAGAAATTTTAAAAAGTTTTCGTATGTTTTCGCTTCAGATTTCAATACGTCAAAACTGAATGACTATATTCATCGCATATAAGTCTATGATTCATCGCAATAATTCAATGACTGCAATATGTCAAAGTTCTACATGAAATGACAAATTGCTCTCAAGTACTTAACTGACTGACTATGGTCAACCACATGGTGGCGGTGATACCACTTACAATAGCATTCCCAAAGAGGGTTGTCGTCAGGCAGGCGGCCGGACCCGGTCATAAAACATAGCCAAATCCTTTTGCAACATGATTTTGTGTTCAAACAAAACGTGTTGCGCCGACCCCAAGTAATTGGGATAAGGGCAGGAAGATGATGATGTAGGTATTACCTACATTATACACTCGTGTGGTGCTGGATTAAAATAGCATCAGTCAACATATCTCTAAGTATAATGTAAAGGTCATACATAAATGATGAGAGAATGAATAAATATAGGGAAAGGGCAACAGCGTTCCGTGTGCATGTAATTAATACTTATTTATTTTGCACTGCGCTTGCCACCCGAATAGATCTAAAAATTTGGAGAGATTTTGCTGGATGCAAGATTCCTGTAGTTGTTGAAGATAATGAGGATGTATTTTATGTGTGTGATGCTAATTCGGCCTCAGATGATGGCTTTTCAAGTAATATAATCACAATGTAAGGTCTGGCTTTAGTCCAACTGTCAAACCGCTAAAAACTACAAAATATGTTAAATAAAATGTATTTCATCGCCAACGGCGGCGGCTGCACAAACTGCCAACATGAACGGACACTAAAACCTTCAACATGATTATTTTATTACTAAACCTTTGTCGTTTCGTTAATGGTAAGCCAATAACACTACAAGCTTTATTTTAAAGTGATTCCGAAACTCGTAGGTGGTAGCAATCAGAGTCGACGTAATGCCAAAACCCGTCCTGTCAGACCTGTAATTCCATATGAAAACTTTATTAAAATAAACGCAACTAAACATCGGGCCAATCGCGATCAGCCATTACAATCTGAATTTATTACGACGAAAAATTATTCACGCGCATTATGAACCACCAGAGTAGACGATCGCGTTCTGTCAGTAATATTCGTATTTACCGACGTCTCGCCGCTTTATGTGCATATGGTCGGTGTGAAAGGGCTTTGTCACCTATTTTTACAATAATCATCGCACACGTTGACGTGGAAATTTACGAGCATGGAAGATGGGAGACAACAAATAAAGATGGTCCTTTGGTGGTGGCCAGGTGTGCCTCCGCTCCCGCGCCCCGCGATTTCACGCTACGTGTGGGTCCAGGGCCCCCCCGCGCGCCGCTCCTCCCCGCGGACCCTGGCCTCTCCCAATTAATATCTTAACTGGAATTGCCTGGACTTGAGCTCCAGCGGAGTTACTCGATTTTCTCCACGCCCTTTTATAGCTGCACGCATTTTAATAACAGTTTGATTCTCCCCGGACCTTATTGTGCCTATCATTACTCAGTGGTATTGGGAAATACGTTTCGCGGCTGTTCTTCTCATGGAGCTAATGGGGTACGCGCGCAATTATGGTGTAAGACTCAATTTGTTCCTCGGATTAACCTTCGGACGCTGACGGCCTATTGTGCGTCGTGTGTCGTGCTTTATTAGTATTGGTAATCCACCGTAACGACACCTTCCGGCTCTTCAGCGCACGATTCCGTTTAAATCGAAAGATTGTGAAAAACAGCGTTACTAAACACTTAAACATCTTTCTTAACTTGCCCATTGTTGGGGTCCCGAATTGAAACGCCGACGGGAGAATGAAACCAAAAAAACGTCCAAGAACAAATCGAGAGAGGCTTTTAAATAGGATAATAGCGATCGATGATCGAAGAAGAAAGATAATAATGATTCGGGACCGTTGGTTTTTTGCTACGGTGGATACGTCGAGGGAAGAATGCTGCGGACGGATGGCATTCGGGATAGATCACGGGGATTGGTTCCGCTTCCCCGAGATCCTCCACACGTTGTTAGCGCTCTTGTTGTACGTGACGCTGGCACAATGCGACGAACACTGGCGACGATTTAATGACTTTTGTGAGGCTAATGAGGCCATTGTGGGAAGCGGTTTCCACCTCGGGCGTTACCGGAGCCGATGGTGGGCGAGATTAGTGCGAGAAGACGCTCGCGGCGTGATGGAATGGCTGCGCGGCGACCGGCGCGGGGCAGCAGGGTGGCGAACATGCGTCGATACCGATCTGTCGACGCACGCGCACGTGACATGAATTCCCCACGACAATGTGTCATAAAAAAGCGACATTTATTGGCGTTTTATATCAACAACGTGCGCGCAGGTGACTGAGGGCCGTCGACAAAGTGGTTATGATGCTGCAAAAACATAACACGCTGTCATGTCATGATGCCTCTTATCTGTCGAAGTGTCGTGGGAAATTTGTGGTCGGGCTGAACGTCTTAATCGGTCGAAATTATCTGCTCACGTAGAGTAATAATTGCGGGGTAAAAACTTTAAATTCGAAATGGCAAAGCTAGGTGATGCGTCGAGTGTGATGATAAAACTGACCTAAAATAACACTTTTGAGGGATTTGGACAAAAAAGGACGTGTCGAAATGTCTCGATGTCGGTGTGGCTGTCCGTCTAATGGGTCAGATAACATCTCTCGGTGCGTTACCGAGTCGTGCTCCTTCAGATGCCTCTGACTCTAAACTGTGAGAAAAAATACAAAAGCCCACATAAAAAATGTGAATTTGTCCAAAGTTCTGGTTTAAACTGACGCCGGAGTTCCTCAGGGGTCTGTACTCTCCGCGACGCTTTTCCTGCTGCACATCAATGACCTTCTATCTTCAGGAATTGTTGGGTACGCAGATGACAGTACTGTCACCGAGAAATATCTGTCCGGCGCAGGAGCCAGTGGTGATGAAATCCAAAGATTGAGAAAGGCTATGATTGAGCGTACGAGCCTGACGTTAAGTAACGTCTCCCAGTGGGGCGAAGACAATCTCGTCAGCTTCAATGCTTCAAAAACGCAGGCGTGTCTTTTCTCCGCAAAAAGGAGTCCTTTCACCTTTTCTCCTACTTTTCGGGGTACATCTGTTCCAGTGACCAACACTCTTCAACTCCTTGGCATGGAGTTGTCCTCTGACCTCAACTTCGGCACCACCATCGAGTCCAAGGCTCAAATTGCAGCTAGAAAGTTGGGCGTCCTGAATAAAGTCAAGCGGTACTTCACGCCTGAACAGCTTCTAACTCTTTATAAAGCTCAAGTCCGATCTTGCATGGAGTACTGCTGTCACCTTTGGGATGGCTCGGCTAAATACCAACTTGCTGCACTGGATTCGGTGGAACGCAGAGCCAAGAGATTAATAGGCGATAAAAACTGGTGGCGACCAAGCTTCACAGCCTGGCTCACCGCCGCAAGGTTGCTTGCCTATCGGTCTTCTACAGATTGTACTTCGGAGTGTGCGCGTGAGCTGCATGAGCTCATACCACCGTCTCCTTTCTTCTATCGGACATCCAGACGCACGGCCGGCTACCATCCGTTCTTAGTTGATATACCCACATTACGCACTAAGCGCTTCAAATCATCTTTCATTATGCGCACGGCTAAAGAATGGAATTCCCTGCCTGCGTCTGTATTTCCGAGTGCATATAACCTGAATCTCTTTAAGTCTAGAGTGAATAGGCATCTTCTGGGCAAGCTCGCTCCACCGTAGATCCCATCTCTGCTCTAGGGTAAGATTGGGGTCAAGAGTAAGCCCATCATAAATAAAAAAAAACGTGACATCGAGTGGTTTTTTGTTTCATTTTTTTGTTAGCTCGGATTATGAGTCGGCTTTTAAGGGTTAATTAACTCGAGAAGTGTGTTAGTGAGGTTGCGGAATTCTTGAGGATATTTTAATGGAATGACGGGTCAGTTTCATTATTGAGAAAATATGTGTGTGTTTATCTATAATTTGGAGCATATTTTGACCACTGTAATTTATTCATTAGGGTCCTAATTCACGGCGCTTATCGCGATCTTGAATTCTTCATTTGTTGGAATTTTATAGCAGCATTTATCGAATCATCGTAGAAATATTTTGTTCTTTTTTAACCATTAAAGAAGATGGAACATTTCCTTAAATAATTAGGCAAGGCATTTGGAAACCTAATACAAAAATGTAGAGCCTTTTTTTACATGACATAACCAAATCACCAGTGGTGGGTGTAAAGTCAGAAATGGCGTCACATAATCGTTTTTTTTATCAACGGTTTTGGTAATTAGCAATTCGCAACAGCCTCGATCCTGTGGCCGAGCTTTAATTGGTACAAAACCCTTTCCAGCCACTGGCCAACTCCGATCGGTCATTTTTAACATAATATTTCATCTATCTGCGATATGCAGATTGTTTTGGTAAAAATAGGGTTAGATATTTTCGACCAAATAAATCAATAAATCTTTGGTCCAAAGTGTACGTTTGATTTGAAGTTTATTTGTCAGGTCAGCAAACAAGTGCGCTTACTTATTTATTGGAACGAGCACAGAGATCTACAGTCTTTGTCAACAGTAAAACACGATCCGATGAATAATGCAGGACATCGTCAATGAACACAGCATTACCGTTATCCATAAAAAAAACTCAATGAGTTCCCTTTCGAAACAGCACAGATAATAATCTGTACATTATTCGGAAAGTTTCCACTGATTGAGCGCAGAAAAAGTTGACGCGAGTTCATTCATTTTGGCGCCGGATTTATAGGCTATCGGCCGCGAAGCGAGAACCGTCACGAAAAACGGTTTTAACATCGCAAAGTGCACAATCGTAAATCACGCGAGATGTGCGCAAGAGCATGCGCGACGGTGCGCACTGCGCGCATCGGCCACGTTGCACAACGCGGAAAAAGCGACCACCGCTGCGCCGGCGCACGGAAAAACCTATCAGTATGCGCATCCGATTAAATAAATGTCGCGGACGCACATTTTTAAATAAAGAATCGGAGATGAAATAAAACGTTTAATGATAATTGAAATTTGTATTTACTTAGGAGCGGCTGTGAATTTTTTTGCGCGTTCGGCGCCGGGTTGCCGTATACGGTTCGAATGTAGATTTGCCAATTTAATCCGTTCGAGGAATCGAGGTGGCGCTGCGGTCGCTTGCTCGACGTGAGCACCCGCCTGTCCACTGCCCCACTGATGGACAGCTATAAGTAATTAGGGTCCAGCGTTGCCGTTTTTGCCGTTCCACCGTGCAATGGTGACTTATAAGTAGTAATGAAATTAAAATTGCTTGGATTTCAATGTTGCAGAATGATTATGGATGAACGGCTGGCGTGGACGATAGTTGCTTTAAAGGGTACTTGGCCATGGTAAATAATATAGCCCTTCGGAAATATAAGTGCGAAGGCATCTGTGCAGTAATACCTTATTAAGTAATCGCGAGCTTGCAACCAATTGCCATTCTATGTAATACCTACATAATCATCGATTGAAAGACACGTCATAAGTTTTGGTCCTTGTTTTTTATTTATTAATCGTTGGTTCTGTCAATTTCGTGGATTGATTAACCAAAATGAAGAAGATACTTATGCATCGCGACTTCGATTTCGTCTAAACCTTTATATCAAAATTCTTCAAGATTTGACTCGTTTGCAGACTTGTCGCGCGCTAGTTAGGTAGGTAGGTACCTAAGACGCGAGCTCCACAGAGTAGATGTGAGACGTGAGACGTAAGATGGCATGTCTCAAGAGTCTAGCTTTGTTTCTTCCATTTCATATCTGCATTGTATAATGGAAACGATTTCAAGCGTCACGATAAGCGACAGGCTTAAAGCCTGTCACTATGGTGATACACAGTCTTCTAAATTATTCTCAAACTCTTGTCAGACTCAGACGTGGTATAAATTGCCGTTTTAACAGCCGCTTACGCTCTGCCTGCAAGGGATATAGGCGTGGTATATGTACCTTCCTATGTATTATGTATGTAGTTATAAAAATCCAGTCCAACTATTCTGTTTTTACCACCAACTTGGTTGTTTTTGTTCACGATACACACAACTTTTGTGTCAATTTGCAGCAATTAGTCGGCAACTCGGGCGAGCGAGGCGAGCGACTTTAACGCGAGGATCACACGAGATATTTTACCGCATCCGTTACGCATGCGCCTATCAAAGTGCGAATTTCTATCTTTGTGATTGTCGCCTATACCCGTCGACGCAGCATCATGCGACGCCATACTTGTATAAGAATAAGGTGAACATTCGCATTTTGCCAGAGGCATGCGTTACGGATGTGTTAAAACGCAGCAACGGACGGTTAGTGTCTTCTACTTCACGATAGTTGAAGACTTCTTTTCGCCTCTCGGTTACGCAGATGGAACGCACAAGACTTAGTTTTTGATTTGGCCGTAAGTCATTGGCGTCATAATACTCGTCAAGTGCGTCCAAGGCAAGGGACTTTTCTGCTTCTTCGAAGTTCAGCGATTGGGCAGCAAGTGCCAGATCATCTGCATAGAGGAAGTGTATGGTGTTTGAAGTTAGTGGCTGATCGTTTGTGTAAGCATTGAACAATGCAGGGGCCAGTACACTTCCCTGTGGCAGCCCATTCTTTTGGCATCGCCACCTACCTCCAGAATTGTTAAGGCACACCTGAAACCTGCGATTGTTCAGCATTTCTCTGAGGATTTTAACAAAGCCTGAGTCTTTAGTTATATCATGGACTTTTGCAAGTAATTTTCTGGTATTAACTGTATCGTAAGCAGCTGTTAGGTCTACGAATAGGATTCCAGTTACTTGTTCGGTTTCGAATCCGTCTTCGATGTGCTGAACAAGGCTTAGGGTTTGACTTGTGCGGGATTTTCCTGGCCGAAATCCAGCTTGCTCCGCTATCAATGACTTCTCTAGAATAGGTGTGAGAGGCAGTTAAGAAGCATCCTTTCAAAGAGCTTGAATGAATGACACAACAACAAAAAGGAACGATAGCTTTTAGGATCTGAGGGTTAGTGTGATACCCGCCTAATGAATTCCACTCGTTCAAGATTCGACTTGTTCCATTTTTTCCCCTTAACGAATGTCCTGAATTTCGATCAAGTGACAGATTTTAAATTCTTCCCTTACACTTGTCCGTGCGTTTCTTGCTCGTGTTTGTTTCAATAATGCATGACACATGTCATGTGTACTGGCAAAAAGTTAGAGTTAATTCAAAATCTGTCTCGGTCTTGTCATGTACCTTTTATCAATAGCAAATCCATTTTACCCATCTCTCTCTCTCTCTCTCTCTTCGTGTGGGACACCGAGTCGTTCAACGACCCGATGAACCCTGGTGTCAAAGTTTTTAAACCGCCTACTGCAAGTAGCAGGCCTCTGACATGGTTGTGTAACGACCGCCATCATATACAGCAACCGGGACCGAAGGCTTAACGTGCGCATCCGAAGCACGAAACCATCTTGCTTTTCGGACAATCAGGTGGTTCAACCTGTAATGTCCTAACCAGATTGGGAACAATTTCACAAAGTGATAAATATAAACTTTGTGGCAGACAGTCACCCATTTAAGGAACCAACTTAT
Organism: Phthorimaea operculella; assembly: GCA_024500475.1. Lineage (NCBI taxonomy): Eukaryota > Metazoa > Arthropoda > Insecta > Lepidoptera > Gelechiidae > Phthorimaea > Phthorimaea operculella. The sequence goes on from JANFCV010000055.1 coordinate 3,020,314, forward strand.
AATAGTTTTTCATATAAAAAAAAGAAAAACCAGTATAGTTTTCTTTCATAGAAACGTATTCCCCTGTTTCCTTTCCGAATGGTTTATGTAGAGCTACCTGACATGACCCTATTTATTTATTTTCACAAAATAATGACGTGATTATAAAATAAAACACTATTTTTAGGGGCATGCTTATACTAGTAGGTACCTAGGCACCTACTTAGGAAGCAGTGGCGAAGGGTCCGTTCATGCCGATTCACAGATATCTACTTTCATTCAGTACATTTTATTACTCCGACCTGCCTATGTTAAAATATCACCCTTCGCGACTATTAAGAAGTTCAAACTTCTAAAACGTTTTTTGCAGATATGTAGGTAGGTACTACTACACAAACACTGTTTTTTCCTAGCTGTAGGCACACCGCGAACCGTGGTTAGTGATTTACTATGAATCACGATTCATAAAACGATAATGATCATAAATCAGGTATTATCTCGGTGAAGTGATCGCTCCCTGACGAATTAATACGGGCTTTAAGATGGGTATTTTAGATGTTGCGATGCATCATGATCACCGTCTGGCTCAACTACATAATGGAGTACAATGTACTTCATGTATTACAGATATACCTACCACAAAATAGGGAGACGGCGCGCCGGACGCCTTTACAGATAGCTCACTCAATACTAGTGACGACGATTTTTACTTACTGATTTGGAACGAACTAGAATTTCAGAGGAACTCAAGATTACTAAGAATATGGTTGCCACGAACGTCATATTTCTTGCATTCAAATTGGCTCAGTACTTAGTTCTTGTGCCAGGTTTAGAGCTGTATTTCATCCTTGTATATTCGACCTATGTTCCTTGGAGAAAGTTGTTACTTATCTCCTGTCTGTCTTGGATTTTCGCTATCGGTCACTAGTAAAATATCACCGTATATAACAAGGTACAATGGTGAAAATCCTAAACAGAGTCGAGTGATACTTCTGTAAACTATATTTTTTTGTGCACATACCTACTTTACATATACCGATGCAAACCATCGTTTTAGGTTTTGTGTGTGATATGATAATGTTTTAATCCGCGACTTTGCCATTAGTACTGGCAAAGCACTGGCGACTTCTATTCCATTTGGGCTACCGCGGCTCAATATTAGCCTGTGAAATGATGCAATCACAGGTCCAAATTTTTCCAGAGCGGTAGAAAATTTTAGAGTTTTCTAAAACAGCTATCGATTGTTTGCAAAATCGATATAACTTATCAGACATCTGAGTCTCTATGCATCTCTTACTGTTTCGTCGCGTGTTATAAATAATCCACTTGTTATGGTTATCATTCGAGATCGAATGTGGGCCCTGATCAATGGTATGACGTACTCACCAAATCAGGCCATGTTATTGTTTATTTATAAACTGTATAAACTACGAATTTATACTATAGGAATACTTGGAACTACGCATTGAGTTGGCTGTACATTTCTGCGTAGCGTGGCAGCTAAATATCAATGTCGTAGTAATACCTATTTCGAAATTAGGAATTCGAAATTTGCCAAAAGCCGGAAAATGGCAAGATCGTAGAATTCGTTCGACCATCTTCCTAAGAAAATCCAGGAATTAGATATGCCGAATTCCTAGATATGTTTAGTGATATGACATATGCAGTTCGAGTGAGCAAGTAGTAAAGCTTGCAATCTTCGCGAAGTCAGATACCCTGCAGAGCGTGGGCAGCGTCGCACACCCTGGAGGGCGGGAGATAGCTCGAACTGCATGAAATTTACCCAAAATCCTAAGGATCTTCTAAGGACGATGTTCAAACGAAATCTACGATTTTGTAATTTTCCGGCGTTTGATCTGTATCCTAGAAATTCAATCGAGTTCCTGATTCTGCCATGCTACTATGACATCAGCAAGGCGTGGACGCAACGCAGTGTATTTTAAAGTCCGAGCAAACCGTTCGATTCACATTGTAATTCTTTGGTTAACAAAGTGGAAGGTTTTCGAAGTGATCAATGACAAATTTATATTTGTCGATGGACGGGTCGCGATAGAATCGAAGGGTCCCGATTTATGTAACGCTCGAATGATCGATTTCGATGGTTCCGTCTTATGGATTCGGGTTTAACAGTTATGGCGCTTATGGCAGAATTATTCCAGTGTCGTGCTTTGTTTGTTTTCCGAATGGTAATTTAGTTGTATAGGTAGGGTCTTATTTGATACATAAATAACTAGCTTGGGGCACTATCAATGTAGCAGTATTTTCTTGTTACTTGTCTCAGAGGAACACATGGTAACTATGAAGATAGTTACCACGAACGTCATTTTTCTTGGATTAAAATTGGCTCAGAATCAGAATTGTATCAGATTTTGCTATTTTATTGATATTCTTATACCTACTTTGCTATTTTTGACAGAAGTAACCCTGGCTAAGTAACAAGTGACAATCGCGAAAATCCTAAATAAGGTCGGTTGATCATTCTGTAAACTCTCCATTTTGTGACTACACTACGGCTAACGACTTCTTCGACTCGATTTCCCCCTTCAAAGGAATAAAAACCCCATTACAGCAATGAACCGTATCTGCGGCTGTCAATTACGCTGCTGACCGTACGTCACCCAATAATCCACGAAGATAAGACCGATCTCATATCAATGACTTGCTCCAAGAACAAAATTAACAGTAGAGAGTAAAATTTTATACCTAAACAAAAAAAATGAAAGGAAAAATCACATTACCTACATCGTTCTTAAAAATATGTAGGTACACAAATACAAAAAAGGAGACACGAAAAGAAAAAAAATAGCTAAAGAGTTTATAAGGTAAAGTGAGTGACATTGAAAGATTATGTACCTACTTATATTTACATAAGTAGGTAGGTATATATTTTTCACTTTGAAAAATAAAATCCAATGATGTGCTCGGAATATAACTTCCACGGGGACTAGTCAAAGATGTTTGACCGAAATTGTCACTTTTACCTATACCAACACAGAGCACCAAAATGTCAAAAAAGGTTTCATTTGTCTATGTATACCAATATAGTACATAAACATAACATTATGTAACTTTTACCATAATTTAGCTGTAGGTTGATCTACCTAATTATTTATCTTTCCAATCAAAACATAATCATAATCACAAAAAAACACACAAGTATTGCACAGCCGTAGCTATCGTAGCAAAACGACTACGAAAAACAAGATAAAAGCTACGAGCAATAAATACCCAAGTTATGACCCATAATAAAAACATTAAGCCCCATAAAACATCTGTATGTAGGTAAGAGGTAAGCCTTCACCTGGGAAAGGTATTAAAAACTCATTAAATACAAGAATATAAACTGAAGTAACATCTGGTGGAAGTTCAATTGCTATCAGCTAAGACGCAAATAAAGGAGACGGCGCGCGGGGCGCCTTTACAGATGGCTCACTCAGTACTAGCGACGATTTTGACGCTTACTGGAATGAACTGAAATCGCAGAGAAAATCTTAAGAAGATGGTAGCTACGAACGTCATATTTCTTGGACTAAAATTGGCTCAGAATTAAGTATATTACGTTCTTGTATCAGAATTTACAGTTTTGATATCCTTATACGTTGAGATTTTTGACAGTAGCAACCCTGGCTATGTAACAAATCGCAAAAATTCTTAACAGCATCAAGTGATCCTTCTGTTGATTCTTTATTTTGTGGCTGGGACCTCTCCAGATGCGAATTAGAACATTCAATGTATAATTTACAGGTTTATGTTTAAATGCGCCATAAAAACCGATGATGTGCTTGGAATGTAACTTTTACGGGACTGGTCAATAATATACATAAACCTAGTAAGGCGCCCCGCGCGCCGTTTCTCTAATTTGTGAACCTAGTATTAAACTTTGTAAAATAATGACATCATAGAATAGAATAGAATAGAATCATTTATTCATCAAATTGTATAAACAGTATTTTACAAAGTTAGTAAAACATGATATCAAAAAGACATGTCAATTAAATTTGGTTTAACATAAAAATGTTGTTAACATAAAAATGTTTCACATAAAAATGGTTTAAATAAGACACAATAACACAAAAAGTCATAAAATTAAATTATTAAACGACAAAATTATGTTTCCTATATTCTTCTAATTTATAGAAGGGATTAGCACAAAGTATTGATTTTACTTGAGTCTGGAATCTAGATACACTTTCAATATCTTTAATATTTTTTGGCAAATGTTCATATAGGTCCGGGCCAATTACTCGCGCATTTTTTGTTGCTAAAGCTAATCTTCTAGGAATAGTAGCTAGACGACTTGCGTTTCGAGTATTTCGTGCATGTATTTCCCCATTTCGGCTGAATGTGTGTATATTTCGTTTGACGTATACAACTGTATCAAGAATATACTGCCCGCATACCGTTATTATGCGTTTTTCCTTGAAAATTGGTCTGCAGGACTGCTTCCTGGGAATATTGGCTATAATTCGGAGCGCACGCTTTTGGAGTATAAGCACCCTTTCAGAGTCGGTAGAATCACCCCATAAAATTGTACCATAGGCGATGAGAGAATGGACGTACGCCCAGTATACTTCTAAAAGTACTTCTGGGGTTACAAGTTCCCTTAACTTACTCAAGGCGTATATTGCGGTAGATACTCTTTCACAGATGTAATCGACATGTGGCTTCCATGTGAGTGTGCTGTCCAACTTAAAACCCAGAAACTTAGTCAGCTTCACCACTTCAATGTCATGCGATAAGTGGATTCGATTTGGGACTATACAACCGCTAAAATGTATACACTTTGTCTTTTCTGTATTTAGTTTAAGACCATTAGACCCAAACCATTCCTGCAATTCAGCAACGACTTTATTGACTTTTGTCTGAAGTGTTTGAAATGAGTCAGCAGTTACAATTATGCTAGTATCATCAGCAAATAGGATGACCTGTCCGTCGTCAATAGCCACTGGTAAATCATTCACAAAAATCAAGAAGAAGACATTGCCGAGCGCCGATCCTTGTGGGATACCGACAGATATGGCGCCCGGGGATGATTGCATTTTATTACTGCCCTTCTGAACTTCTACAGTCTGAGTCCGATTCTCCAAGAAGGATGAGAGGAGAGAGTGAGCCTTGTCTTTGATGCCAACTTTACTTAATTTTTTCCGTAGCAAATTGTGATTGACGGAGTCAAAAGCCTTGGACAGGTCGCAGAAAAGTCCTGCGACTTTGAGACCTTTATCCAAGGCGCTGATAATTGCGTCATTAAGGTTAGTGCCTGCCATACTAGCGGCCCGTCAGCCGGTGACACCCACTGCAACTCATTTTACCGTGAAAATTATTCGTTTTTCCGCATGCATATCCATATTCTTGAAACACTTTATTAACTAAAAAACGCATCTAAATACGTTGTGTGATTCAAGACAAGTTAGCGATGTCCATTAAATGACAGACAGACAGAGTAACGCAAAAAGGGTTTTCATTTTATACAATGTATTAGAAGTAGTGTTGATATGACATGATCACGTTACAAATAGAAATAGTATTCTCACACATACATCTAGGACGTACAAAAACTGGTCAAATCAGAGTGTAGGCAGGTGGCCGGCCATGACTGGTCGTGGCCAGCCCTAACAGTAGTTAATAGCCCATTAAAAGCAGAGGCTCGCAATCGCTATAATGCAGGCCTATTCACGTCAACACAATGAAATAGCAAGAATAGCACATTATTAACCCTCAAAGACTTACAACCGAACACAATTAGCTGGCTTAGCATGGCTTAGCTAACCCACCGACTATACCTGACCTAACTCAAATGCAAATCGCCCATCATACTATTTATGGTAAAAAGATTACATTGTGCGAGGCCAATAGCTTATCTTCGCATCTTAGGAATGGACTCACTATTTAATTTATTGCAATAAAATAGATAAATGGTAGTACCGAGCGTTCCGCGTTCCTATAAATCGATTCAGTGGTCTTGAATGCCCTCACCAGTTTACGTATGACAGATAGCGTATCTCGAAGCGATCGGAATGCAACTCCATCCCTCGCTGCCTCTAAATTGGCGTAATTTGAAAAAGTGCGCACAGAAATGGTAATGGATGGTGTCCGCCGATAAAAAGTGGTAGATTAGTGCGTCAGTACATAGTTGCACACGTTTCAAATGCTGGTTTTATTCGACGAGATGAATTACGCGATAGATCTTCTATGCCCGTATAAGGTTGAGTTGAAGTGCGGCATATATCAGTGAGGTAACATCATAAAAAAGTATCAGCTCGCCATAACGTAAGACGACATCCGTATTTTAATATGTCAGCATCGATTACCGTAGATCACTCAATACCATTCGTCATGTCTAGAGACTTGACGGAAAATTGTAAATTATTGTAAGACACACAGGGAGAATTATCGTAGCAATAAAGAAGCGAAACTTATAAAAGCTTTTCACGGGTGGTGGTTAAAACAATCGCCCTTTAAAATGTATAACAGAGTGAGCATCCTCCGAGATGGGATGTGTGAAGGAATGTTAGGTACATCCAAGGCTCAGACGAGCCGACCACACACCGAATATGGGAAATAAAGAACCAGATATAACTGCACCGTTGCCATAAATTGCATACTGACTGGATGTGGCCTGAGGGAAACATGCCGCAGTGAGAGAATCAAATTGACATCACGAAATCGCTTAGAATTTACCGCTGTAGACTATTTTTTTCAGCTCTTTCTTATGTATTATTACAAATCAAAACGATCTTATAAAGTGATATCCCCTCAGCAAAATAAAGAATCTATGTACAAAGTGATGCAAGCAGTAAATTAATTCTCCCGGGTAAATTGTGTGGGTATCGCAAGACCTCTATGTTTGTCACAATAAAAAGGCATGAAACAAGAAACTGGTAAAACAGAAATAAATCTTGCACGAAAGATTGACTAAATGAAGCCTTGTAAGCCTTGAATGACTCTTATAACTAGGCTAGGTGTCTGCTTCATGCATTATGCGCACGCCCGTAGGGGGTTGAATGGACACCGACAAAAACAACTAACTCGGTGACAAACCTTCGCACAGACGCCATCAATATCCGCTGTCAATTAGCACTGCAATAATTTACCTTTTTTCCACCCCATAGGGGGCCATTCGAGTGCGTAGTTACTCAACTAAACCACGCCCGTTTATAGCGCTTCCAGTTTTTGCATGATTCGTGTAGTTTTTATTTTCTGCTGCAGGTGCGTAGTAATTTTTATGCGAATGAATAAGCTTAAGGTTCTCATTCTCGGCTAGTCTTCGGGTGGTCAGTTTATGTATTTCCTTAGTAAAGCAATATTGAAATTGAACACGACCAATTTGCTTTGCTGTAAATTGCTACTGCGTCTCTATTTTGTTGCGTAATTAAAATGGTTCGTATAAATTTTATAGCGCGTGAACCGAGTTTAATATCGCAGATGGTATGATTGGTATTTCATTTTTTTTATTTGTAGAAGTTGTTCGCAGTGGCTTTGAATTTATCACAGCTTTCGTCATTCGTCTGCCTAACTAAAAAGTAGTATGCACCCAGCTATACAGGGTGATTGGAAATTCGATGCATTCCCTGAAGGTGGTTAGAGGGGGGGCCATTTCCAACATATTCTTCCATGGAACCAGGTCGGAAATGATTGGTTACAAAATTATTAGACTTTTGATTTTTAAAGAAAATTTCCCGATTTCAACTTTAAAAGTCATGCGAAAGCTAGCAAACCGTTTTATGCATAGTTTTTGACATGATCTCATAGTGAATGAATAGGACAATCATTTTAGTTACAAGTTTAGTTAGAATACTCTTCTTTTTTAAAATACAGCGCCAAAACAAGAAAATATTTTGTGGAAAGGATTTTCAACATTCATGGTAATCTACTGTAAAATCACTATGGAATAATCCGTAAAACTTCATAACAGAGTTCTCTGTTTCATTAGCTAACCGAAAGGTACAATAATCTACAATCAAACATGTTTTCATAAAATAATTAGCATTAATGCAAAAGCGGCGTGCGAAACAAGGCAATTGACTATGGTCGGTCGACTACGCCAAAGTCAGCAAATGCTGTTTAGACAACTTTTCAAGTATTTTCGTGGTCTAATGGGTGGAGCATTCTCAGAGTCTGTGGTTCAGGTTCGATTCCCGTGAGTTGACCTACAAGGTTGATATTCAACACTTTGTGAATTTTTCCAGTTTGGTTTAAAATCACGTTGAACCACCTGATTGTCCGCAAGAAAATATCGTGCTCCGGAGGGCATATTAAACCATCGGCCTCGATTGATGTCTAATAAACGCAGACGGTGGTCGTAACACTACCATAGCAGAGGTCTAATACTTGTAGTAGGTGGTTTAAACTCCGACAAAGATTTATCATTTCAGTTTAGGCTGTTTAAAGCTCAGGAGCTCCATTTCTGAATTGTCGTAATCCTAATCGTGCGAAAATCTGCTACTAATTGTGCTCGTATCACATGTTCTACTAAACTTATTAATTTATGCACACCCTAATAAATTCACACAAACCCTTAACATTTAAAGTGTCGAGTAGTAGAACGTGTAATACGAATGGTTAGACCACTCGTTTTAGATTTCCGTGCACGGATTTGGATTACGACAATTCAGAAATGGAGCTCCTGAGCTTTAAACAGCCTAAAAAACTGAAATGATAAATCTTTGTCGGAGTTTTTAAACCACCTTCTACAAGTATTAGACCTCTGCTATGGTAGTGTTACAACCACCGTCTGCGTTTATTAGACATCAATCGAGGCCGATGGTTTAATATGCCCTCCGAGCACGATATTTTCTTACGGACAATCAGGTGGTTCAACGTGATTTTTTAAACCAAACTGGGGAAAATTCACAAAGTGTTGAATATCAACCTTGTAGGTCAACTCACGGGAATCGAACCTGGAACCACAGACTCCTGAGGGGAATGCTCCATCCATTAGACCACGAAAATACTTGAAAAAGTTGTCTAAACAGCATTTGCTGACTTTGGCGTAGTCGACCGACCATAGTCAATTGCCTTGTTTCGCACGCCGCTTTTGCATTAATGCTAATTATTTTATGAAAACATGTTTGATTGTAGATTATTGTACCTTTTGGTTAGCTAATGCAACAGAGAACTCTGTTATGAAGTTTTTACGGATTATTCCATAGTGATTTTTACAGTAGATTACTATGAATGTTGAAAAATCCTTTCCACCAAAATATTTTCTTGTTTTGGCGCTGTATTTAAAAAAGAAGAGTATTTCTAACTAAACTTGTAACTAAAAAGATTCTCCTATTCATTAACTATGAGATCATGTCAAAAACTATGCATAAAACGGTTTGGCTAGCTTTGCATGACTTTAAAGTTGAAATCGGGAAATTTTCTTTAAAAAATCAAAAGTCCTAATAATTTTGTAACCAATCATTTCCGACCCCTGGTTCCATGGAAGAATATGTTGGAAATGGCCCCCCCTCTAACCACCTTCAGGGAATGCATCGAATTTCCAATCACCCTGTATAATATATCGCGATGCACCCAGCACAACACATTTCTTTATTTGGGGGAATAGTAGTAAAACTACGTTATTCTCCCACATACCTAATGACCATATTTGGCAGGCAGGTTGGTGAACGCAGTGTAATAGATTGTAATCAACGGATACGTTCTTCTTCTTCTTCTTCGAGTGGGACACCAAGTCGTCCAACCACTCGATGAACCCTGGTGTCAGGATTTTCCACCGCCTACTGAGAGCAGGCCCCTGACATGGTTGTGTAACGACCGCCGTCTAAGTGATCATAGACAGCAACCGGGACCCACCGAAGCACGGAAAGTTGCTGCCCGTTTCCACATTTGACCAAAGTGTTTCTATTTCAGGGTTCCGCGAGTCGGGGTTCCTCTACGCGCTGACTGCCGCAGCTGTGGCACATGCCGTGGCCCGCGCCTGCGCTCAGGGTCGCCTCCTCTCTTGTGGGTGCGATCCTCTGGGGTACAGGTAAAAATAAAACTGGAATAAAACTATATAGAAAACTATGGAAAAACTTACCAGCGATAAGTTGGGACTGGGGACTACATCAGAAACAATGCACTTCAAATCAGCACGTCTGGTCTGGCCCCAAGGTCAGAGTTGTTAATTCATCGATCCAACCAAGTATTGTGAAACCTTCAACATCTCAAGATTGATCTCATTCTATCTTTCTTTCCTGTAGGCAAAGTTAAAGTATTAAGTATTTGACTCTTTACAAACAGTACATAACTCTTTGTAAGATTCTTCTTAAGAACACGTGCTTTCAGAGCCTCCCACGACCCTCGAGGGCGAGCGCGCGCCAACAAATGGGAGTGGAGCGGGTGTTCCCACAACCTGGCGTACGGGATCCAGTTCTCCAGAAGGTTCCTGGATGCGAGGGAGCAGGTCGATGACCTCCAGTCCAAGATCAACGAGCACAACAACCATGCTGGACGATCTGTGAGTCTCATATTTAATGCTGCTTCTTAAGGATTGTACCTTTAGAGGTAGAGGCAGGTGACTTGCTCTATACTCAACCTGATAATATCGCCTGGCCTACGGGATCCAGTTCTTCAGAAGGTTCTGTGAAACTCTTATTTCATACTGCTACTTATGGATTGTAGCTCCAAAGACAGGTCAACTGCTCTCTAAGATATCTGACTTCTATAACCTGCCCTAAGGGATCCAGTTCTCCAGAAGGTTCCTGAATGCGAGGGAGCAGGTCGATGACTTCCAGTCCGAGATTAATGAACACAACAACCATGCTGGACGATATGTGAGTCTCATATCTCATACTGCTACTTAAGAACTGTAGTTCTAAAGACAAGCGAACTGCTCTCTAAGATACCTGACTTCTATAACCTGGCTACCTACGGGATCCAGTTCTCCAGAAGGTTCCTGGACGCGAGGGAGCAGGTCGATGACCTCCAGTCTAAGATTAACGAGCACAACAACAATGCTGGACGATCCGTGAGTTTTATATCTCATACTGCTACTTAAGGCTTGTACATCTAAAGACAAGTGGACTGCTCTCTAAGATACCTGACTTCTATAACCTGGCGTACGGGATCCAGTTTTCCAGAAGGTTCCTGGATGCGAGGGAGTAGATCAACGACTTCCAGTCCAAGATCAACGATCACAACAACCATGCTGGACGTTCTGTGAGTCTCATATTCCATACTGCTACCTAAGATTTGTAGATCTTAAGGATGAACTGCTGTCTAAGTTACCTACCTGACTTCTATAACCTGGCCTACGGGAGCCAGTTCTCCAGAAGGTCCCTAGATTCAAGGGAGCAGTTCGAAGACCTCTAGTCATCTCTAGTGGATCAATTAGCATAACAACTACGTTGCACGTTCAGTGAGTCTGAGAAGAATATTTCATACTACTGACATTTAAGGAGGACTCATCTGTTCCCAAAACATGGCTTATGGGATCCAGTTCTCCAGAAGGTTCCTATGAGCACAACAACTTTCCGTGAGTATGATAAGAATTTCGCCAGGCTTGTGACCTCCTTTCTAACAAAGTCAATCGCCAAACATCCGTGATCCGAGTTTGTGTGAAAATTTTGACTTTATGGACCACCTTGCGTTATTGTCACCTCTGTGGCAGTAAGATCTATCTCTGACGCTAGCGTCCATTGGGTCCTTCAACGACTTAATGTCCCACACGAAAAGAAGAAGAAGAATGTAGAGCCAACAGCAAACTCTTCGTAATGGGAATGCGCCGCAGGTGACTCTGTATTTGCCCTCTCGGGTTAAGAGCAAAAAGTTATAGCATAAGTATAAATAAGCAGCGCACTTAAATTATTCATAATTAATTTCTTAGGAATTGAAATTATATCTTAACTAAGGAAATACTAACAATATACATACATTAGTTTACCGAGTATCTGGGTAATCTAAATATGCTAATAAGATCTGAAAGAAGAAATGCAGAGATTGTTATTAGTAAAAACATCTTTTTCATAAACATCAAAAATCTATTTGAATAAACAATGAGTTCAAAGAAGACAATTGCAATCACTTCTGAAATCAGACACGTGCCTAAACAACTTGGTGTTTGAATTCTTAAAAAAATCTCCTTCATTTCGCTTTGATGTATTCAAGAGCAGAACTCGGCTGAATTCAAAAGACACCTCTTGCTCGAGTGCGCTCCAAATTACTTCATTAGACAACGTCGTCTGCATAACGGCAGTTTGATCATCGCCACCGGGGTGCATTCTAATTTAGCAGCATTAACGAAGCAACAAACAACATAAAATAAAATCAATCCAATTTACTTTAAAACGACACGACTCTTTGACAAACCGACAAATAACAATGGAGTGTTAGAAAACGAAAAAACAACTCTAATGACTCAATCATCAACACGAGATTACGGAGAACCAGTTGTTATCCTTAATCATAAAACAATGTGACACGTATATTTTTCTATTTTGACTTAACGACCACAAACTATGATGGTGGTATTAGCTTCCAAATATAAAATGAGCCGTGGAATTTCTTTGGTTTATAAAATGTTCGGTACGTTGAGGGGGGTCGCGTTACGTCTGTCGGTTTCGGGGTAAAATTATGTAGGTGCCCAAAATGGCCCAGTGAGGCGTCAAGAATGAGAAGGAACACTTATTTAGTTCAAATTGGAGAGCGGTCGAGGGGCGTACCCGGAGTAATCACCCGGGTGGGTGGTCCGGGCACCGTTACCACACATATGCCTATAAAATATGGTATTATATTGCATTGGCCCGTTCGGATCACACCCCACTTTATGTGGCATAAACTGTAGGTACCTACATAAACTTTAAACACGTTTAATCGACCCAGCACCGATCTTAAAAGGATTTTATTTAGAACGCACGTATCGACTCCGCGTTGAGTGGTATTTTGGAATCATTAAAGGAATGAAATAAAAAATAATTAATGTCGTAAAAATTTTCGCTGCTTGTTGATTGCAAATTATGAGAGGATCGAAAATAAATTTGATATTTGAAGCGGTGTATGAAGATTGCAATAAACGTTGTGAGCATTACCTACCTGCCTTAATGCGGCTTGATTAATCTCAACACGTTGTAAAGAACATGTCTCTCAAAATTCAGCTTCCGAGTAAGCTTGGACAAGTCGTAACTTGTCTGTCACGTAAATATGTCAGGGTTGTCATCCAATAAGTTTTGCTGTCCACTGCTGGCCGCGGCGCGCGACAGCTAAGCCAAAGTACCTCACCTACTGCTGAGGATTACTTCTAATAATTTAATAGGCCTCTTCCGTCCAATAATAAACATGTCAGCTGTGGTTAAATATGCCAACATACATCTGCAGTTCCTCTACTTCATCTCTCTAGGAACTTCTTAAATTTAAACGAACAGATAACCGCAAAACAAATTGGTACACAGCTAAATAGTTTCTTCTTAATATTATATTAGTAACAAAATCTGACATTAAGGCGTCGTTCGTCTCTCGGATACTTATTAAGGGGATTTACGATTAATACAATTTAAGTTTATATACTTTTTTTGTAATACAAACACGACGCAGAGGTACTAAATGTTTAACTTGTAATTCGTTTATAGAGGTTAATTATATGGTTAGAGTTTGAACGTCTAATTTGTATTTGGCTCAACGGCTAGTGACATTTATGGCATAGTAAATGGGTGGTTTGTATCACAAATTAGTATAACCTGTAATGTAATTAATATAATTTTAGCACTACTTATAGTGAATATATTCAAGGCGTTAATGTTGTTTGGTAAATTGACAGTAACACAAATTAGGGGGACGCACGGGGCGCCTTTACAGATGGTTCACTCAGTACTAGCGACGATTTTGACGCTTACTGGAATCTCAGAGGAACTCAAGGTAAAAAGAAGATCGTTGCAACGAACGTCATATTTCTTGGATTAAAATTGGCTCACAATCATTTTACGTTCTTGTATCAGATTTGGCTGTTTTGATATATTTGTTTTCTATATTTCTTGCAACACGATTTTGTGTTCAACGAAACGTGTTGCGCCGACCCCAAGTAATTGGGATAAGGACAGGAAGATGATGATGATTTCTTGTGGTAGATATTAACTATAGCACTATTTATACGTAATGCATTATCTGTATGGGTCGAAATTGTTAAATTTTTCACAAATACTATATTGCAGTACAACGGTCACCAAATTGAATTTTCCTTTTGACTGTCATCTTATTGATTGCAATTATGCAACACAATTTATATAAATACGGGGTTTATTTAAGGGACAACACTTCGCATACCGATAGGGTGCATTCAGGCCATGAAACTGAACAACTTTCTATAAGAAAATATTTCAGGACACGCAGGGCTGCCAGACGTACGAGAAATCTCGTAACATTACGAGATTTAGAGTGTCTGTACGAGATTCAAGATTAACACAAATCTCGTACCGTTTTTTACGAGATTTTAACAATTCTTGTTATAGACACTGTAAATGGTACATTTTTAGCTTCTGAAAGCGGTAAAAGCCCAAATCGTAAGGGTAATTGCGTAAATTTTGAAGCATCAAATGAAATGTACGCTAGAATGACAGCTGAAAAGCTATACGGTAAAAATAATGATGATTTTACTACTATACCTGATGTCGAATATAATAATAAAAAATATGATTTTATATTGTTTCGTTTTGAATTTAACAGCCCCAAGCGCAAAGAACATGTTTGCCCAAGTTAAATAATGCAGTAAATAGCATAAAATTATAACGTTTCCTTAAGTTTCTTTAAATTTATGCTTTTACGAGATTTCTTTTGAAATTACGAGATTTTTAGCAACCTTGGTACGAGAAAAAATAATAATCATCTGGCAACCCTGAGGACACGTATCTTCCCATAGTAAATGCAGTCAGCTGATCGTAATTTTGTATGGGAGGTCAAAAGTTTTTCACGTTCCGTGTATTATTTTATGGGAAGTTGTTTAATATCATGGTCTGAACGCACTCTATCAGTATTAGTAGAGCTGTCCCTTACACCTTGTATATTATTTTAATTTATAACTAAATTACTAAACAGTTTTTTGTTCGGTAGCCACCGCGAAGCATTCCAAAAGCGCACGTAAGGTAAGTTCGTCAATTACCGCCTATGTAACTTCGAAAGCAAATATTTCCCATAAAAAATAAAAATTTAAATGAGAAAACAGGCGCTTCATATAATTTCAGTATATTTCTTATAAATAGCAAACAGCAGAGTAACATAATACTTTTAAAATACGAAATAAAACCAAAGACAAAACACAGTCGCGCTGGCAGAATTAAACAACGTGGGAGTTTAATTCGCCTATGAGTATTACTTGACTGTAAAATTCTAATTGAGATCATTTCTGTAGTAATCATTGTATTAGGTAATCTGTCTTCATAATATTAGGCTAATCAGTACATTTCTTGTTTTTAAATTATGCATTTCTCAATTTTATAACACATAACACAAATTATTTTATTACTAACGTCATAGTTACTTGTCACTCTTTTTGTTACCACGACATCGAAACACATAACAAAATATATAATATTAGGCCATTTTAGAATGAAAAATTGATGTTTGCCTAAAAAACGTCGGTAGGCGCTATTAAAATTGGAGTCTAATTACGCCTGCCTAGTGTCTAAATTACGCCTACCATACTAAAACAAACTAGTTAAAAAGAACCAAATTCAAAAACAAATATTTCTTCCTACCTGTCGTTTCAATTATCCACCATTTCATACAAAATAATGATAATATCGCAAAGTTATTCTTAGATATCCGTGTAGGTGTTAATAACGCCTATAGGTGGGTAACTACGCCTTCAGCTGGGTAATATCGCCTATAAGGTGTCTATTATCGCATAGGCGGTATTAACCTTAATGACATATTTAACAAAGATTTTCGATTAAAACATATCTGTGATGCTTTTGTATAAAGCTTAGTGAAACTTAGATTGCAAATTACACAGTGTAACTAAAATAGTCCATGAAAGATATCAAACATTATTAAATAAAGTTGAAACTTACCTGATCATTTCACGTATTTTTTTAAGCGCAGCCAACAGAAACACCTCCCACGAACAACACGCGGCCACTAGTATTACGCGCGTGTGAGGAGCTCACCGCGCTCAATGCGGATTGGCAACACTACAATGTTGCTATTCCATGTAGATTTTAGGAAATTATTCTTGTTTTTCCTATTTTTTTCAACCTAGGCGATATAACCCGACAGGCGGTAATCGACTCACCTACCTTATTAATTTATATTAATGCGAAACTTCATAAATCCTACATAAACACTATGTTTAATATGACATTTTACGACGCATGCGCGCCCGAATTAGCCATAAAAATAAAATTTGAGCTAATGATAGCTTTACAATGTTTTTTTATGTGAATCAAACTTAACTGCCAGAGGTTATGGACGTTATGGCTAAATTGTATTATGAATGATGAAAATATAATTTTTAGAGTAATTAACGATATTTTAGAATTGCTTTGACAGTTTTATTAAATCGTTAATGTTGATATTGAATTAAACGCAACGTGAGGTCGCAAACAGTCGTTAAAAATAACGATTTTATAAGTGAGCAGATATAATTATTTTGAATAGTTTATAGAAATATTATAATTAGAATTAAATTATGTAAATATCAGCGCGAATGCACGAAATCCAGCAATTTCTCAGTTTAACTAAACTTGTCTCTAAAAATGCCATGTAAGTAGGTAGATTCTAGCAAAAATAGTGGCCCCTACCCCCAACTACATATGTAGATTATGTAGCCAGAATAACCAAGCAATACAAACCTAGCTCTATCATCACTTGTTCCAATAGGAAAATTATTTGAAAGTAAAGTATAAGAATTTGAGAAATTTTCCAATATAAAAGACATCAACGAGAGCATCTACTCCTATTCCCGCCACGCCATATAAAAGACTTCAACGCACTCCATCTTATCTTCCTACAGCCCCAAAAAGACAATCAATAAAATTAGCACATATTATATCAAAATGTTGAGTCCTCAATTAGCACCGTGACGTCCACATTTCAGACGATTTGCACATACGCCGTATGAGTTACGATTTTTTGCCAGGCTAGTTTTATTGACGAAAGGATTTTGGTGCAGTAAATTTCATAGAAACGCTATTATATTTCATGGCACACGACGACGCCGTGCGAACGCACTGTTTATGTATCATTAGAGCCACTAAGACGATAAACAACTTGATGGACTCTGACTGTCACTGGCTGTCAAAAACTGCAATACCACCTGGCGCGTATGCAACCCTTCATAGGTGCGTCCGCGCATGGTGGTCCACCGCTGGCGCACCGGCCGCGCATGGCCATTGTTCGTCCGCCATTTTGTTTTGTGGCCACATAATTAACAGCCTCCCAGTGAGATCTCTGTTAGACACGCTCGGTTATTATAACCCCCGCGATGATATTTTTATTAATGTCAAAATAAAGTCAGACACTCTCACACCGTTTTGTAGCACACGAACCACAGTAAGCTTCTTCGCCGTTGTTTGTCAGACACTGCTTGCTGATTGACTGCTAACCTTTTTATTCAGAGAAGTTTCTACATAGGTAATGTAAACAAATCAAAGAAATTGCAAAATGCCTATAAATCAATCATCGGCAATTTGACATAAGTTTCGTCCAAGATTAATTGTAAATATGATTTCTTTAAATGTGTCCCGGTACGATAAAGGGACGGGCGTATTTTTAAAGATATAAGGGCTTTTCCAATCCCTCAACTTGAAAATTAAGTGAAGTAGTGGCACCATCTATTGTCGAGTAGTCGAACTCCACCTCCAGTTCGTGATCTTTGATGCAATCTGTTTCAAAGTTGTGGATTTTTAATGCAATATATTTCAAACTTTTTTATTAGACCAAGATGATAAATACCGCGAGCGAAACCGCGGGTGGAAAGCTAGTTTTAAAATATAGATAAATAAGTGATAAAAAAAAACTTTTGCTTTAAAATTATTCAGTTGTGTTTATATTAAATATTGAAATTCTACTAAGACATCTCAAACCGTAACGCGTCGGTGTAACACACACCCCACTGAGAACTATAAAAGGCTCGCATCCAACCCACACAGGAATTAGGTACCACAGGGTACCACATTACAAGGCCCAGGTGATAATTACTTAACAAAAAATCGATTCGAGTTAATATTTAGTTATATCTCGATGACTTTTCGATATCATTCGAATATGTAAATCCATTGTTGCTATAAAACTTTTTGTGATGTGGCATGTGTGGAAGTGAATTAATTATACACCTTCATCTTTCAAATTAATATTATCATCGTTGATCTTATTCAGCTTATTCACATTTAATGCCGTGTGATGCCGTCTTAGAATAGAATCACCCTATATCTTTCTCGTGGGTTTCGTAAGAAGCGACTAAGCGGTTTGAGGGATGATGTGCACCAATTGCAAAAAGGCGACTGGCTGACAACCTGTCCCTATGATGATATACACAGTCTTCTGAATGCTCTCAAACTTTTGTCAGACGTGATGTTTTTATATGATATGATATATGATGATATGATATAGGCATGATAATGATATATGTATGTATGTAAATTCACATTCACAATACCGGGCGATATTACTTTTCGAGACAGATACCTATCACTCCAAAAATTTCTTTTGTCAAAAAACCGAAACCGTCTAAACTCCGGAAAATCACGTGGTGCGTTTGAGAGAGAAAAGCCCAACAATGATTTGTAGGTATTATGGAGCTTTTGTCACAAATTAGGGAAGACTGCTCACGGGGCATATCTATGCCAACAATTTATTGACTAATTCAATGTAACATCTCAATAGTTTACATGTTAACTCACCTGTTAACTGTGAATCAAATGGCACCCCATCATAAACGAATCTATCTATCGTAAGCAATATAACTCATTTGAAAGCAATTAATGCAACATTTTATGGACACAATAAAATTAATAGCTACATGAAAGCCCATGGGAATTTCATATTAACATTTTCATCAGCTGGCCGCATGCGTAGAATACATACATAATCACGCTTTTATCCGTTGCGGGGTAGGCAGTTCGTTGACGGCAAAAATATGAGCGCTATCGCCACGCCAGAAAAAATATGTATCACAAATTAGGTTACAAATACTATACAAAACAATTACCTCTTTTTTAAGATTGTATTAGAATGTGACTTTCTTAAAGAGAATCTTGTAAATTTCTAATAAGAAATAAATTATTTGACTTGACTTTGTGGCGATACATTTTCTTCGGAACCGGCTCTCAAATACTTGCCAAACGTAATAGCGCCCGTATTTTTAACCTAGGTATGTAAGGACGTTAAAACTCGGTCTAACCCGCAAGGAATAAAGGCGTGATATGCGTGTATGTATGTAAAAAGGTTAGTAGGTATTTCAATTATCATTTTAAGTTTAATTTGTAGGTAGAGTAGATTAGGCATGGTCATCTCAAAGCTATTAACGCGAGAATGCTAACCGTGTCAGAGGTAGCTCTGTGATTCATCTCGAGAAATCTTTTCAACGTGTTTAAGATATTTATACAGGTTTCTTGGAAACTATCTAGAACGAACGATGTAGAAACGGTACTAATTTTAAGTGTATCATGAACTTTATTTCAGGACTAGAAACTCAAGTTCTGAAAAGCCGTAATTCGGACGGATGTCTGAAATCAGGGAGTGTTGCCTCCACACTTGACAGATAGATTGGCGTGGCAAGCTCAGAGCAAGATATTGACAAAGAACACTACTGCCAATCCCTGGATTCATCCCTTAGTCCTCTTTTACGACATTCACGGGCAGAAATGCTATGCTATCCTAAAAGAGGATACGGTCAATTTAATACTATTCATTATTCAAAAACATGTACTTTTCAGTCCTACGAAAATAAACTAATGTTAGATTTTTAAAACTACGGAAGATACATTCAAACGGCAAAAAATCGTGCATAATGTGCTACATACTGTTTTTATAAAAACCTCAAGCTTAGCCTTTGACTAGCCTTAAATGTTAATCGCTGCAAAAAACTTATCAAATCTTTAAAAACCGGCCAAGAGCGTGTCAGACACGCCCACAAATAGGGTTTCGTAGTCAACGTATAAATATCAGGTTTTTCAGCATTACAAACTTAATTTTGTTGCTGGTTTGTTAGCAGCAGTATGATGACCAACCGCAAATAGAAAACTGATTTTTTTCTGAAACCTTTAAGGGTACAATATCCGTTATAATTTTCATTGTAATTTCAGATTGTAAGCTATATTCCATATTTATTTCAAATTTTTAGCGTTTATACTTTAGAAGTTACAGCTGGAACAAATTATGGGTCAAAAACGCCCTTTTTAAAAGCAAATATCTCGTGACAGAAACATTTTAGTGACTTTGTTTCAAATAAACCTCACTTTAGTTTTAAAAGACCTATTCAACGATACCATACTCAATATTACAGAAGAAAAAAAAAAAATTTTGCCCCCCTTTCACTTGTATGGGAGGGGGTCCAAAAAATATTTAATATAATTTTTTCTTAACATTTCTATATTTGGGTCAACACGATCTATCTTCTCACCAAATTTCATGTCGATAGCTCTAAAACTGACGAAGATATGAGGGCGCGGCATACAGACAGACAGACAGACAGACAGACAGACAGACAGACAGACAGACAGACATGACGAAACTATAAGGGTTTCTAGTAGACTACGAAACCCTAAAAATCGCGATCAAATTATGATATTAACGTAATTGATACATAGCTATCATTTAATAGCGCATTTATTAAATGAATAAAGATCATCGCATATGGATCATATTAACTTATACGTCGGTTGTTACACAACCATGTTAAAAGCCTGCTACGGTTGAAAAACTCTGACCAAGGTTCATCGGGTCGTCGTTAGACAACTCGGTAAAAGAGAGATAGAGCGCGCATATTGAGAATGTCGAGCATCATTCGACGCAAGCCGTTTTTTTGAAACTATACTTTAATAACTTGATTGAAATAATGTTGACGTAGGTGGTAAATGGATCCTAAATCCTTCCAACGTTCATAAGAGTTACTCCGGCTCTTTGTATGTTTGACTTAACTTTTAAAGAGTACAATTTGCTACTGTACAAGGCGCACCAAACAAATGGCGCTTAGTGTGCGCCGGCCTTAATAACGCCCAGACAAAGTCACCTCTAATATTATTTACGTTTAAGCGTACGTCATATTATTAAAATATTAGGTTAGCTTTAGCATAGCTACCTTTCATTAAAACAATGTCCGACTGCGAAACTGCGATATTCAAAATCATCCTATGTCAATGAAGATTAGAAGCTAGTAAATCGTTCTAGCAATATGCAGGCTTCTTTGCCAGTAAGATATTTTTTTTTCAGTTTCATGGACCGATCATTATTACTTATGTTTTCATGTTTCTACTTTATTACAAATGGTACAAAAGCCGGGCTCAATGCCACACGGCATTCTCTACCACCCAAGCCAACCAGGCGGCAAGCAGAGAGAAAAATAGATGAGCGCAAAGTTCACCATCTCTTACATGCTATTTTGGTATCTCTTTTGATGTGAAAGTGAACGGTCGTGTAATCAATTAAAATTTTGGAATATTATCTCCTGAAATATTTACCATCCTTTCAACTTTACGCAATCGGTTAACAAAATAACAGAGATCGCCGGTTTTAATTGGAGCTCTTTTAGATAATTATGTGTTTCTCTCGAAAGCATGTTATTATGTCGAGTTTATGCTACCAAGATATTTATAAGTTTAAATGACCAAGTGTTTAGTCTGGTTGAATAGAGGTCGTTGAAAGGTAAAGTAAACATTAACTGATGAAGACACTCAAAGTGTAGAGCCAGTCACACTTGAAAAACATAATTCTCCAAAGTATCCCATCAAAGCAAGCGGATTATCATCTTCCTGCTCTTATCCCAATCAGTTGAGGTCGGCGTAACATATTAATTCCCGAAGCAATGGAGCTCGAAACAGAGAGGCTCGACGTAAGGGGAAAACGATGCCCGGGTAAAAATTCATATTTTGTTAGAACACAAAATCATGTAGTAAAAGGATTTTGCAAAGTTTTATGACCGGCAGCCTGCTCGACGTCAACCCTCTTTGGGAATGCTATTGTGGGTGGTACCACCGCTACCATGCGATATACATATATTCGGCGGAGGTCAAAAACTCCACATCGCCTTTTACGAAACTCCCTGAGTGGACTAGGGGTGGCAGTGTTCTTAGCCACTACCACAAAGCAAGCGTATATTCAGGTTTAAAATCAGATTGAATATAAACAACAAAAAGTCAACAGATGTTGCTATCACGAACTATTGAATGCGAGGTAGAGTCCGTGTTTCCTACGGCCTGTGGAGGGCAAGACCGCTCCAGGGGCCATATTAGCCGGCCGTATCTCACCCGCCGCCACAGAGGTGAGAACATAATAAGCAGTTCGGAGCCATTTTTAATATTCCAGCTTCATTACGACGTATTACAAACGTCTTGGGTGGCGAATTCTATCGCGAACGCTCTTAATACCACGCTATTAGGGCGGCAGGGATCGAGAGGCGGGCCGAAACGCCGATTTATTTGAATTTTTGCTCCGACTCAATTTGGGAAATTGTTCCGCCGGCGGCGCTGGCGAAATTAAGACGTCAGCATGATTGCGGTGAGGCGTTTAATTATGTAAATGTTATGAGCTAGTGCCGTGGGTGGCGCAATCGCGTAATTGTGGCAATGATGCGGTCACGTATGTGGACAATTCAGATTTATGGTGGTTGCGCAGCGGAAAAATGCGGTACGAGGCAATTCTCGCGCCCTGGGTGAGCTAATTTAGGTACTTGTTTAAAGGCGACTTGTTCTTTTTACGCAATTTTATTCTGGCCGTAGGGGATATGTTTTGTGCTGAAGAGAGTGCTAGTAACCACACGGATTGACGAATTCTCTGAAATAATGAGACACTTAGCGGTCTTTTTGAAGGATGATTCACAATTCACATGCTATTTTCTTTATTTCCAGATTCTGGCATCACACATGGAGGTGCGCTGCAAGTGCCATGGTCTGTCAGGGAGCTGTCAGTTGAAGACATGCTGGAGAGCTACACCAGATTTCAGGGTTGTAGCGTCAACAATCAAAAGACAATACAGGAAGGTGAGGTGATATTGGTTGCGCCCTTGTGTATGATTTAGCTAATCGAAGCTATGGGCCTTTTAATGCTGTGCATTGATGTTACAAATTTTCTGAAAGGGGAAGGAAGAATACCTATTAATAAATACCTTTAATTTTTGTGTTGCAGGCTTTAATAGTGGCACAAGAGGAGCTGAACAATGGTCTTTCGGTACTACGCGGTCGACCCAGGGGTAGAAGCAAGAGCAAAGCAAGACCGGCGCCTAAAACCAGTTTACTCTTCTTTGAAAAGTAAGTTACTGCTGAAGACTCAAAGGTATAATTTTTTATTTGTCACAATCTCTCTGCAACAGTGACGAAGTCTTTGCAGGGTCAAGACCAAGACACACCACGACTGAAAGCAAAAAAATTTCAGAACATAGTTTAAAGAGCCGGGCCGCCTAAGCTGCGCTTGTATTATAGAAGTCAAAATATACATACTTTGAATAGTGATTATTTTAAGTTTTTGTGGCGTCACTATCAAACTATTTAGATCCATAGCCCAATTAATTTATTAGGATCTCGCTCCTAGCCCAAAATTGTGCATTAAGTAAAAGATAAAGGACATTACTTCGCTTTTCCACAGATCCCCAAGCTTCTGCGAAGTGGACCCCCGCATAGACTCCGCCGGCACGTCAGGCCGAGTATGCCGCATCGGTCGAACCTCCCGCACTGGATCCTGCGACCTTCTGTGCTGCGGAAGAGGCCACGCCATCATCAGGAAGTCTTCCATCAAACCCTGCAACTGCACCTTCCACTGGTGCTGCAGGGTCGACTGCGAGAGGTGCAGGGATGACAAGTGGGTGGCCATTTGCAAGTAGAGAAAAGACTTTTTTACGGATGACTTTGTCGTCAATCACCAGTTTCAGATTCCCATGATTCTTGACATCTTAGTGACAAAATGGCTTGATGAAGTACGATTCCGTGCAATCTTTGAATCCATGCAATCCAGAAGCCATATCAAGTCATTCTCCATTAGAGTCTCTATATCCACACGACTTCGTTTATCAGATACAAAAGTTTTTGATCCCAGATGCCTATGTTTCTTGACATCCCAGTAGCAAAGTGTCTAGACAAAGAACAGCTCCAAGTCGTGACCTTCTGTGCTGCGGCAGAGGCCACGCCATCATCAGGAAGTCTTCCATCAAACCCTGCAACTGCACCTTCCACTGGTGCTGCAGGGTCGACTGCGAGAGGTGCAGGGATGACAAGTGGGTGGCCATTTGCAAGTAGAGAAAGGACTTCCTTGAATCTATAAAATTATAGAAACTATTAGAATAACCGCTTCATCGAGGGTCTTTAAAAACTGATGATACACTAAATGGTGATGATCATGATTGTGTCGTGATTATTCGTGGTGGGTTTGTGGTTATCGCAAAAAGGAAAAAATGTTTAAAACGGGTGGCGATATTAGACAACACATCTCAAAACCTTAAGGTCAAAAGTGATCCATCAGCTGACTGGGAGCAGTCGCAAAAGTTTATTCGGGAAAGAATTAATCAAATACCTGCAAGGTTATCGGTACACCGACCTTCACGGTTGCATGATGTATTATTTTGTAATACATTCCCTAAAATGTATAAATGATCATTCCATTTTGTCATATCATAACAACATTTTATTATACAGTGTGTTACCAGCAAGCGGGCAGTTATTAAAACTGGTGAATCTGGGCATCAATACGAAGCTTTTTTCTATGAGGCCATGCGTCAAATCCCTAAAAAACAGCTGTTCTTATAGAAAAGCCTAACCTACCAAGGAAAAATGTATGAAACAGCTGTATTTTCTTTCGTGATCTCACACATGACCCTATTGTAAAAGATGTTCGTATTGATGCCTAGATTCACAAGTTTAAATAATTGCCCGCTTACCGGTAACGTAACACGATGTATAAGAAATCAATCTGTTTTATAATGTTTGATGAATAAATATCCAAAAGATCAAAATATACATCAGTATTAGCAATTATGTAACTAAAGTATTATAGTTAACCAGTAGAATTTGCCAAGTTTTAAAAATTTGTGTACTTAGTACTTACTTACTATCATTCATTACATTGTCAAATCCTAAAAACCTCTGTAAAAAATTTTTGAAATGGCCTAAATGCATTCAGGATTTTCAAACATGTATTTTCATTATTGTGTTTGAAATTTATTGATATAAGTAATTCATGAATGATTCCCAAATCGTTTACTTACATTATGATGTGCACAAATTTCAAAAGACTCGTTAATTTGATTTTTACTGTAAATATAAATATTCATGACTTTACATTCCCTGTGCCCGTGATATTTATATTATTTTTAGTATTTATTCTAGAGTTAAGAATCTTTGTACCGCCATTTTGTTTTAAGTAAATTAATAGTGAATCTCAGTAATTTCTTATTTATCTACCACTAGCAGCCCGCCCAGCGGTTTCACCCGCTGCTACTTACCTGTTTTCCCGTAGAAATTGGATCTTTGCCCGTAGTAAAAAGTCCATTACTCCGATCCAGCAGCCCGTCATGCTGAATAACTTTTACTTTGAAGCCATTACCGTATCTCTTATTGTTTATATGGGATGCTGGTGATCTACATCAGGTACTCTAGACCCTCGTGACCATGTGCCAGCAGAAGTGGCCCGTCATGCTGAATAACTTTACTTTGAAGCCATTACCGTATCTCTTATTGTTTATATGGGATGCTGGTGATCTACATCAGGTACTCTAGACCCTCGTGACCATGTGCCAGCAGAAGTGGCCCGTCATGCTGAATAACTTTTACTTTGAAGCCATTACCGTATCTCTTATTGTTTATATGGGATGCTGGTGATCTACATCAGGTACTCTAGACCCTCGTGACCATGTGCCAGCAGAAGTGGCCCGTCATGCTGAATAACTTTTACTTTGAGGCTTTTACCGTATCTCTTATAGTTTATATGGGATGCTGGTGGTCTACATCAGGTACTCCAGACTCTCGTGACCATTTCCCAGCAGAAGCGGCCCGTCATGCTGAATAACTCTTACTTTGAAGCCATTATCGTATCTCTTATAGTTTATATGGGATGCTGGTGGTCTACATCGGGTACTCCAGATCCTCGATGACCATGTGGCAGCAGAAACGGCCTGCCATGCTGAGTAACTTTTACTTAAAAACCATCACCGTATCTCTTATAGTTTAGATGGGATGCTGGTGATGTTCATCATGCACTCCAGATCCTCGATGACCATGTGCCAGCAGAAGCGGCCCGTCATGATGCACAACTTTTCTATGAAGCCATGGCCGTATCTCTTATAGTTTAGATGGGATGCTGGTGGTCTTCATCAGGTACTCAGATCCTCGATGACCATGTGCCAGCAGAAGCGGCCCGTCATGGTGAACAACTTTTTCTATGAAGCCATGACCGTATCTTTTATAGTTTAGATGGGATGCTGGTGGTCTTCATCAGGTACTCGTACTCCAGATCCTCGAGGGCTGACAAAAAGTAGTCCATGTCCATCTTTACTATGCTAGTAATATCAGTGCCAAATTTTACGAAGATCGGTAAAGCGGTTTGGCTTATTTGGGTAATATCCGCTGTATTTCCCGATTTTCCTGCTGCTAACCGTTTTCCCGTGGAAATGAGGAATTTTCCGTGGTAAAAAGTAGCCTATGTTACTCAGGAATGTTGTAGCTTTCTAATGGTGAAAGAATTTTCGAAATCGGTCCAGTAGTTTCGGAGTTTATCGATTACATACATACAAAAAAACAAACAAACAAACAAAAAAACAAACAAAGTTTTCCTCTTTATTATATTAGTGTAGATAAAACCAAAAATGTTTAGAAGCATTGTTTTGCGCTTTAGCAGCTTTTACTGCCGCGCGATTATGTTTCTATAACAATGTATTTAAACATACACCCTCCACACGAGTTTAAATTTTGCATAATATATGTCGCAGTACGATGGCAGAATTAGGTTTTTGGCCAAAAACCTAGGTTTTTGGCCAAAAGCCGGCATATGGCAAAATTGTAGACTTCTTTCGGCCATCGTCCTAGGCTGATCCAGGTTTTTGGACTTGTTTAGTATTATGGCTTTTTTTGCATTTCGGGGGAACTTATTCTTCTTCGAGTGGTACACCAAGTCACCCAACGACCGGATGAACCCTGGTGTTAGAGTTTTTAAACCGCCAACTGCAAGGAGCAGGCCTCTGACAAGGTTGTGTAACCACTGCCGTCTAAGTGATCATAAAGAGCATTCGGGACCGACGGCTTAACGTACCCGTGTAGTTCGGGCATACACTTCGAAAGGCAGGAGGTAGCATTGGACGTTTTGGAGGGTCCCACCCTCCAAAACGTCCAATGCTACCTCCTGTAGCGTCAGACGCTCTGGAGGGCGTGGGTAGCGTCGGATACTCTGGAGGATGTAAGATGACGGGCGTTTGATTTTCTGGGGGTCCAACGCTACCTCCTGGTCTCCAGGGCGTCCAACGCTACCACCAATCCTCTAGAGTTTTTGGCCAAAAACCTGGATCAGCTTAGGACGATGGCCGAAGGAAGTCTACGATTCTGCCATATGCCGGCTCTTCTTCTTTCTAAAAACCTAATTCTGCCATCGTACTGCGACATATATAAGGTGTGAAAAATCAGCTAATCGTATAAAGTGTAAAAATCAAGGGGCTGATTCAACTCTTAAAATATTTGTTGTTGATTTTTTAAATATCTGCCTTCATGCACACCAGTTCTTCTTTACTATGAAGGTAATGTAATGAGACGACAACTAAATGATCTTCAATTTCGTTAATACATAAATAAAATACAAAGAAGAGAACATTGAGAAAATAATACTATACAACAGTTAGAAAGGTACGCGCCCATTCATACACAACGAAGGGTTTTTCATGCTAAGTGATTACTCCGAAATCTTACCCCTGCTTTTACAAAAACAGCCTGTCCAAATATTCTTAAAAGAGACGTTATCTCTCAAATCGAAATGTTAACAATACTTCACAGTAGCGAATCGATCATGCGCATGTAATACCAAAAAGCGGAACATCTATACGCACTTCAATAAAAGCATTTGTGTATTTCTAAATTCCTTCGCGCAAACAAAATCTTTACTATCTCTGTTTTACTGAAGAAATAGGATAAGGACAACATGTATCCCTAATCTTAACCTCCTGAGTCCTGAGCTTTCTAATAGAATGTAGTCATTAAGGCCTAGTGTACTTTATATAGAACAAATTAAGAGGGAGTGAATTTTTTTTTAGTACTAATTACAATTATTTTTCAAATTAGTAACACATTATTATTTAATAGTTTTGATTATTCATTTTGTGTAAAAACATAATCAAAGGTAAAATGTTATATTTTTTGTTTAATTTCTCCTATATTTCCAAAATTACAGACAAGCATGATGTAAAGTTGCAAAAGCGTCAGGACTTAACACAGTACAGGAATTTGTTCTTTGTATAGGACGCAGGGACTCAGGAGGATATAACACTTTTTGCTAGGGATCAATAGCATTTATTTGGTGTTTCGAACAATGTTTTCACGGCTACTTGTTCAATTCAAGTGTCTAGAGAGTAACGGTACTCAAAATTGCGACGATTTTTTTACTGCCTAACACACGAAGTAACGAATGCTTGAAGCTTGTGGCCAGGACTAAAACCCAGGATCGTGGAATATCATACCATTGCTTGATGGTTCCGTGCTTAGGTGGGCACATTAAATTGGTTGTCTATGATTACTTAGACGGCGGTCGTTACTCAACCAAGTCAGAGGCCTGCTACTTGTAGTAGGCGGTTGAAAAACTCTGACACCAGGGTTCATCGGGTCGTTGGACGACTCAGTGTCCTTGTCGAAAAGAAAAAGAATACCATCGCTCAATCAACGGAGCTACCACGGTCAACAGCCAAAATGACGAAACACTACGAGTGCATCAATCCTGTTATATGGACATATTTTCAGCAACGTTTAGCGTGCAGTAAAGTAAGCATTAGCATTATTTGGCTAATACAAAAATATGCACCAATGAACAAAAAAAAAACCGGCGTCCCATTCTAAATTCACGATCAGCTGACTGACTTTGTATGGGAATTCAATTTTTACTTTTTGTTTAGTTTAAAGGAGAAATTTGATCAGTTTCATGACCTGAGCACGCCTGCAAAGTTTTCCGTCCCTTATACCATGTATATCGATATCTCTTTTCTGTGATTAGGATTAGATAGATATCCCATTTCCATTCTTTTGGTTTCATACGGATCTCATTTAAATGGTGACAATATTAGGTATGTACCTACTACATACATGTCATCCATGTAGAACTGCGATCCTTTATCAGCCGATACGCATAGCAACCGAATGTACTGAAAAATATAGGCATTAATACCTATTCAAATAACAAAACAATCAAATTACGGATCACGAACAGTTTCTTTACAAGTCGAAAAGTATCAGTGTCAGTTCACAGGCTTCTGTGCGCGTCGGAGTAGCACAAAGAGGCTCTCCAAGTAGCTCAAAGAGTCGAGAGGCCAAATTATCCGGAAATAAGCGGATAATTGCAGCCGACCCATTGAGATGTCGCTGCCTTCGCTGCTACTGCTCGATCTTTGATATCGCACCGTCTTTGATTGTAATTTGCTTTATTTGTTCCTTTACAAGAGTTTGAAGATTTTGTATTTGCGATACACCTTCATTATTATTATCCTGTATTGCTATCGGCTACTAGTAAAATTTCACTTTGTTTTTTACTTTAGTTTGATAAGGCTCAAAGTGTTTATCGCAGCGTCTTATGCATGAGTAGAGACTTTAAAAGATCATAAGTAGCACAAGTTTCTATGAATCTGTATGGTATGGGTATACATACGTAGACGACATACCTAAGCATGAAAATATTAACCTACTTCGGTACAATCGCCTGCAAATCAACATATTTAAGGGATCAATTTATCCTAGCCTTTCTTAGTATTTTTACGAAAAACCAATAAAGGTTGGTCCTTCAAATGTGTAGATAAATGTGCCGGCCACAAAATCTGTGGTGCTGGGGATCGTACTAGGATAGCTCGTCCATTTAAACTTTTATACGAATACGCGCGCCACAGGACCTTGTGAAAATATTTGTATACCTACATGCATTGACTCTACATTGCATTTATTAAAGGTGTAAAGGCAAGTATAAAGAGTAACAATTTTTCACACAAAGCCTTTTAAAGGAATTAGAAAAAAAACAATAACGATTAATTACAACAAAACGGCACCCAAACTGGCGGAATTAGGAAATCACGTGTCACGCACTCAGCAAAACCACTATCAAAACAACGAAGCCAAAACAAAACAAATTCCGTAGTATTTAATTTACTAGTAACTATCAAACGGAGTGTTCCTACCGGCAGAGGTGAGGCAAGGTCAGAGGAGATTATATAACCTAATAGCGTTACTGGGGATTATTGTGCTCTTAATACCGAAGCCCGGGCACTTGAGGGTGCTCGAGTGGACGGACACTCCGTCGTGTGGCGTCCCACCGCGTAGCCGCCTCGGGGAACGGTAAGTTTCCTTTTAATTATTGAACTGATTGGAAAGTAGCTTGATGATTGGAAATTATGAATCGGTGTCTTCCGTTTTTTATTTCCTTAAATCTTTCTGCTCTATACAGTAGGCATTAATTAATTTCCCAATGTGCTCCATAAATAACGGTATCTAAATCTATCGCGCTTTTCATAATCGAATACAATATAATTGCAGCTACGACGATTACGATACACATGGAGGCTTGGTATGGCCAATGGAACCGTGCTGATCCATAAACAATAGTTTTGATCAAACACAACTACAACCATGATGAAAGACGGTCTGAACATCTCGTCCTTGCCGAGCCCAACCGAAAGGTACACCCTTGATAAACAACTAGGGGCGGGCATCTTCGGACAAGTGTACAAAGCCTCAGATTCCCAGGCAGCGGGAAAAGCCGTGGCCGTCAAAGTTCAAACCTATACAGACGACAACGAAAAACACATACAAGATGAATACAAAATACTAAGAGACTTCACCAAACATAACAACCTCATAGATTTCTATGGTGTATTCTGCGAAAAAGTTGAAGGCGCCAAAAAGATTTGGTTCGTTCTTGAGGTAAGATGCCATATTTCAATCTTTTTGTAGTCTTTAAAGCTTCTGTTTAATTCAGATTCAACAATGGATTGTACGTTTTCCAGTTGTGTGAATGCGGATCTGTCATTGATATTGTCAGAAAACTGTATGCGGCCGACAGAAAAATGTCCGAGGAGCACATAGCCTATATCCTCAAATATACGATCAAGGTAAGCCCATATTTGACTGACTATAAACATGTCTCTCGTCACATTCAAGTCGAGATCGCTGTTTATAAAACAAAGGGCCTGCCAGTCCAACTTTCAACGGCTGAATCAATTGGTGGGTACTTTGAATGCAAACTCAATTGTTCTCCGATCTGCGTCCAGGCAATTCCCGTCGCGTGACGTCGAATAAAATATTGGCCGGCGTTCGTCCACGTACGTTGAAATACTATCTAGGGCCATTACTTAAAATGCACGCCGCTTTATTTGATGTGATTCGCGACGGAACAGTCGAACTTGTCGATGCGAATGTCGGAGCGCGCCCGACAACACCGTGATGGCCCCCCATCGCGCCGCATCGCTCAATTATCGTAAATAATGCTCGCGCACACAAGATATACGGACCTCTGGCGCAGTAGCCGATGATCCCTCCGACTCACAACCCACAACGGACAAACATCCTTCTCTCTATCCACATAGAGTCTCTAACCCTCAGCAAAATTGAAAGTTTTAAGCTCAGAGGGAATGGGAACAAGTTAAATGCGTATTATCTTTATGCAAGCCACTTGGTTCACAATACCGGTACTCCATCCCTTTCGTACGGATCTCCGTGGCATTTCTATCGATGTTGCATCTCGTAAGGTACGATCAAAGTCAACTAGGGAGGTGAACTTTATCGATAGATATAGATAATCGAGGATGGATAATAATCATAAATAATGTAACTACAGATAATGCTATCGATGAATCAAGTAGGCCAAGGATGGCAATGATGTCCTTTTAAGATGTGATATTTATCTTATTGTTTTTGCATTATTACCGCTGGGAATGTCGTAACTTCAAATTCAGTTTAATGCGAACATAATATTGAGTTAATAAGATTATTCATGTATCATTCATTGGGAACTTTTGCATCGATATGGGATAGTGACAACACTAACACCGAACCGATCGTAATGAACGCATTAAACATGCTGATATATCAGACAGTAGGGAGACTGGACAGGCTGCGGGCTGCGGCGACAGCGCGGCTCCGGCGCATGCAAATAGCCTCCAATGAATCTCAGGGGCGTGGGCCCTTGACTGACGTTGACAGTACTATCACCAGACCATTCGTTAGGGGCGGGCGTCCATCACTCGCTGTCAAACCGCGCGTCGACTCCCATTGGTCCAATCAATCCACTCACACGTTTTCATTTCTAGGCCCTCGTTTATTTACATGAGAACAAACTGATACATCGCAATGTGCGGTGCAGCAACATACTGTTAACCAAAGATGGTGAAGTCAAACTCTCGGATTTTGGACTGTCGTGTCAACTGAAAGATGTACATGGGATAACGAAGGACGTTATTGGATCTCCAAGTTACATGGCACCGGAAGTAGTAGCTGGAGTGGGATATGGAAACAGGATTGATGTATGGGCTGTAGGAATAACGACTATAGAAATGGCAGATTCAAAAGCACCGTTTCAAGACATGCATCCAACTCGAGCATTATTTCAAATAGCAAGAAATCCTCCACCCAGTCTTTTAAAACCATCAATGTGGTCAAACGATATAAATGACTTTATATCAGAGTAAGTATTAAATATTGGAAGTGAACATTATTATGTATCTCTTATATGGGGTCCTACTAAAGAAAACAATTTTGCAGGTGTCTCGAAAAGAATCCGGAGAATAGACCTTATATAATGGAACTCGAAGAACATCCATTTATACAATCTGTTCCAGAAAATGATTTTCACGTATGTAAATGTTTGGATAAAGCACCATACTAAGATACAAATACAATACAATACAAATATGCTTTATTGTACAAGAAACAAAAAATAAAAAACAATGTAACAAATGAAAAGACAAAGTACAACACAGGCGGCCTTATTGCTAGGGTAGCAATTTCTTCCAGGCAACCTTTGGGTAGGATTATGCGAAGATAGAAAGCTACCTCCATCGTGTATATTGTTAATTAAATATTTGTTTACAGCTTACAACAGAACTAAAGAAACTAGTATCAGATCTTAAAGATAAAGAAGTTCCCGAAAAATCGGCAGAAAGGATAATAAAAAATGGTCTACTTATCACACAAGGCTCAAATGAACCAGAGACAATGCAAGTTGAAGATCTAGCAGCTTTAGAAAATCTCACAGAAGATAATTTACTTGCCGAGCTGCAAACGAAACTAGCAAAAGGATCTTTTACTTCATTCATTGGAGAAGTTCTTTTAATACTTAATCCGAATACACACGAAGATATTTATAATGAAAGTGTAAGTAATACTAGCTATACTAACATATAGATGTTATGCACACACAATAAAAACTACAACATTCCTACTTTCATGTTCTTAATTTTCAGTATCACAAAAAATATGAATGTAAGTCAAGATCAGACAATGAACCCCACATTTTCGCCGTAGCGGATGCAGCATACCAAGACGCGCTTCATCATAATGAACCACAGCATATAGTTTTCTCAGGCGAGAGCAAATCGGGCAAAACCACAAGCATGGAACACGCCTTATCTCACTTGACTTACTTAGGAGCCATGAAGAATAACACTGCCGAAAGAATACAGAAAGCTGCAAAAGTAATTCAAGCAGCTATTACCGCTGCAACTCCAATCAATGCTAACTCAACGAGAGGGATATTTCAAATTCAAGTGACTTATGGGAGTTCAGGCAAGTTAAGTGGTGCAATATTCTGGCTCTACCAACTAGAGAAGTGGCGGGTATCTTCAACCGACATGTAAGTTTTTATTTTTGAATTGATTAATATCATACAAGGTTAAATATTTCAGTAAAATATACTTAGTTTCTTGGCATTTACAGGTCACATGCAAATTTTAATTTACTTTATTACTTCTACGATGCAATGGAAGCTGAAAATCGCCTAACGGAATTCCATTTGGAAAGTAACAGAAAACATAGATATCTACGAATACAAGACGAACCAACAAAAGGACCGAAAGGCGTCCGTGAAATTCCTGACAGGAATGCTGAGCTATACAAGGACTTTATAGACAATTTAAAAACTCTTGACTGGGAAGAAGAGGATATTCAAATATTTGAAACAATTCTTGCGTCTATACTGGTATTAGGTAATGTTAGATTTAAGGACGGGAAGCAAGGTGCTGAAATCGAGAATCTTGATGAGGCAAAGAAGGTTGCAAAGCTTTTGTCTCTCGACGAGGCAAAGTTTTTATGGTCTCTGCTCAATTATTGTTTAATAGAGAACGGAACAGCTGTAAAAAGAAAGCATTCTACTGATGAAGCAAGAGATGCAAGAGATACATTGGCCAGTGCTTTGTATAAAAGACTAATAGACTGGATGATCAATTTAATAAATTCGAAACTGTCTTTCATGAGATCTGTTTTGTAAGTAAAATTCTTTTCACTCTTTGCAAACTAATCTTCTTTCAGAATTTGCTAATGATCGAATTTCGTTTCAGCGGAGATAAATATTCTGTAAGCCTTCTGGACATGTTTGGCTTCGAATGTTTCCATCGAAATCGGTTAGAACAACTCATTGTGAACACAATGAACGAGCAAATTCAATTTTTATACAACCAAAGGATATTTGCTTGGGAAATGCAAGAAGCAATAGAAGAAGAGGTTCCGTCTATATCGCTACATTTTTACGACAATAAAACTTCAGTTGACCAGCTCATGAGTAGGCCACGTGGACTGTTTTATGTTTTAGACGAGGCCAGCCGTACAAGTAGTGGACAAGAGTACATTATGAGTAAGTATTGAGCTACCATGTTTACTTTCTTTGAGAATATTTGTACGTACAACGAAAGCTTTTGTTTTAGCTACGATAAGAACTTCATGTAAAGGCCCATATTTAAAACTGTCTGGAAGTCACGAATTCAGTGTAGCTCACTACACGGGAAAAGTCAATTACGATGCAAGAGAAATGGCAGACAAGAATAAAGACTTCCTCCCTCCAGAAATGATAGAAACCATGAGAGCATCGATCAATATTCACGTACAACAACTCTTTAGGAATAAATTAACAAAGACAGGCAACCTGACAGTGAGTCCGGCTCAGCCACAGGTCACAGTGGTGAAATCCAAGTCTGAGAAAGAAGCGGAAAATTCTAAACATAGGGTGAGTAGCAAAATCTTTTATTTTGTACCTTTTCGCCTAAGGTCAGGGTGACTGGTTTGGCATCCTTTTTTAATCTATTCTCCCAGAGTGTCCATCCTGAGGTGGCAGATTTATTTACCCAAATATTTCAAAACGGTCACAAAAGTCCTAACCTCATAATTTATTTCAGAAATACAACACAAGTTCTAAAGGTCAATTCTCTCAAGTCCACCGCATGAGGACAGCAGCAGCAACATATCGAGCTACTAGTTTG
Organism: Phthorimaea operculella; assembly: GCA_024500475.1. NCBI lineage: Eukaryota > Metazoa > Arthropoda > Insecta > Lepidoptera > Gelechiidae > Phthorimaea > Phthorimaea operculella. The sequence goes on from JANFCV010000055.1 coordinate 3,056,045, forward strand.
GAAATCCTGAAGCAACTATCCATTGGTCCCGGCAGTGGAGGGACACACTATGTCCGGTGTATCAGAGCAGACTTGAATGACAATCCGAAAGGATTCCAGACTGAGGTAGTGAGGCAACAGTTGAGGGCACTTGCTGTTTTGGACACGGCTAAAGCAAGACAGAATGGTTTTCCGAGTAGGGTGCCTTTTGCGGAATTCATAAGAAGGTATGAATGAATCGCCGGAGGGGTTAACCCCAGACATCCAAGAATCAGCCATTCATAGAGTACTTTGTGATGACAAACATTTTGTTACAGATATCGGTTTCTGGCATTTGATTTTGATGAGAACGTAGACGAAACCAAAGACAACTGTAGACTACTGCTGATTCGTCTAAAAATGGAAGGTTGGGAATTGGGAAAATCAAAAGTTTTCCTAAAGTATTACAACGAGGAATTCTTATCCAGGTAAAAGATAAATACTAGCAAGAATGTTTCGCTATAGACGTAGAAAATGATAAGAATTATAATGATAGCATTTTTGCGCAGGTTGTATGAAACGCAAGTGAAGAAAATAGTCAAAGTACAGGCTATGATGCGAACTTTCCTAGCGAGGAGAAAAGCGATCAAAAGCAAGTCTAAAAGTCAACACAGTAAGTTAAACGTACTAAGGTATAGATTGTTGATTGATTAACTGTATGCATACCTGTCGTATGGGAACGATGACTTACGTATATGGAGCAAAGTAAATAGGTGAATCATATCCAAATATTTATGATCTAAATTTTTACCTTCTATTTTCAGTAAAAGAACTCAAGAAGCAACAGTCTATGAATGTGAATGAGGATGAAGCAGCTCTACTAATTCAAAAAGGTATAAATATTTCATCATCATCATATCAAAATCATAGCCGTGTGATGCCGGCTTAGAATAGCATCACCCCAATTCTACCCATGGGTATCGTAAAAAGCGACTAAGGGATACTCATCCAGGGAATGGGCAGCAGCGTTCCCTGTTAATGCACCATCATGCACTGCGCTCGCCAATCCGCCTGCCAAGCGTGGTGAGTATGGCAATACCCCCCCGACAGGGGGAGGCCCATGTCCAGCAGTGGACTGTTGTGGCTGTTATGGCTATGGCATCATAACAGCCACAATAAATATTTACACAGTTTAAAATTAATTCGCTTTTTGCGTTTCTTTATGTGTTCTAAACCACTCAACCGATTTAGAAGCGTTTTCTTTAGAAGATAGAATTCGAAGATTCAAGAGGAAGGTTTATTGTAGGTACAATGTACAATACATGCCGGGTATACGATTAGCAGCGGATGTTAAACACATATAGAGATGATGTTAATGCCGAGTGTACGATTAGCAGCGGATATTAAATACATAATAGAGATGATGTTAAATATTGTTTTTCAGCATACCGGGGTTACGTAGTGCGCAAAGCTTACGGTCCGCTCGTCAGTAAGACCACAGGGCAGATAGACGAGGAGACTTCAAGCTTTCTCAAACGTTTCGCTATGAAATGGAAGAGCCGATCCATATTCCAAGTCTTGCTGCAATACAGGGCTGTTCGGTATCAAGACTTGGTACACTTTTCACAACAGGTAAGATCAATTTTGATTAAAGGTTAAAAGAAAGAAAAACTTACCGATACTCCGGTAGTGAAGTTTCAAAGACGAAGATTCCTGAATTCTAGTTTTCTTGATCAAACACGTTTTGTCTTGAAACTGTGTAATGACGGGTGAGCCATCTGAAAGTAGATAAAAATCGCATTACTTTTTAGCGAACCAAAAGAACATTACTTACAAACATTTACTGAAAAATTATATTTACCTTTCAGTTATTATAATAACACATTCATCAGATTTCAGATAATATGTTCGTGAGCTTTTCCCTCAAGCAGACATATTTTCAAAAATTTTGATTTATTCATTAACTGAAATTAATTTAATTTTTTCTTCAAGGTGCACATCTACAACCAAGCCGTGATAGAGATTCTGCAGAACACCAGCAAATCAATACTCCTGGACCGAGTGGATCCTCACGCCAAAGGACTTGACTTCTTGGGCTCCGGGCCTCCGACGGTCTGGAAGCTGCCATTCAGGATCGACCAGCTGTCTTATTATGACACTAGCTATATGTGCGACCCTTCTGCTAAGAGCAAGTAAGTGGATATACACCAGCAAATCAATAATCCTGGACTGAGTGGATCCCCACGCCAAGGGACTTGACTTCTTGGGCTCCGGGCCTCCGACGGTCTGGAAGCTGCCATTCAGGATCGACCAGCTGTCTTATTATGACACTAGCTATATGTGCGACCCTTCTGCTAAGAGCAAGTAAGTGGATATACACCAGCAAATCAATAATCCTGGACTGAGTGGATCCCCACGCCAAGGGACTTGACTTCTTGGGCTCCGGGCCTCCGACGGTCTGGAAGCTGCCATTCAGGATTGATCAGCTGTCTTACTATGACACTAGTTATACATGCGACCCTTCTGCTAAGAGCAAGTAGGTTGAAATCATTGTTTCCCGTAATTGCCTGTAGAAGAGAGCAGAAAGAGATAGAACACCAGCAAATCAATACTCCTAGACCGAGTGGATCCCCACGCCAAGGGACTTGACTTCCTGGGCTCCGGGCCTCCGACGGTCTGGAAGCTGCCATTCAGGATCGACCAGCTGTCTTACTATGACACTAGCTACATGTGCGACCCTTCTGCTAAGAGCAAGTAAGTTGAATTCATTGTCTCTCGTAATTTCCTGGGGAAATTAGTGCAGAAAGAGATGGAACACTAGCACTTCAATACTACTGGAACTGTACAGAGTTGATCCCCACGCCAAGGGACTTGACTTCCTGGGCTCCGGGCCTCCGACGGTCTGGAAGCTGCCATTCAGGATTGATCAGCTGTCTTACTACGACACCAGTTATATGTGCGACCCTTCAGCTAAGAGCAAGTAAGTTGAATTCATTGGCACTTGATATTGCCTGTGGAAAAGGGTGCAAAAAGAGTTAGATAAACACCAGCACTTCGGTGCTCCTGGACCGAACCAGCTGTCTTACTACGACAATAGCTAGGCACATGTGACCCTTCTACTTAGGGCAAGTGAGTTGAATTCATTGTTTCTCATAATTGTCTGTTGAAATGAGTTCAGAAAGAGATAGAACACCAAGACATCAATAATCTTGGACTGAGTGGATGCTCACACCAAGGGACCTGACTTCCTGGACTCCGGGCCTCTGATCGTCCGGAAATTTCCGTTAAGAATCTACCAGCTTCTATGACACGAGCCACATATGTGTCCCTTCTGCTAAGAGCAAAATCAGATAAGCTGACATTTCAAGGATAGTTCAAAATATGAAAAATATACCTATTTGAATTTCGCATTGTAACTCTTATGGCCTTTAAAATTCCTCCTCGGCGTAATGTGCAGTACCTACATGCCTCCTTCACTCAAGAAGAGTAAAATGACAATACACCTGCTTGTCTTTTCCAGTGACACGTTCGCAAGCCAGTACGACTCGGATCACGAGCAATGGGACGAACCACTGAAGCGCCGAACGATGGGAGCACAAGCCGAGCCCACCAGGACCACAGCCGGCACACAGACCCTCATCACTGTCCCCTTCTGCAGGGACCCCACGCAACCAGTCCCAAAACTCCCGCCAGACAATACCCCTGCCTCGAGAACACCATCCACCAAAGACGCCAACAGACCAGCCATTTACAAGAAGAAAGCCCCAGCTCCCGGTTACACTCCAGGATATTACCAACCACCAGCCCCGTGGGTCCCACGCGACGACACGGACGTTCTAGAAAACAGCTCCCCAGTTCTGCGCAGAACGAACTACAGCAAAAGCGTATACGGCATCAACAATACCGACATGGACGACCCCATCAAAGAGCTACAAGCGCTAGCGAAATCTGCCAACGATGTGAACGACGACGACCCGCCTTTCAACTTCCAAGCTATGCTCAAGAAAACGCCAAAGAACCGAGCGTCGATGAAGAGGTATGGGGAGATAGATAACGGCATGACGGAACAGAGAAGTGAGATAGTGACGCCGAAACGTAATTCAGGCAAGAAGTCGCCAGCGCCGCAACCTCCTAGGCCGAAGAGCAGAGAACTATTGAGAGAAGATTCTAGAGAACTGATCATGGCAGCCGCCAAAAGGCGAGATTCTAAACCTAATGTGGGTTTTGCTAAGGACAATAAACACTTGAGCCAGAAAATACAATTAGCACCTGGAATATCTATCGAAGGAGAAGTAACTGATTTGTAAAATACAAACGAGGAAATATTTTGTAAAAAATATATTTAATCTCCAGTGCATTGGAAGTCCGCATACATTCATAATTATTATTTATTATGGCGTAACACTATTTATAATTTTTGATAATTTTAAAGCCATGTTTTAAGTTAGATCATAAGATTTTTGTTATATATCAAAATGTTTTATTCTTTTGTTTTCAGTAGTTATTAATATTGAATACAAAAATATAGCTTACCAAAATAGAGCCTAATATTATAATACGATTTCTTAGGATTTATCACGTTATAGAAAAATAATGTTGATATTCAATTTCACCTTAATTTTACCTTAACTTAACAAATTGCTTTGGTAACTTATTATTTACTTAAAAAACTAATATTAAGTTATCAGAATGTCTTCAACATGTGGACTGTTTTTGCTCACAGATAAGTAAAGTTTTTAACATTCTGAGCATGTTTTCTGTTGGTTCAAAACTAATGCATATAAATTTTTATTATAAAAGTATAACGTAGGTGCAAGTAGATGAATATTTTTATATGAATTGGCATTATACTTTTAATAGCCTGTTTTTATAAATTACTTGAAGCTCTTGTTTCGAATAATTTGTACAGTTTGATATGTGTTACATTTATTTGAAATGGATATTTTCTGTATCTTCATACATAAGAATAAATCTAATAGTAGGGAGCTTACTGCGCCGTTATTTAGTTTTGCTTTGTTACTGAAGCTTTATGAAAAGGGTTAGAGTCCTTTGATACTTTTAACAATAAATAAAAATAATAATAAAGTTAGCAAGAAAAAAATCTTACTATGTGACTTTCTTACTTCATAAATATTTCAGGTAAAAAAAAAATTGCCCCCCTTTCACATGTATGGGAGGGGGTCCAAAAATAGTTACTTAATTTTTTTTCTAAAGTTTCTATGTTTGGGTCAACACGATCTATCTTCACACCAAATTTGGTGTCAATCGGTCTAAAACTGACGAAGTTATGAGGGCGCGACATACAGACAGACAGACAGACTTGACGAAATGATAAGGGTTTCTAGTAGACTACGAAACCCTAAAAAAAGAGATCATTAAGACCTTATTTACTTTTCTGTAGGCGAAAGTTTGGCGCAGTAAGCTCTTAGGTATAAGGTTACATTTAATTAAGTACAAATATTTTAAGGGCGTGTTGTGCTCATAAAACTGAACAACTTTCATAAGAAACTTTTCTTCGAAATATGAAAAATGGACCTCCCATAACAAGTTACTCATTTTTTCAGCATGTTTGTTTGGGAGGTCCAATTTGTTTTTTCATATTTCCAAGAAAATATACTGATAAATGTTGTCCAGTTTGTGAGTAGAACACGCCTTCAAAACATTTAAACTTAATTAAATTTAACCCTATATTCGTGTGAGCATCCAATAATACCTAGTTTTACGATCACAAAGTATATAAACTGCCTTACATTACTCTTACATTTAATCCGAATGAGAAATAGAAATACTTTTAATGCCTTCGCAGTACCTACAATAAACATACAAAAATATGAGTTTTATTTTATGCCTCTCTTAATCTCACAAATTTAGGCCCGTATATATCGAAATATTATTTTTTTATATATATTTTTCATTCTCAAAATCACATCCTTAACTTATTGCTTTATTTTTTTAATTGACTTAACTCTAGGCTTAGAAAACATTTTACAATATAAAAATATCGGCTTTTTCGACAGTGCACTACAAGTTAAAGTAACCTTAAGCTCTATACTCAGTCATTACGTCATGAATAGTTAGCACACTCTCTGGGAACAGATATCTAGCATAGGTACAGTCAAGATCACGTCCAGTTAGAGTTAGACACTCGAACCGCCAATTTGATATGAGAATACACCAAAATGAGTATCTCATTCAAAACTCGAATGTTTTTCAATTACCTTACTTTTTACCCGACTGCCCAGAAGGAGGGTTATGTTTTTCGAGACTATGTATGTAGACAAGAAAATTCTTTTTCACAAACGATGAAATATCAATGTCCTCATAATAGGTTGCGGGATGATGACGTCACGAGGCACGATTCATATGAGGTGCAGGAAAATTTTGAAAAAGCGTTGTTTATTTTCAACGCTAATCTCTGGAAATACTTAACCGATTTGGATGAAATAAAAATTAAAACAGTAAAACAATGTGAATGTGATACTTATTTTGATCTTATTGTATAGTCCACAAACGTTCCTTACAAACACTCTAACCCAGCCTTAGGGTGAGAATCCACCAGAGCTGTGCGAGTAAAATGTGTCGTACGAGGATGCGTAGCTGTGCTGTGGAAATGTGTAGGGGTTTCCACCAGAGCTGTGCGAGTAAAATTGTTTTGTATGTAGAATGGCCTCGCTTCGCTTAACCCTATTCGACCAGAGCTGAGCTGAGCGAGGCTAGGAAAATGAAGTGATTCTATTGGTGGATTTTTTCCTCGCACACCGCTTAGCTACCTCGCACAGCTCTGGTGGATTCTCACCCTTAACTTACCTGTACTACCTATGAAAAATTCTGGTATACACTACATCTGGCAGGAATTTGACAGATCGTAACTTTCATCAAACCATTTCAAAACATATTGGTTGGAGAGCCCAGGGGGTAAGTGGCTATCTCATAAGGTACCACGATAGGCTAGGTTTGGATCGTTAACCAAGACTTAAACAAGTCGTATGAATTTCATACCAAGGCACCATCAAAATCAAACCAGTGGGGAAAAAGATATAGGCCAGTTTTCATACACTTTACCTACAATTTCACACTTTTTGACAGGATTGTGTACAATACAGAGACCCTCCTCCTCACTGACCTATATGACTCAAAGCTCCTAGTTATGGAGAGCATTTCATATTAAGGCGCCATCAAAATCAAACCCGGGGGAAATAAGATATAGGCCAGTTTTCATAGACCAAACCACCATTTCAAACTTTTTGACAGGATTGCGTTCAATACTGAAACCCTTCGCCCAACTGTCCTATATGACTCGAAGCTCCTCATTATGGAGAGCATTTCGTATTAAGGCACCATCAAAATCAAACACGGGGGGAAAAAGATATAGGTCATTTTTCATACACTGGACCTACAACTTCAAATGTCTGAAACACTAGGATGCGGCAAGTTTAGGCCTGGCAGACCTTGTGATCTATTGTCAGAGTGATCTTGGCTATTATGTTGTGGTGGTCGCGTCGTGGTACCCGATGAGATAGTTTAGGGGTGTCGGAAGGGCATCTTTGGAGAGGTCTGGCAAGCACTTCCGGCAGGGTGCGCAGTGGCAGACCAAGCTTTTTTTACATAATTTTTCAATGGTTAACTGATGCCAGCACTTTCATTGTGGTACCTTATGACATATTTTTTACGAAAAAATTACTCTGAAAAATATCGATTATTTTTATGTTTCGGCAGGATTGGCTCTGGCAGACCTGGGTCATACGACTTGTTTAAGTCTTGGTTAACGATCCAAACCTAGCCTATCGTGGTACCTTATGAGATAGCCACTTACCCCCTGGGCTCTCCAACTCTATCGCATTAAAATATGTACAACGTGTTACAAAACCACCAATGAAGCTCCTATACAAATTGAGTTCATTTTGTATGAGAGGTTCATTTTTTTTCGTATTTCGACCCATGTTCCGTAAGGAAAGTTTTTCAGTTTTATGAGTATCTTGACCACCTTTCAGCTTTATTGGTTGTTTGTAAAACCTAGTATAGATGGTGAGCTTCAGATACTTAGGTTTTACGTTGGGTTTTACATGGTATTACTGTAGGGTGCCATCTATATTTTCTTTTTGATTACGTGGCCCTGGACAGTATTCTGTCTCAGCTTCAGTGCATACTAGATACTTAACAAAAAATTGATACAATCAATAATTTAAGGCATCATTTACTTCTTAAAACTGGAGCTATTTTAAAGATTCATAGTGTTGATTCTGATATTTGTCAATTCGAGTCATGAAATGTAGATTTACCATTTGGACAATGCCTGATTAAATGGATTACAAAAATAAAATAGTGTATACTATGGCATGATGAATGATGATAGAGTTAGTAATATTACAAAAGAATAATTTAAGTAGAGATGTGACTATGAACTATGCAATGCAACTATGAACTATGTGACTTTGATTTTTGACTTCATGTTGAGATCATAGTATTTCTATGTACAAAAATCAAGTTGTCATACTCTCGGTAAAAATTAGGATAAGATTATTCGTGACTTAAACATGCTTAAACTTAGATTAAACTTAAGTGCATATGCAAAACAAGTGTATAAAATTACTGACCGTCCGTGTGTAAAAAATGACAATATAGAAATGTCCTTTAACTGGCCGTATTATTTTAGTTGAATTATTTAGTAATTTTAGATTTAGCTCTTTATTTTTATTTATATACCTAATAAATATTATTAATAAAAGTATTATCATCAGTTCCAGCTGAAAAAATCGTAATGCAATATTGATCTTTCTTTTGAGAGAAAATCATGAAAAGCATTGTAATATTTTAGACATGGCACTTACTTTTCCATCATAACATAATTAAAGGTCAAAATATAAAATGAATAATCAGCGCTCTAGGTCTTTTCTTCAATACCTACATCAATATTATAATAAATTCATATCATGAAGGTTTGCGAATTTTAATGAAATTGTCATGCAAAATCGAGACTCATTATCTAGATAAACCCATTCAAAAAACCTTAAAAGAAACGGTACATTAGGTAATTCTAACTAGGTAATTCTAACTAGTGGTCTCACTGAAAGTGATCGAACCTAAATGGTATGCGTTTGGGTTTTTAAAAACGTCCAAATACGTTATAAAAATATTATTTTCAATACTCATTTACTCCAAAAGCATATCACTGACGACTTTTTTTTTATGTAGCCTGTTTGGTGTCCCACGACATTTTACCAAGGATTATTTTTGTGTACTATCGATTGGTACATGTTTTAATCTCTTGTAGGTAGGTAATTTGAAGGACCCAGAATGGGTCATTCATGGGCGTCTTATGTAAAATTTCGGTACGCATGCAATCTTCTGTCACATAACTCTCCACAAAACTTTACAAATATGGGTACATACCCTAAGTTTTCACAGTGAAACCAAACCAACAAAAACTATCACACATTTCATATCTAAAGCATATGGCAGCTTTAGACTTCGTAGGGCCAGTTTATCATGCCGTGAAACTTTATGAAAAGCCCTAAATTCTAAACAGTTGCGAACTATTTTTAAGTGGATGGTTTAGATTTCGTGTAGGTGTTTATTATGTTTGTAAAATAGTCACGTATTAAAACTTCATAAAATAAGTAATTATACTCTAGTTTTTAAGAGAATTCGCACACTTTAATTGACAGACATAGATTTCGTAGGGTCTATGCGTATTTTCATTACAAAATCGTCACACACCGTTCATAAAAAACATAGCCTAAATCCTGGATAGATTCTCTTTCTTTCTTCTTTAGTATTCGCGTAAGGGTACGATTATTTCTTACCAAATCGTCACACATAAAATATTATCTTTCGTGAAACATTAAAAAACGTACGTCCTAGGTTTTCACAGTGGCAAAAATCACACATTTCATATGTTAAGTTTAGATGAAACCAGTTTATCTTCCCATAAAACATAAAAACATACCCAAAATCCTAGGCAGTTTTCTCCGCAGCCACATTACTGTCGGCCATTTCGACCTGGCCCAATAAATACACTGGGTTCATTCAGAGTCAGTACTGCATGAGCCACTACCATTACCACTAAGGAGTTGCGGCCTTCTTTTATACGATTTGATTTCGTTCATAATAGGATTCTAACGTAGCAAAATTATCACGAATAAAATATGTAGGTATCTTTTCATAAAACTTTCTAAAATACATACGCAAATTCACAGTGGAAACAATCACATATTTCATATGACAGGTTTAGTTTTCATATGACCAGTTTAAAACATAAAAACATACCCTAAATCCTAGGCAGTTTTCTCCGCAGCCACATTACTGTCCGCCATTCCAACTTGGCCCAATAACTGGGCTACACTGGGCTCATTGAGAGTTAGTACTGCATGAGCTTCTACCATCACCACTAAGGAGTTGCGAGCCTCTTCGTGTGACACGCCGTGGGAGCGCGTCGCGTGCGAGTACCACGCGCCGGTCGATGGGAGGACCGACACGCACCATTTGCACGATAATCTGGAATGGAGTGGTGACAAATTAGTCTAGCAGGTCAATTTATCAAATATACAGCATTAATTTGCCAATGTCTTCGTGCATTTTGACTATACATTGGGTCAGAATGACCCATCCATCTCAGATTACATTTCGACATCACATAGCTGCGCGTTCCAGCAGATCCACCCAGTAATATGAACTGTCGCTACTTGTTTTCCAGTCGAAATAAGATTTTGTAACAGTTTGTTAGTATGTTGCCAATCTGGCGGCTTTGATGGGTTTTGATTAAAGTATTTAAAACCACACTTACCTATTGGTCATGTGCCTAGATTTGACATGCCTCCGCCTGTAACCCCAGCTGTTGTACACTCGCGGGCAGAACGGACACGGAAACGAGGGGTTAGCATAACAGGTCGCCTTATCTGGAAATAGATAGGAAACTTACTTATTGTTTGAACATTGAAAAGTGTGGTTGGTTGGTTGATACACATACACCGTAATGAGAAGGAATCCGCTCTTTGCACACACAATAGAAACAAGCAATGAAGACATAGTTAGATACTTGTAATATTACCATTTAGATTAGTCTAATTTAGTAAATTGAATCAATCTCTGTCTCTTGATTTAATTGAATTATTACATCATCTCATCTTACTGCCCTTATCCTAGACCTGTTTTGTTACAACACAAAATCATGTAGAAAAAGGTTTTGGCTTTGTTTTATGATGAGATGACTGGCTGCCTGCCTGCCGGCCGTCTTTTGGAATGCTATTGTAGGTAGTATCACTACTACCACATGCTGACCATAGTCAACACCAGATATTCAGCCAAGGTCGAAAACTCTCCGTAGATTTTTATGAAACACCCTGAGTGGACTAGGGGTGGCAGTATTCTTAGCTGCTACCACACAGTTCCTAATTATTAGACCATTTGTGGGAAAAAATTCAAGTGCCTAAATCAAGAAGTTAGGGCTGAGTGTTGCAACTTGTTCTTTATTTTCATTACCAAAAACTATGTTCCAAGAATACCAACCACCTTTACAATTCTGTGCCTCATTGGACACAGAGTTGAGATTCTCAGTAGTTATACTCAATGACTCCACAATAGTTCCGCTCTGCAACACCGTTTCCACCTCTTTATCAATTTCTATACTGTCTTTATCTTCATCTGTGGCATCTAATCCACTTTTCTCACAATTATTCAAGCATGGTTGTGTACTGGTGACCTCGCTTATCCATTTCTTGACAATCCGTTCACTGCCGGTACTAACTGACTTGCCAGACAGACTTTCCGGGCTGACAGTGTATTTTTTGTCAAGTGCGTCATCAAGTAAGGCTATGTCTGTGTCATTTGTGTTTTCTCCGGAGTAGTCAGTAAGTGGTGAATCAATGGGTTCTTCTTTAGGCACTATGTTCTGGAAAATTATACAGTAAACAACAATCAATACAAAAAGTAACAAATAAGGCTTGGCAAGTAACAAATAAGTGAAATTATTTTAAAACTACTGTTTTTATCCACTGGTTTTATTGCAACTTGCCAGGCAGCGCAATTTGAATTACACTAGATAGCTCAGGCCACACTTCTCTATGAAACATTACAAATATTATCTTCTTTTTGTGTCAATGGCAAAGGTAGCAATTTATATTTTGTCCCTCAAAACTTGGCCACATCAATGGCTCTTTTATTGGCACTGAACAGGCAGCAAGTGCAACATGGACTGTTGTACTTATCGTCGCATCACACACATTTATCGCTCACAGAGAAGCCTCACCTCTTTCTGAGTTCATTGCACATACCAATACTTGACCCTCAACACCTTCCAGATATACCAGGGGAGGTCATGTCCTGGAGGCAGCTTTTCATCAGTGGGGTAATGTGAGTTGTTTATAGGGTAAATCTAGTACTTTAACCCAGCCTTAGAGTAATGGTAAATATAACTCACAGACATCTTCAAGGCATCAGTGTTGCTATGTACATTGCCGGTGGTGTCCAGTTTTGGCTGCAATGGCATCGGCTTCTTGACTTTATTGTTATTGTCCTCATGTTCGCTCCTCTTGCGTTTCTTGGATTGAGTAGTTGGTTTCTGTAAAAAGTAGGACGAATTATTAGTCCAGATTGATCAATATTCTAGAGGCAGCAGTAGGTAGTATTTGAAGTGCCTGCCTGCATACTGTTACAGGATTTCTGATATTGTTATGAAGCTGTCTCTGTACATATGGCCCTCTAACTCCAAATCTTTTAATTAGGTCATAAAGTAATGCATTACAAACCTCTTCGTCTTTGCTAGGCTCACTCCCGGTGGACAGTCCACAGATCCTCAATGTCTCAGCAGTTTTCAAGAGCACCGGCAGGAATTCCTCAGTCACATTCACTTCTCCGTTGTACATGAACGTCAGCAGCGTCCGCAGGGAGGCCGTGTTGATGTCATGCAGCACTATAATTGGATCCCTGTGGGGGTTTTGCTGCAAAAAAACACCCGTGGGCGTTAGGTAAACCCACCTACTTACAAGCACGAATACGACACTATTTCGAGAAGAAAGCACGTTTCTTACCTGGAATATGGTCCGGAACACGGAGCTGTTTGCAGATAGTATCACTTTATGCGCCTTGAAGCTCTGACCATCCGAAACAAGAGTAACATCTGATAAACCTTCGTCTTTGAACAACTCCTTCACGTTACTCAATATATTGCTTTGATAACCATTCCACTTCAAGCTTATCTCTTGATTGGACATTGTAACTCACTAAATGCGCATAAAGGAAGCTTTTAAAAGCAAAATAATAGAAGAACAAACACAAAATACAAACTATTGGAAAAATGCAAAATGCACAGAAAATGAAAGAAAACAAACGATGTTGCCATTTGAAATAATAGGTATTTGGGTGGCCCTGCGCACATATGAGACACGATAGTCCCACGACTATCGTCCTCCTAATGAAATAGTACTTAGGTGCGCACATACGCGACACGACTTCGCCACGACAAAAAAGTCGGGGCCCGACCGCGATAATCGCGCGACGCGACTATCGGGCGGCTGGCGGCTTCCTTTGAGTAGGGTTGCGACTTTTGTAACAAAAAAATCGAATTACCAATAATCGATTATTTTTAAGTCAGCCAAAAAAATCTGTAGAAGGTGTCGTGTATTTTAGTAATACTTATATACAAGATTAAAATAATTCGTTAGTGTCAGAAAAATAACCGATTACTTTTTAATCAAAAATTTGAAAAGGGCAAGGAACCTTAGTGGTATACCTATTGTTGGAAATCAAGAAAAAAAGAACAATTTTGGCGTCAGGCGATAAAAAATGTGTAAAAAATGTTGCACGCTGTTTAAATTAATAAAAAATGAGTTTAAAGCTGAAATAAATGAACCTACCTACTTAAGTATCTACCTAGATTTAACAACAACAATACTTATATATGAAACAATACTTATGTAGAGTTACCTACAATACTTACGTGAGTATCGTAGGCAACTCTCGTTACTCAAAGTAAGTAGGTTTATTTAAAGTTCATTTAGGAGGAAAGGGGAAGTTAATAATAAATAATACAGTTGAATACCAAAATTTTAAAACACTTATAGTGTTAGGTAAACAATTTTGGAAAACATGCAAAATTTTCAGGCAGGATTTGAACCTGCGACCTTCGGCAGTACTGATGCCTAGAAAAAATATAGTCTAGGAAAAAATAGACCGAGAATAGTTTTTAGCTCACAATTTGGTTTATTTAGATCCCTACAAATGTAACCAAAAGTATTTTTTTAAAGATCTTGTTTGTATTCATTTCAGACCTTGGTCAAGTTTATAGACAACCCTATTTTAGAATTTATGAAAGCCTATTTTAACTTTTTTATCCGCCAACAGTTTGTCGCCTTAGAAGAAATTCAATTGCCACAAAAGAAAATCACTGCCAGATAAAATTTAAATAAGACCTCAAAACTCATTAAAAGCCGCCGCCTTCTAGTTAAGATGCTACCTCAAAATAGTCGCCAAAGTAGTTTATTTGCTACCCATTTTCAGTTTTTTTAAGACCCGGAATGGTATAAATTTGTCGCCGTGTTAAATACATGCCTTTTTTTTATTGGCTTAGAAACCGTACACGTTACGACATTTTAGCAAAGAGTATTTTCTGTTTGTATTTTTGTGTACTATCAATTGGCACATGTATTATCGCCTGAAGCTGATTTTTTTTATCATCGTGAAGTTTAGGTATACCACCTTTCACAGTAAAATGTCCCATGCTCTTTATCGATAATGAGAATTGCAAAATCGGTTTAAAAAACGATTATTTTCTAATTTTACATCGTTTTTTCAATAATCGATTATTTTTCACATCACCAGTGCCGAGTCGGCCGGGACCCTATAATGCACAACATAATAATGCACAGTGTGACAATACCGACACTAGAATTTAGAGGGTCTAAAGTCTGTAGGTACATAAAATATGTTAAAAAAAATATTTTTGAGCATAGGTAGTGTGATTATAACAGAACACGTTCCCACAAATTTTAGTTTATGTTTCTGTTTAGATGATAATATGTGACAGCATCAGGCGAATACGACGGATTTTGATAAAATTTGGCACATAGATTGCTGGCACACCGGGGGAGGTTATAGGCAATTTTGTGACCGTTTGAGGGAGGAGGGATTATTAAATATACATAATATAAGGAATACAAGTCGAAATATGAAAAAGAAACCGGCCCGATGCGAGTTGGACTCGCCCGCCGAGAGTTCCGTGCTAAGATTTGTAGCACGTTTTTTTGTAGTACTAAGATTTGTGTACGTAGTTTGAGGTACGGAACCCTAAAAATTATCCATCTTGCCGTAAATGCCGTAATGGATTCCTATATCCCTTGCGGGGTAGGCGTGGCATTCCAGGTGAGCCCTTGCACACCAAGAAATTATGAGGATTTAACGACCATCAAAAAGGTCGTTATCACCACTACTGCCAACAGTGCCAACCAAGTATTTGGGGATCATTTTAAGCAACTGTGTATCACTGTAATGTCAAGTTGTCAGCCACGCGCTCTAGTCGTGGAGACATTTTACAAGAAAATCTTTTTTGCAATAATTTGTGCTATCTGGATATTAATAAAGCATCAAGCATCATTTTTATTATCACGGTAATCAAAAGTACGATTCAGTAGTATATTGATGGTAGCATTAAAACATGTACATTATAATGTTTTTAACCACAGATGAAATATTGTAATGTGTTGCATTGTCGCACACTGGTTCCATTTAATATAAAAGTGGACATTAAGGAATTTCGGGTCGAAGGTCAACGGATGTGGCTGATTTTTTTTTGTGGACAGCTGTTGCAATTACAAGTATCTTTTATACATGTTGTTTTTTTTTTCAAATACCTATATAAAAATTAATGAATTATTATTTGTATGGAAGAAGTCATAATTTTGACTATTACTTCCAAAATTCACATGTACTTAAAATAAAACTTAGCGCAGCTTGTAGAGGGGCTAATTGCTCACAACTTTGTCATAAATCCTCAACTGCGCATTTTTGCACTTTTTGAGTTACAGGCACTTTAAATATTTTATCACCGGATGAGCATCATTTTTTTTTTGTAGATAGCTGACGCAATTACAAGTCACTTTTATAGATGATGTTTTTTTTCAAATATGCCTTAACTACAGTGTTAAAAAATATTGAATTATTTTTTTATATGGATGAAACAGTGTTGCTACCCTCTGATTTTAAATTTCCCTAACTCCCGTGAAAATCCCCTAAAATTGGCAATTTTTAAAAAATCCCCTAAGACATTTCTTATAATTATATATATAAATCAAACCCAAATTGAAAAAGAAAAAAAATAAAACAGATAAAGTTCCGTTCGGATACATGCACATAAATAGAATTAAATAAAAAACCGTTCAGATACACGCATTCAAACTTTTATTTGAAATAAATTGAATGAATTATATATATATTTTTCTCCTAAAAAATCCCCTAAGTATTTTTATCCCCTAAAAATCCTCTAAATTTCGGGGAAAACCCCTAAGGTGGGCTGAAATCAGAATTTTGACTTCCAAGATTCACTTATGCTCATCCGGTGACAAAATATTTAAAGCGCCTGTAAATCAAAACGCGCAAAAATGCGCAGTTCAGCGTCTATGACCAAGTTGTGAGCATATAGCCTAATAAGCTGTGAGAATATAGCCTATAACCTGTCTTAAGTTTTATTTTGAATACGTGTGAATCTTGGAAGAAATAGTCAAAATTATGTCTTCTTCCATACAAAACTAATTCATTATTTTTATCTTTGTAGAGAAGGCATATTTAAAAAAAACAACATGTATAAGAGATACTTGTAATTGCATCAGCTGTCCACAAAAAAAATCAGCCACATCCGTTGACCTTAAACCCGTAATTCCTTAATGTCCACTTTTTTATTAAATAGAACCAGTGTGCGTCGCGATAAAACTGTCTCAAAACAGTCGGCCGACTATCGCGCAACTATCGTGTCGTGGTGTGCGCGGGGTGGACGACACGATAGTTTCGCGATTGTTTTGTCGGGGGCCGACAAAACAGTCGTGAGACTATCTTGTCTCATATGTGCGCAGGCTCTTTACTTCATACTAGTTACAAAAATCACTGCTATTTTGGACTGCGTACACACATGCGACTTTTATGTCAGGCCACGCGACACACGGATCTCGACTGTTTCTAGGTGTGAGAAAAGTCACCTCAGTCACCCTCAGATTGAACGGGCGGGCGGCGCGGCGGCGTATTTCCGTTTGTGTGTTCCATACGAAGCAATACTGCCACACACGAATTTGTCTCCCGTCTTCGAATCCCGTCTGCCGTACGGCTTTACGGTACGAGGCACAAGCCCTCGAATCGCACACGGGTTTGTAACGCTAACTTACGCATGAAGTTCGCGCGTAATGGTAGGTACGCTTATTAACCAAGCGTCGCGACAACGACGCCGTCAAAATTTGACGGCACCAATGTCGCTGCGGTCTTGTAGAAAAACCCGACCGCATCCCATAGGTACAAACCCTGAGCTTCTCAGAACGTGATGGCGACACGGCGGCGTCGTTGACACTGACGCCCGGTCTTTCTGGTATCCCCATACAAGCCCATACAAACCAGTCACGCGAAACGCTAAACGGCTCTACGTTCGCGCCCCTTCGCAGCCATTGCGCGCGATCCGCGGGCTAAGTGTGGAGCGCGCTTTACAAACGGAAATACGCGAACGGGCGGTTATTATGTAGCAGCGGTAAACTGGCCAGTAAAAGACCTTATTTTTTTCATTTATGGCAACACCAAAAATCGGATTGATGGCGGACATCTAAGGCGGGATTCTCAAAACTTTTTCCAAAAAGTATTGATAGTAATTTTGTAAAATTAATAATTATGAACATGGAAATAGCTGCAATTCACAACAAGCAATTTCTCATACGCAATGATTGGAATCGCGGCGTCATTACAGGGCCCGGACGTAGTCAGAAAAAACACATATTAATGAACTTTATTTATGTAGGTAATTTATTAATTAATTATACAATGAACAATTGAATTTGTATTAAAGCAAAGGAGGGATGATTGTACTCAAGATAATAAACAACTGTACCGGTTTTTTAATGTCTTTTAGACCGTATAGTTTTACTACCCCGAAAATACAAAGAAATGTTATGGTTACTTTGTTTTAATTGTATGGTATTTTATTATGAAGCAATATCCAACTTATGGGTTACGAATTTTTAAGTGAATAATTAATTACAAAAATGTTAATAAAAAAAAAATAAGTTCGGACCTGTAATGACCACCGATTTTCCGACCCCTGTAATACTTACCTAATTTCTCATATTCATTAGGTAGGTATGTGAATGTCTGTCGTCAGAAAAAGTAAGTAGGTAGGTAGGTATCAGGTGTTTCTATGGAACAGCTGATTTATTTTTTGTGATTTCGCAGATGGCTCCATAGTAAATCTGATGCCTAGAATCACCAGTTTGCATAAAATTGCCCCCTTGCCCCTATATCCCTTGCGGGGTAAGCAGAGCTCATACGGTTATAAAAACGGCTATTTATACTAGGTGTTAATTTAAATGCGTGCCATAGCTTCAGGGTAGGTCAAGTATCGATTAAGGATGCCGTATAAAATATTGAAAAAAATCCCAGATTTTCGGGTTATGTCAAAACTTTTTTTTGTAAGATTAATTTTTGACACTGTTGTAGATTAGAGAGTGCCCATACAAGTACTTTCGTCTAAACAATTTGGAGATTGAACGAATTTCGGCTGAGATATAGCCATTTGTATCAAAATATGTCAGCCAAGTAAAAAATTAAAAAATTTCTGACTGGAATTTTTTCAATATTTTTACGGCATCCTTTATCGATACTAAGGGTGAGAATCCACCAGAGCTGTGCGAGGTAGCTAAGCGGTGTGCGAGGAAAAAATCCACCAATAGAATCACTTCATTTTCCTAGCCTCGCTCAGCTCAGCTCTGGTGGAATCGGGTTTAGCGAAGCGAGGCCATTCTACATACAAAATAAGCGAGAAATGTGTTGCGAGGAATGCGTTGCGAGGAATGCGTTGCGAGAAATGTGCTGCGAGGAATATGTTGCGAGGTTTGCGAAGATTCCCTGCCAGTCAATAGACGGCTGATGTTGAAAGCTTCGCAACGCATCCTCGCTCCGCACATTAATGCGGATTTTGACAGCTCCGCTACGCATCCTCGTACGACACATTTTACTCGCACAGCTCTGGTGGAAACCCCTACACATTTCCACAGCACAGCTACGCATCCTCGTAGATACGACACATTTTACTCGCACAGCTCTGGTGGATTCTCACCCTAAACCTACCCTGCCTGAAGCTATGGCACGCGTTTAAATTAACACCCTGTATACCACGTATGACAAAAGTTTGAGAGTAATTCAGAAAAGTGTGTATCGCCCTTATGACAGGTTGTCAGTCTGGCGCCCAAAATTGTTATACAAATCAACTCTCAAATCCCTTAGTCACTTCTTACGACACCCATGGGAGGGATATGGGTGATGCTATTGTAAGCCACTTGTTACACACTTGTTTCGGAGTAATCTAGAATCCTCTACCGCCGCTTACGAGCGCATGTGCAATGGCATTTAGTTCTGAATCTATCCCACGGGCAGCGCTGCAATCATAACAAATGGAGTAGCGGTGATGAAAATCTTCAGCTTTTTGTGACTAATAAATGTGCTGTGCTTTCAAGAAGTGCTAGATCGTTGACAAAATCGTTGTACATCAAAAACAAAATTACTTAAGTAAGTATAGTCTTCACAACTCAACCGCAGGCCAGCTGCATTCGCTTTGATAAGCAAGTTGTGATTCTGTGATAAAAAGACGAAGTTCATGCTGTGACGTCGTATTGTATTGTACCTACTAGGTACCTATTGACTTCTAGATTCTTCTAGATAGTGATAGGTAATAGAACTTTCTTAGATTTTTAGCTTCTGTTAACTGCCCTAAAACTATTTAAAATATGCATTTTCTAGTGATCAACGACGTGTTGTGATTCGGATAATTAAAACACAGGGGAGAAAATAAGGAAAAGTTTTTGCCTGTAGTTTTGCCTGTTAAAATTCTAAATCGTGATCGTGGTTTTCCTTTTGCTAAGTCAGCTTTTGGTCAAAATAAATTTATTACATTTTAGGTATATTTTTTACCTTATTATTATATTAAAATAGATAGGTACCGATATACTTATTTATCTATATACATATAATAAAACAGTAACGATACTAAAGTCTGTACATGAAATAGATTTAAAAAAGAGTATTTGTAGTATATAGTGTATAAGATATAGATCTCCAAACAGCAAGTAAAAAAATTTTTGTCTGTTTGTCTGTCTGTATGTCTGTCTGTCTGTCTGTCTGTCTGTTTGTCTGTTATTCTTTCACGCAAAAACGGCTGAACGGATTTTCACCAAATTTTGTACAGTGATTGCTTATTACACGGGTCAACATCTAGGATACATTTTACTTCGGGAAAATGTCTCGATCCCACGGGAAAACACATTAACTGGTTCGGCAAAGCTCGACCACCCAGAAACTTTTTTTACAATTTTACTGGTATATTCGGAATACTACTGGTATATACTGGAATTCGGTAGTACTATTTATTTTCTGCAATATAAAGCCTCTTCCTCATGGTAAATGATGAAAAAAATTTTTAAGAAGTTGTTCGAGGAGAAAATTAGTACAAAAATAATTTCATAGATGTCGCTGATAGTTTTGTAAAACGCGGTATCAGAATATTTTTCTTTAAGGTATATAAAAGAGCTATGTCTCCCAGTAAATTTTTCGTGACCCTAATGTTTTTTTCTACTTGTACTTTTTTTTAAACAAAAAATATTCCAAACTATATTTCAGTTAATTTAACGCCAAGTTTATACTTAGCCTAACCTAAAAGTTCCATGTCTTTTCATGCCTGGTCCGTAAGTACCCATTACGCTTGCTGCATTGCCACGCTGAATGGCTAAGGAAATCTGTTAGACCAGGTACGAGCTGGCATGAGGGTCACGGCCACGAGCCCTCAGGCGCTGGCCTATCTCTCGGACGAATGCTAGCAAAGCAGAAAACTGAAAAGTCACGGACGGCACAGATCCGCGTACTTCCGCTAGCCCAGCGGTTTGCGTAGTCCGCGGCAAGCGAGTAGCCTCAAATGTGCATCCGCACGTGGCATCCTACAGTAGAGAGCGTTTCTCTCCCATGGGATAAGATAAAGGTCTCTTTTTTTCCGTCTGTGCGGGACAGACCTGGTGGCTCGAGCACGCACGGTACGTCTATAGACATAAGGACCCGGCGTATTAAGTCGTTGAGGGCGTGGTGTCTTAGAAGTCTGCCTGCGCACATCCTGCAGCTTAGACCATGGCGACGTCTGTCGTCCACCATTGCCCCGCACCTGCATATACGCGGCTCGCACACTTTGCAACCGAGTCTCAGTGCCACGGCTATTCTTAGTGAATTGTTGCCTAGGTGGGCTGAAGATAGGGCGTTTAGCCAGGCCCCTGACTCGTGGCAGCAGGCCGCCTTGAGGCGAGTTAGGTCTGCACCAGAGGATGTCGCTATTAGTTTTTGGAGGACATCTTTTGCACAAAAGTCGTCCCACAGGCGTTGCACGTCAGGTTTGGAATTGAAAATCATCATCCATTATACATTACAAATGTTGGTGGACAGTAACCATTTACTACGGTTCTCAAAAAATAAAAGCCCGAAATGGCAACATTAATTGTTTGCATCTTTTTCATATTACATGACATTTGCAATATATGTGAGCAATTGTAATTTCGGGTGTCAAGCCCTTTACAGACGTAGCTATAAATATGCCAGTGTTGTGGTAAATATATTTCTCAATCATCGACAAAGTTTTGTGGAATAAATCATAATAAAAGATCTACAGCTACAAAAGAAACTAAAGACGTATATTTTCAAATAACTCGATGAGTAGAATAATAAGAGAAATAAAACGTGCAAAAATAACAAGTTTTTAATATATCTGGCATGGCAGTTTTCTGGAATCTATTGTCTTTGATCTATCGAACGGCAACATCACTAGCGATTTATAGCCCACGTCTTTGGGCACCTTTATACTAGGTAGTATAGATTTCAAAAAACATCTCGCTAGAGCGTTTTAGAAAACCTGCAGCGACATTTTATTTTAGAGCTTTTGTGATGTTTGTACGTGATAATCTCCGAAAATATAGCACTCTTTCTCTCTTCGTGTGGGACACCGAGTTGTTCAACGACCCCGAATCCTGGTGTCAGAGTTTTTCAACCACCTACTGCAAGTAGCAGGCCTCTGACATGATTGTGTAACGACCGCCATAATAGACAGCAACTGGGATCGACGGCTTAACGTGCCCATCCGAAGCACGAAACCATCTTACTTTTCGTACAAACAGGTGGTTCAGCCTGCAATGTCCTAACCAGACTGGGATCAAATTCACAAAGTAATTGTTCAGAACAAACGGAACATATAATCTAAAATGGCAACATTTGTAGCTTTAGAAATATTTTTTGCTTATGGCAACATTTCTTTCTTCTTTCTCTGCAATTCATACGGAAAACTGTGTTTTCCGGTTATTTTTTTGAATTCACAATAAACGTGAAAAACTAATCCTAAAAGCTATGTTTTATTTCGTAACATAGTCTTTTGAAGTGGTCCTTCGGACAGTTAAATAAAAATAACGTGCGACCGTTGGAAAATAGCGTTCTCTATAACGTACGACCTATGTTTCATCGAGGGAGTTTCTGTTCTTTCTATAAAGAACGACACATCAAGAGGAAGAAGCCGATCGAGCAAGGAAAGTTTCCAGTTGATCGTATCAAATCGTATGTACATTCACAACCTTTGTCCAACATCATCGAAATAATTCGAAGCACCTACATTTTCAAACATTTTTGTGGCAAGGCGTGGTCCAGTGCAGTGTGCGTTCACTTAGTACTGTGTCTTTTTGTATAGCAATTTTATTGCACGAGTACATGACGACGCGGTTCGCTAGATGGCGCTATATTTTTTAATTCACATACCGGCTATCCATAACCACTGTTTGTAGTATTTGCAACACTATTAGAATTGCCAGAGTTGTTCCGTTTCTTGCAAAATACTTATGAAAACATAGATTGAATTCATATCAAATCAACAGTTATTCCAATTAAATATAAATAAATTAAATAAACTGAAACTATTCTGAAAGAATGAAAGCTTCCGAATTTGTATGTATTTTTATTTGATGCATTTGTTGTTTTATGACCACACTGCTGCGTGCGTAATGAAACGTTATGATATGACAGTTTCTTTCAATTTGACAAGTTGTTTACGATTGTTGTGATTACTGAAATTAAATATTAATAAATGAAATTGTTCGTTTTCGTGAGTTTTTAGTTTACGTTTACCGGATCTTGACCTCGACGATTAGAATATAGACCCCAGAATTCGTATTTGGTCTCAGATTGTCGCCGCCTTCTTCTATTGACCCCAGCTAGATTTTTGGATACCGACACCGCTGCCTTCACAAACTACCTACTTATTTCGTCTGCTGCAGACAACGGCTGCAGAGGAAAATGACTAATAAAAATGTTGTGTACTCGAATGTAAAGTGATTTGTAAGTATATTTGTGTTTTATTTTAGTTGTCTACAATTCTACACTAATATTATAAAGAGGAAAGATTTGTGTGGTTTTTTGTTTTCTTTTTGTATGTTATTGATAAAACTACTGGACCAATTTTAATAATTCTTTTACATAGCGAAAGTTATTCAGCATTATCGGCAGCTACTGCTGACACATGAGCATCCAGGGTCTGGAGTACCTGATGTCAATGAATATGATCCCAGCTAAACTACAAAAGATACGGAATTGGCTTCATAGCAAAAGTTGTTCAGCATTATGGGCCGCTACATTGCTGGCACATAGGCATCCAGGGTCTGGAGTACCAGGTATCGATGAACAGGATCCCAGCTAAACTATAAGAGTTACGGAAATGGCTTTATAGCAAAAGTTGTTTAACGTGATGGGTCGCGTCTGCAGGAGTATGAGCATCCAGGGTTCCCAAATTTTTTTATGAGCTGCGTTCACTGGCACTCAGATATCGAAAATATGAAGAACCCGGTGCTAAACGGGCAAATATCCTATACCTACCCACGGGGAAAACGCCTAAGTAGCAGCGGGTGAAACCACTGGGCCGGCAGCTAGTAGTAAATATTCCTGCGTTACTCGCGCCGCCATCGATACAGCGCGAATTTCTTCTACTTCATCTTTCGGGAGAATTATGTGTGAACTACTTTTTGGTTATTATACCATTTACCGGTGCCGTGTGGTGCCCACAGAGTAGAATAGCACCACCCCTCTCTTCCCGTGGGGTTGTAAGAGGCGACTGAGGGATAAACCCGACCTAAATAGCCAGGGCCAACCGTATGGTGGCGGTTAATCCACCACAAAAGAATTCCCAAGGAGGGTTAACGTCTGGTAGGCGGCCGGTCGTAAAATTCAGCCAAATCCTTTAGCAACACGATTTTGTGTTCAACGAAACGTGTTGCGCCGACCAAGTAATTGGGATAAGGGCAGGAAGATGATGATGATACTATTTACCGATAGATTTAATAATTTTGAATCAATTCATTCATTATTTCTAGGTGGTGAAGTCCCATTACACTGATTTCCAAATCCCGAAAAGGAACCAGATCAGTTTAAATCTTGGCTTGGTTTGAGGAGATGTCATAAATCAGATGATGCTTTAGATAACCAATTCATTTATAAATGTCGAAGAGTACCTATGCTGCAACCACTTTGAAGAAAAAAATAAAAAATGAAAGTAAATATATGTGTTTTCTTTTCCAAACTTTAATTTACTTTTTAATTAGGCTAGAGTAGGTAGGTGTGTGTAACCAGCAATGGATAACCAGCAATGTATGCTGAACCGTGCACGGTATTCAGCCATGTCTAATAATACCCCCTTAAAATGTTGCCAAAACTCTTGGTCGGAGGGCGCTGCACAAAATTGCGGCTGATCTCTCTATACCCCTACAATATATAAGTTACTCTGTGGTCCAGTGTGAAGTTTGCTACGATAGTGACAACTTTTGAACGCACCCGAACGGAAAGAGTGAATGAATGAACTTCTTGGCAGCCATCTCCGTAAACTCTATGGTAGCTGTCAATCACTAGTGTCAAAAGGCGCGTGTGTACGTTATCTGTGGTGTTTACAAAACAACAGCCAGCGAGTTTTCTTAGTGCTTTTTCAGGTTTTTCAGCTTAGTTTTTCAACGAAAAGGATAAAAAATGGCACCTTCGCCATCAGTTGCCGAGGAGCTGAAGCGCCTCAGGCTAAAACGGGGCCAGTGCAAGGCAACGATAACTCGCACGGAGACGTTTGTGATGGATCCGGTTTTGTTAACCTCTGCCGGTGTAGACGTCTTGGAGGCCCGACGTGAGTCCCTGTATAAGGCACTAAAGGACTATGAGGCAGTCCAGCTGGACATTCTAAGCCTGGACGATAACGACAACGAAGAGGTGGGTCTTATTGAAGATAAATACTACCAGGTTTTGGCAAAAATAAATGCAACCCTCAAGGTTTTGTGTACTAAAACTGTGTCTGAAAGTCACAATGTTTCTACTTGTAAATTGCCAAACATAGATATACCCATATTTGATGGAAAAGATTACACTAAATTCAAACCATTCTTTGATTTGTTTACTGCCATTATTGATAAAAACAATGTTTTGTCCGATGTGCAAAAGTTGTTTTATCTGCGCAAATACCTAACAGAGGATGCATTGTCAGTTATTATAAACTTGCCTCTAGTCAATGAATCATATAAAAAAGCCTTGGACTTACTTAAAAAGCGGTTTGAAAATAAAGCCCGCCTGATAAATAACCACATAGGTGTTTTGTTGGACTTACCCATAATGCAAAAAGGCACAGCAGCCTCTATAAGGATGTTTGTCTCTCAGATAAAGCAACAGTTGCATGCCCTCCAAAATTTGGGGGAACAAACTGATAATTGGGATATGATTTTAATATCAATTTTTACTAGAAAACTTGATCAGATCACTAACCGTGCTTATCAATTAGAAAGGGATCAAGATAAAATGCCTTCCATGGCTGACTTTCTAGATTTTCTAGAAAGACGCTCAATAGCGCTAGAGGACTCTAATGTAGCACAGAAAAGTACTTCCTATGAAAGTACACCATCGCCAAGATTCTATAAATCGGTGCCATATAAGGTTTCTAATGCTGCTACAACTCATAATCAAAAATCTTGTTTATTCTGTAATAAACATGACCATTCTGCAATTTTCAGCTGCCCTTCATTCAAATCGGCGGCTTTGAGGGACCGACAACTATTTGTACGGGACCATAAATTATGTCAAGTCTGTTTGAGATTGCACGGTAGTGGGGTAAGTGCGGCTATAATTTCAATTGTAGAATATGTAGATCCTCCTCACATAATACGCTAATACACCCAGCTCCAGATAATCAGGACGAAAAGAAACCTGAGGAGCCTTTGGTGACTATGTTTTCTAATCCTTTTTCAAACAGCGTGCTGCTCCCACCGTGAAGGTAAAGGTTTTGAGTAAATCTGGTCAATCATTTTTACGTGCGCATTAGATACCTGCAGCCAGGCATCTTTAGTAACAGGTAAACTTGTCAAGCAATTAGATTTGAGTACTTTGAACCAACCTACTAAAATAGTAGGTATTGGAAATAAATCTTCCACATCAAATGATATTGTGCACTTAGATGTGTATTCATGCTTTCAAAAAGTAAAGATTAATGTAAAGTGCCATGTAATGGACTCACTTACAACAACATTGCCACAACAGTACTTTGATATTTCAAAATGGAACATACCTAAAGATATTCAGTTGTCAGATGAAAATTTTAACCACCCTGAAGAAATTTCAATTTTACTGGGTGCTGATGTTTATTGTAAAAGTTTACTAGCTGGTCTTATACACATTCAGAAGGGTATTGTTTTGCAGAACACCCTGTTTGGCTATGTTGTTGCTGGTGATATTTCAGAACATGTCTCTGAAAATAGTAACTTTGAATTTGTCACTAATTTTGCTATTTCAGACCCAGTTAAACTGGAAAATGTAATGGAAAACTTTTGGCTCTCAGAGAGATGCCGAGACTGCAAAGCCAGTATCAAATGAATTTCAAAAGGCTGAAAAAAGTTTTCAGGAGTCAATGACTCTCAAAGATAATCGCTTCTATGTGGATTATCCATTAGTTTCTGCTATGCAGGACTTGCAGCTCGGGGATTCCTTCTCTATTGCCTATCAAAGATTCTTAATATTGGAAAAAAGATTTAAATCCAACCCTTTACTGCTGCAGCAATATAAACAGTTTATTGAACAATATTTAGAGCTGGGACATGCTAAGGAAGTGGACATTTCACAATATGATCCTAATAATGATCCTTGTTACTTTTAGCACATCATGCGGTTATAAATGCAGCGAGCAAAACTACAACTCTACGTGTTGTTTTTGATGGCAGCATGAAATCAAAGAGCAAGGTATCCCCTCAATGACGTCATGCTGAATGGCCCGGTCGTACAGAGTGAGCTATTTGATATACTTATTTTGTTTAGAACTTACCTTTATACTTTGATTTGTGATATTCAAAAAATGTTCAGACAAGTTCGTATAAATACTCACCAAACCGCGCTTCAGAACATATTATGGAGAGATGATCCCAGTAAGCCCATCAGCTGTTTGCAGCTGCAGACTGTAACATACGGACTGAAAGCCTCTACCTTTTTGGCCACTCGATGTCTGGTTGAACTTGCCCAGCAGTGTAAAGAAGACTACCCTCTAGCGGCAGAAGCAATGCTCTGCAATACTTTTGTTGATGATGTCATATGTGGTAGGGACAATATAGAGCTTCTTTTTTGAGCTTAAGAGGCAACTAATAGAGCTTCTTGGTAAGGGCAGCTTTACTCTACATAAATGGTGCTCCAATGTACCCCAACTTTTAGAGGATATTCCAACTGAAAGTAGACAGTTTGAAAACATTGACATGAGCTCAGATAATATTGTGAAAACTCTAGGTCTTATGTATGACATCTCTTCAGACATTTTAACGTTTTCCACGCCAAATTTTAACGAAAGTGACAGGATCAATACAAAAAGAAAAATATTAAGTTTTATAGGTAAAATGTTTGACCCTCTTGGTCTTATTGGGCCGATTGTCGTCACAGCCAAAATATTCATGCAAGAGCTATGGTCTTTGCAAATTCAATGGGACTCTATAGTTCCACACACCCAGTTACAATACTGGAATAATTTCTTAAACAATTTAAGATTAATGAAAAAAGTTTCAGTAGGCAGATGTGTAAATCACAATGATGTGTCTTCAGTAGAGTTAGTAGGATATTCTGATGCTTCTCTGAAAGCTTTCGGGTGCTGTCTCTATTTGAGGATAATTAAAAACGATGGCTCTGTCCAATCTAATTTGTTGTGCTCTAAATCTAGAGTCGCACCTCTAAATAAAAATCTGACTATACCACAGCTTGAGCTCAACAGTGCTTTGCTTTTAGCTCAACTAGCAAACAGAGTTAGTAGGGTTTTAAAAGATAGGTTTCCTCAAAGAATAAAAGTATTTTTATACAGTGACTCTCAAATCGTACTTTCATGGATAAAGTCGGGTCATGTAAAATCAAATGTTTATGTAAATAACAGAGTGAAACAAATTGTTGAGTTGGTTGGTCAGGTACCATGGTGCTATGTCAGGACGAGTCAAAACCCAGCAGACCTTTTGTCGCGCGGAGTACAGCCTCATAAGCTGCAAGATAATTCTTTGTGGTGGCATGGTCCACAGGATTTAGCAAACAAGGATTTCATACATCCTGAAAATCATAATATCTCTATTTTTGCTGAAAGTACTGAATCATGCAAGGAGCCAATGCTAACTTGTAATTTAGTAGGTAAAGTAGAGCACTCCTTTTCACGGACATTGTTTGAAAAATATTCAAGCCTTCACAAACTTCAAAGGGTGATAGGTTTTATATATAGATTTTTTAACAATTGTTCAAAAAATAAAAACAATAAAAATTTGAACAATGACTTAACTTCTCAGGAGCTGCGCGACTCCATGTCGATTATTGTGCGCTGTACTCAAAGGGATTATTTTTCACAGGAGATAGAGCTCCTGTCAGCTGGAAAAAATATTAAGACTGGTATAGGTCATCTCTATCCTTTTTTAGATCATCTCGGCGTAGCTCGTGTTGGGGGTAGGCTAACTAATAGTGCGAATATCTCCTATGATAAAAAACATCCACCTATTCTCCCAAAAGGCTCCCACGTTACCACTTTGATTATTAGTAGAGAACATCTCAGGCTCTTGCATGCAGGACCTAGGTTAGTATTGAGTTCTCTATCGCAAAGGTACTCTATAGTAAATGGTATTCGAGAGGTCAAAAAGGTAGTGCGCCAATGCGTACAATGTATGCGTTTGAAGAGTGAGGCAGCCAAACAGTTGATGGGGTCTCTACCAAAAGAGAGGATAACTGCGTCTAGGCCATTTCAGCATGTAGGAATTGACTTCTGTGGACCTTTCTCGATAAAGGTTGCTAGAATCAGAAAACCTATTGTCATTGCAGTCTATGTTTGCTTTGCTGTCAAAGCCATACATCTAGAGTTAGTCTCTGATCTTACAACAGAAGAAGCTTTCCTAGCATCTTTCAAGCGTTTCATTTCTAGGCGTGGGATACCCACAAATGTATTTTGTGATAATGCTAAAACATTTAAAGGAGCTCAAAATACTTTAAATGAATTATATAACCTACAAATCTCCAAAGCTCATAGAGACTCTATCAATAATTTTTCTTCTCAAAATTATATTTCATTCAAGTTTATTCCAAGCTATGCTCCTGAATTTGGAGGTTTGTGGGAGGCAGGTGTAAAGAGTGTAAAACACCATTTAAAAAGAGTGGTTGGTAACCAATGTTTAACCTACGAAGAGCTAAATACTGTAATAATTCAAATTGAAGCAGTGTTGAATTCTAGGCCGCTACTCTCTGCCAATTCAAGCGATTGTCAGTACTTAACACCTGCACACTTTCTGATTGGAACGGCTTTGACTTCATTCCCTGAAGCGGATTACACAGATATTTCATTGAATCGTCTAAAATTTTGGGATGTATGTACCAAGTTACAACAAGACTTTTGGAAAGTGTGGGCAAATGATTATCTAACTCAGCTTCAAAGCCGTCCCAAATGGAAACATCAGCAACCTAATATAAAGGAAGGTGATCTGGTTATTGTCAAAAATTTAAACTCAGCTCCTTTACAGTGGCCAATGGCTCGTATTGTAAAAACTTTCCCAGGACCTGATGGTAGAGTTAGAGTGGCTGATATAAAAATGAATGGTAAGGTGTACCGTAGATCTATAACTAAGTTATGCCCCCTACCAATAAATGAATAGGTTTTCCTGGGTGGTTGCTTGCTATTACCTTTACAATAGCAAGTAATCGACCCCAAGACTTAGTCGTAGGGCTCAGGATTACCTAGTCATTTACTTTCTTATTAGATTAATATAATAATAAGTACTCTATAAGCACTTAAAAAGAAAAAGTTGTAAACTGTAGGTATTGTACTTAAGTACATCTACATGTAATGTAAAATGAAAGAGGTTTTCACATACATATTTTTATATTTGTATCTTTCATACTTGTAAGATTAACATTTTTGGGCTGGTCCAACTAACTTAAAATAGGTTTAAAATAGTGTTATAATTTGCCCGGCCCCAATTATGTTCAGAACAAACGGAACATATAATCTAAAATGGCAACATTTGTAGCTTTAGAAATATTTTTTGCTTATGGCAACATTTCTTTCTTCTTTCTCTGCAATTCATACGGAAAACTGTGTTTTCCGGTTATTTTTTTGAATTCACAATAAACGTGAAAAACTAATCCTAAAAGCTATGTTTTATTTCGTAACAGTAATAAATATCAACTTTATGAGTGACCCCACCGGGAATTGATCCCGGAACCTTCTGCGTGGCAGGCAGTCATACTAACCACTACGCCACATCGGTTGTAATATAGCACTGATATTATGCTTGAAACTTTTTTTGGTATGTAGATCTTCTCTAGAGAAGAAGAAGAAGAAGAAGGTATGTAGATACTAGCACATTAACATCTAAGATACTTTTTATCGCGGGAAACTTGCTTATTCCTACGTAAATTACGAATCAAAACAAATCGACAAACCGGAACAGAAAGCCATGAGTCATGAGTGTCATGACGCATACCTAAATATTGGGAGAGCCGAACCCACCCCACCTAAAGTAAGGAGATGCAAAGCAGTCAACCTTAGTTTGGTTGTGCATGCATCACTCAAAAACTGAGGTAGAGAAAGGTCCTAATCAACATCTACGATAGAGAAGTGATAGTGACAATTTTCATCAGCACTGAAGGGCCTGTCTGCCTACCTACCTGACGTCGTCGTACACCAAGAGCGCGGGTAAACTATGAAAATGGTTCTATTAAAAAAGTTGTTAGCATGATGTGTCGTTTTTGTAAGCACATACGGTACCTAGGTAACACTATGCATAGGCGAGACGAAGTTCGCGGGCACCAGCTAGTTTATTCCTAAAAGGCATGACATAATGAATTAATCAGATCTATAAATTATAGGAATTATAGGAAAGGAAAGTTATTTACTACAAAAGTTTATACAGGGTGTTAGGAAAAGTAGTAAGTTCCTTTAAACCACGAGTTCTGTAGGTATAACAAAGTGCCTTGACAATGTTAATAAAAATAATAATAGATATTTTAAATGAAACATAATTAACTATTTTCTTTATTGAAACGTTCAACCCTAGATCTGAGCGAGACATAACACGTCGTTAAGGTCACATACAGCTTTGCGGTTTCACCCTTGTAGACCTTATTGCACGCAGCGAAGGAACGGTGCAATGTTATTCATACATTGTACTGTACAGCGTGCTGTATTGTAGGGTTGAACAATTCAATTAGAAGTTAATGAAAAATATAGTTTGGTCTTCTAATATTTTTTATAAATTGTTTAAACACCGTTAACTAACATGCTTTATTCTACCTATAGAACGTGTGGTACTTTACCTAACGCCCGGTACATGCTATTTATTAGGAGTAATAAAAAGGGTATAACAAGCCAAAAGGAGGTGAAAGTACTCATCTTAGTACTCATGAAACTAAACAACTTCTTCCCCATTAAACATGGGTCGAAATAAGACCAAACAAATTTGGATCGGCGATTTTGTACAGGGAGAGGTTCCAATTTTTTTTCATAATTCGACTCATGTAGAAAGTTGTTAAGTTGTTCAGTTTCATGAGTACCTTGACCTCCTTTCGGCTTGTTTTTTAACCACAGTTTTTAACCCTCTTTATTACTCACTTTTGGCTTGGCTATCCAGAGGGGCAATGCTGCCAGCCTTTTGGGAACTCTGCCACGCTGCGAGGTGCTGAATGAAATTTTTAATTTATAGTTTAAATATTATACCTAGTTTAAATATTAGCACGTAAGTTTGTAATTGTATGTTAACACATCTAGTCGTTCTGTTAAATAAGAATAACGAAACCTCACGCTATAATAAAACCGTAGCGGTTCGGTGTCCAGCTGTTAGATTTCAAAAAACATTTCGATAGGGTGTTTTAGAAAACCTGCAGCGACATCTATTGACAATAAGAAAATAAGGGAAGAAAATATAATGGAGGGAAAAGTGAAGATATTGGTCAAGGGACAACGATTCGAAGTGAATTTAGAATCACTTTGTGAACGCAGCGATTATTTCCTAATGAACTATTTATACAGCGGTGAAGAGGAGATCACTTTGGATGTGAGTGCACTTAATTATCTTATATTAGAAAATCTCATCATGTTTGGCATATATCATCTTAACTCTTCTTCTATCGTATCAATTCGTATCGTATCGATGGCAAGCCCATCGTTCATCCAGTATACGGGGTGTTAGGGACGGTGTAACGAAAACTTTGCAGGCGTGCTCAGATCATGAAACTGAACCACTTTTACTATGGAGCCAATGGTGGGAAACGAAAGAAAATTCCGACCTCCCATACAAAGTCAATCAGCTGATCGTGAATTTTGTATGGGAGGTCAGAAATTTGTTTTCGTTTCCCACCATTGGCTCCATAGTAAAAGTTGTTCAGTTTGATGGTCTGATCATGCCTGCAAAGTTTTCGGTACACCGTCCCTAACACCCTGTATTATCTTAACTCTTCTTCTATCGTATCGATGATGGCAAGCCCATCGCACAGTGTGATAAAAACCCTAATTTTGTTTCATGTCGATTTTATTTCAAAAATCAGTACTTTAGATCAGTCTAAGCACTAAACTGAAACTCCGGCTTGGATATCTTCAGTACTTTTTTTTATAAAAATCGCCAAAGTTGACGAAAATCGGGGTCATTAAAATGATAAAATAATTAATAATTAAAAAACTTGCCCATTTATTCTAATTGCGACTAAACACATTAATAACACATATCATAACAGACATTTAGTTAAAATTTTCGTGTTCAAAAAGTGAATAGATAAAGAAATATGTTATTTTTTGTAAATTTCCTGTCTAATTTTTTTTCGCCTTAATTTTCCGTAGTAGACGGAGATTCTTGACCAGGTGATTATTTGTTCCTACATCTATCAATAAAATTAAAATCACGATGTAATTCAGCGTTATTCAGAAATTATTAATTTTTAAAGTTATATCCGAATATTTTTGGCCTAGGGTTGTCACTACCCGGATATTTTAATTTTCGTAGGTATTATTTTTTTCAAACAAGACTAATTTGTCTCTATAATACTTTATTTAGGCACGTTAATTGTGTACTAAAATTTCAGTCATATCACACTTATTTATAGACAAGTCGGACTCGCGCCCTTTTCCGTCTTGCATTAAGGGACAAAAAAATTTGTTTCGCGATTTCGCAGGTGACCCCATACTAAAAGTTGTTCAGAATCATGAGTAGAATCACCCTGCAAAGTTTCCTGGGTGAATTAAAAATAACCGTGTATATTCCTACCCGGATAAAATAATTATGGTAGGTGACAACCCTAACCCAAAAAGAATAAAAATTAATATTTCGTGAATAACGCTGAATTATATTGTGATTTTAATATTATCGATAGAGGTAGGGGTAAACAATCGACTGGCCCAAAATCTCCGTCTACTACGCAAAATTGGGCAAGAAAAAAAATTATAAAGAAAAAGAACAAAATAAAGAATATTACGTTAAATAATAGCTTTATAAATACGAAAACTTGTTAGATTTGTGTAATAATATAAGTAAAATGATTGTGTTAAATTGGAATTTAAATAACTATTTTCCTTATTTTTTTATTAATTATTTTTGTTATTTTACTGGCCGGATATCCGGAAACTTTAACGATTTAAAAAAACAAAGTACTTGAGATATCCGAGCCGGAGTTTCAGTTTAGTACTTAAACTGATATAATGCATTGATTTTTTAAATAAAATCGTCATGAAACAAAATTAGGGTTTTTATCACACTGTGCATCGTTCATCCAGTCACTTATATCACCACCCTCATAGCATTTTCAGTGGCTGTCATCAGCTGCTTCTGCGTGCAGGTGGTTGGATACGCAGAACCCGATATACCTAAGACCATTATCATAAAAATCATGTAAAAGTATTTTTAGTAGATTAGTAGCCATCTAAGTAGGAACTAAGTATTGAGTATCACCCACCTATTACTAAAGTAGTGAAAATACCTCTTGCCTTGTAATTATAATGTAACGACATAGCGGTATGACGCCATCTATATGAGTTTAATTGAACTGACTAGTAATTTTTCGATTTTTCCTATGTGTTTTCCTTTTTCATCTGAATCTGTCAATTACTTTATTGCATGCAACTACAAATGGAGGTGCAATTTTCTTTTGCATAATTTTTTGTTTCTTAACAAGTTTTTAATTTCAGCTTATTGATGTGGCGTCAATGGAACTTATAGTAAAATATGTAGAAAGTGGTATCAACGTGAATGACTTATCTGATTACACGCTGCCCACCATCGGCAAGTTTGCAGAAGCAGCAAATCTGCTGGAATTCACAGAACTTTCTGAAATAATCGAGACCTACCTGACACTTCGAGAGATAATGACAGAAAATTGGATCGAATTAATCAAATTTGCTGAACATTACAACTACGTAAAACTAAAACAACTTTGCATAGAATTCGGAGTACCACCGTTGAAGGACATGGAACTACAGTGGGTCACAAAAATGGATGACTTGTTTTGGTATCTGTCTCAAACACAGCTGTTTGCCTCAAAAGAGCTTGAAGTTTTTCAATTCAGTTTAGACTGGATGATCCAGTATAATGTTGATGTCGATCCACCAGCCCTATTAATGATTTTAGGCTGTCTAGATATAAAGCGTGTAACCAGACAAGATTTACTGGAAATCCAAACAGCTTGTTCTCAATTTGGTGCAGTCTTCAACAACAGCTTAGCTGCACAAGTGGTTAATTGCTTGCTTGAATTATCTGAATGCCATTCAATCAACACTGAAAGAATAGTTGAAAAAGAATCTATCATAAATGAGAAATATTCTGTTGAGGTATATCACGAAGTACTGAGTTTAGTTGAAAGCAGCCGCAGTAGAAGCATAGAATACATTCCAGTTGTATCGATGATAAAACCAGAGATTTCTTATCAAAAATATGGAAGGATATTTCGTGATATTATAGACTTTCGTGAGCCTACGGCCTCTACATCTTCGGAACAATTGCGACCGATCCTTCTACCAACGAAACGTCGACTATCAGGACATTTCGACTTTTCGGGCGAATTCACGGATGCTGGGTACACGATGCATAAATTCACTGGTAGAGGTCTTGAAAAATGGCTCGATGTCAAAATTCCCAAATGGAAATTGGATCATCGATACAACTGGAACGTTGCTGCTTGGGGTCCCCGAAGACTCGTTCTTGTTTTGAGTAAAAGCAAGCTACAGTTTGCAACTGGTGGAGTGGAGTTCTCTGCTATAGATTCGTTTGCAGTAGTCAAAGTTTACAACGTGCTAAAGAAGGAATGGACAGAATTTAACCCAGTATTACCAAACGTACTAGTTCGGAGATTGGCTGTCGTTCGAGACTCCTTGTTTATTATTGGGTAGGTAACTATAATTTTCTGTACTGACACAGACTAGACACAGATACATTGGAGGTACCTAGATAATTACAATTAAGTACCTACTTTATGTTGCAGCTTTGAAATCAACGTCATCTTCGACTTGAAGAACAGTACCTACAAGAACATCGCACAACTGCCGTATTCGAAAAGGGACGTGACGAGAGTCGAAACACGAATTCCGCTGATTTGCGTTCATAACGACCAAGTGTTTGTCAGCGATCTCAGTTCGATACACAAATATGATGACACCAGCGACGAATGGGTCAAAGTGATCGACCGGCATATATCGAACATGGTGTCGAACGATGACGGGTACGTGTACGTTACCGACGTGGTTTCGAATACCGTGTGCAGATTCAGACCCGATATAGACGCGAAAATGGACGTTGTAGGAAAATTCAATGATGATTTTAATCCAATGGTCAACGTTTGTGCTTTAGGTGAGTCATCTCATTACTCATCATCAACAACAGCAATAGTCTAGTCACTAATCTTATGACACCCACAGAAAAGATATGGGGTGTTGCTATTACATTATACGAGTAATATAAGCCAGCACCACACGGCGCAACATCAAACTACAAAAACCGCGGAACATACATGGTTGGGTGATACGGATACTCCTCAGTATAAGGGAGTTATATTTTATCTTTAGACGCCTTGGGCCATCTTGTATGAGGATCCCACTAAACTGTTGTGTCGAGTGTGATCCCACGAAAACTATTTCAGTTACATAATCAAGTTTTTCTTTATTTAGAACAAAATAACACCTATAGGTGGTTTAAAGAAAAGTACGACTTTTCCTTTACCCAGTATTAGGTAGATTCTCAAATATCTGCTAGGTAAATAAAATTGTATGCTTTTAGGCGACCAACTGGTAAGCTTCACCAACAGAGACCAAGACACTTTATCAATCCAGACATTCAGTACTAAGATGGAAACCAGCAGTGAAGTCATGGAGGTGTGGTGTGAAGATCATTCCGATTTGAGATTCGACCCTTATAGAAGCACTTGCAGACTGCTGCTAGAAGAGCCTGCAGTTGATTTTGACTTCACGGAGTATCACAAAAAGTTGATTATTAAT
This sequence comes from Phthorimaea operculella, assembly GCA_024500475.1. Taxonomy (NCBI): domain Eukaryota; kingdom Metazoa; phylum Arthropoda; class Insecta; order Lepidoptera; family Gelechiidae; genus Phthorimaea; species Phthorimaea operculella. The sequence goes on from JANFCV010000055.1 coordinate 3,093,231, forward strand.
CGTGACAAGCGAGAATAGGTATTTGACTAGGTGTAACCTTAAAACGTTGTTGTAATAGTTTATTGGATTGTAAGTTTTTAGGCTATCACGGTTGTTCACAACGCTTAATTTATTGTTTAAAATCGAGGTAAACAAAAACCTAATCACGGTAATAATCCCGTTGCGTTATTGGATTGTGTTTATTAGGAATATTACCTAGATTCCGTGAAACGCAAAAGAATAAGTTCCGATGGGAAACTTTCTATTGACAGTTGGGTTCTGAATCACCTTGTTACACACACACACCACACCAGAGGGCGTAGTGCTAAGTTAAGAAAATTTGACGTTATACCAAACAATCAGCAAATTCAATATGTCTGGCGGCAGCCAAACTTTTGTCACATTCTGTTTCACGTTGTATACTTGTATTCATATCTGATTAATTACCTACTATTATATTGATGTTACGAAATAAAGTCGTCTTGCGAATATTTTATGTGTCATTAATGTTAATAATCAGTTACCTAGTCAATAAGAGATTTAAACAGAAAATAAACAGAAATAAAAATAAAAGAAACAAGCTATTTCATTTTCTGCTAAGTATGTCGGTACCCATTGTTATGAAAATTAACATAGTACCACAAAATAGAAAGTTTACAGCGGGATCACTCGACCGTATTTTGGATTTTAGGGATTGTCACTTTTTACACGTCTTGCTAATATATAAGTGTCATTTATATCAATAAGAGATTTAAGGCGTTCCGTTTTCCATACAAAAGTTCAATGGAGTTATGTATGTAAAGGAGACAAGAGTCGGTTTAAAAAACTTGATGGGGAGTCCCGTGGGTATATAAGATTGTCGCAAAACACTAAAAAGAATTTTTAAATCATCAGATTTCCCCGTAAAAAGCGAGTCACCACTTTACGAAAATAGATGGAGCTACTGCTGCAATAAATACGTTTAATTTTATTGTGCAGAAAATACTGATTATCTTTTAACTATAAGTAGTTTTGCGACAAAGGTGACGTCTTTTACCGGGAGATCAATTTCGACTGATATAAAAGTATATCATTTTAAAGCTTAGTTAAAATGTTACTAAAGCATATATTTAATTTTATCTAAAAATCCTCCTATTTTTTATATTTAATAAAAACAAATTGTCGTACTAAAAATGAAATGAAATGAAACGAACATGCATTTTTGTTGCATTGCCATCGAAATCATATGGAACCTTCTTAGATGACGGCATAGTATCTATAATATGGACTGGCTGTACCCTCTGAATGTGCGTGAATGTCAAACAATGTTGGACTCATAAAATGGCGGATTTTTGTAGGGTTGTAATCATTTTGGACCCAAAAATCGATATCGATAGTCGGTAACTGCCTACGAACGATCCAATTATGCAATTTGGGTCACGATTTGACGTCATTCCCAAAGAGGGTTGACGTCAGGTAGGTGGCCGGTCATAAAACATAGCCAAATCCTTTTGCAGCATGATTTTGTGTTCATACAAAACATGTTGCGCCGACCCCAAGTAATTGGGTAGGAAGATGATGATGGTTACGACGGGCATTATGCCTACGCTGTTGTGATATTTTTTGTGTACCTACCTTACTAGTTTACTACTGTATTATGATTATTTTCATAATACTTAACTGCTTTTTGTGTGTAGTAACTAAATGGTTAAAAAGAAAAACAAGTTGTCGGGGTAAACATTTATGATAATAATAATCAATTAAAAACCAAAAATAATAATTTAAACATAATTTAGGTATTTGTTTTGTTAACACAGGTTGAATTTCTTGTGCTATTCCAGAAATTTTCCTTTTCCTTCCACTTTGCTCCTGTTGCTGCTCAGTCAAAACAGACCTATCATTTTCCTTAGCTTGTACCAAAAAGGGGTTGGCAAGGCATCTTCACGTAAGCATAATTTATCTAGAGTTCTGTTATAACATTCGACACCAAAATACAGGGAGCATGTAAATATTTTTCCATGACGTGGATTTAACTTCTAACTTCATTTTTTGCTTCTGTAAAAAAATATTTTTAAATTATTAAACAAGTATATACAAAATCCTTTACAGAACAAAGTTTTTGTTGTTAGGCACTTTGGCACATTATAACTTTCTGAATTGAACTCTCCAAATTCATTATTTCCTTCCATTCTTACGAATTCTGGCAAAATATATCGATACCGTGACTTTATGTACTACCCCAACCCTAGCCGACGATCAGTTTGTATGAAATCAGTATCAGCAGAAATAAAGTAATTAATGATATATTGGGGAAAAAAATGTTTATAGTTTGCTGTTTTATAGCGAAAAATAAATGCCCGTGGCTTTTAATTACATATAATCTTATAAAGTTTGTGGGGTACCTGACTGCTTGAATTGATGTAATGAAAGTCAGGTTCCACTATTTACAATTTAATTACACGTATGGTCAGGAGATATTTACAGATGAAAACGCACAGCGATTGACACGGAATATTAACAGTATATAACAGAAATTATATTTTACAAGATCGCGAGAGAAAAATATTGCTTTGACACCTCTGTTATTTTTCTGACGGACGGTTGCCAGGTTGCGGTTTCGGCTGCGCGCGCCGGTCATGCGACTCGCGCTTGACCGCACGTGACGTCATGTAGAGCGCAGAGTTTGTACTCAGCTGGGTGCTCCACATTATTCCCCCCCTGAGACCGTTACTACGGGCGATAAAAGTTGGGGAAGTGCACATGACGTCCGGATCTCGTGACTGTGGTCTTCTGGCTGATGGTGGGTGAAGATGATGGAGATGTTGTAGGATTTGTATCACCGCTATTTGGATCAGCCAAAATATATGCGGGCTTGAGTCGGTCAATCGAAACGGTTGTTGTTCTGTTATTTACTTGAATTTTGAATGCCTTTTCGCCTCTTTCCAAAACTTTATGCGGGCCTGTATAAACTGGCTGTAAAGGCCGTCTGACAGCATCGTCTCTCAGGAAAACGAATTCAGATGTAGCCAAGTCTTTAAAGATGAAGATTGACTTCTTGTCGTGATGCGAAGCTGACGTAGGCTTAAGTTTGGCTGTTAGGGCACGCAATCTGGCGACATAATCTGACGGGTCGGGCAGGGCGTCTTGCTGAGGGTTGAAGAACTCGTTGGGGAGGCGTAGTGGCTCTCCGTACAGCAGCTCTGCAGGTGACGCTTGCAAGTCTCGCTTCCAGGCACTGCGTATTCCAAGCAGAACGAGTGGAAGGGACTCTGTCCAGTTCTGATCAGCATGGCACATGATCGACGACTTCAGTTGGCGGTGGAAACGCTCGATGATGCCATTACAGGCGGGGTGGTATGCCGTCGTCGTCTTATGCTGGGTACCAGTTAGTGCCGTCAGGGCTTTGAATAAGTTGGATTCAAATTGTCTGCCTCTGTCTGTGGTGATTGTTGCAGGGCATCCGTAGCGCGAGATCCAGCAGGCTACCAGGCCTTTGGCTGTGGATTCAGCGGACATGTCGGTGAGTGGCATAACCTCAGGCCAACGCGTAAACCTATCGATGGCTGTGAGGGCATAGCGGTATCCATTTGAGATAGGAGTGGACCGACTAGATCGATGTGGATGTGCAGGAATCTTGCAGGAGGCAGTGAGTATGTACCAGTTGGGGATGAAATGTGCCGGGTGACCTTTGAACGTTGACAGGCAAGACAGTTTTTGGCCCATTCTCGGCAGTCTTTACGTATGCCGGGCCAGACAAACCGTTGAGCTATGAGCTGTGCAGACGCGTTCGCTCCAGGGTGACTCAAAGAGTGCATGTCGTTAAACACCTGGCGTCTCATTGACTGAACGACGAAGGGTCGTGGAGGAGACGTGCTCACGTCGCAGTATATAGGTAGGTTGCTACCGGTCGTGTTGATTTTCTCGAGCTTCAAAGAACTTCCATGTTGGAGAAGTTGAGAGAGTTCATCGTCAGTGCTCTGGGCTTTGGCGAGTGCATCATAATCAATGGCGTTAACTTCGTCGATCCGGGATAGAGTGTCGGCGACTACGTTATTCTGGCCAGAGATGTGATGGATGTCCGTGGTGAATTGAGCGATGTAATCGAGATATCGGAATTGACGTGGTGAACAATGATCTTTGTTGGTTTTGAAGGCATGAGTTAATGGCTTGTGATCGGTGTAGATGCGGAATGGACGGGCTTCGAGCATGTGGCGGAAGTACTGGATGGACTTGTAGATGGCAAGGAGTTCACGGTCATACGGGCTGTACTTTTTCTGCGCCGGTGTGAGTTTGCGGGAGAAAAAGGATAGCGGTTGCCATGAGTTATCTTGGTATTGTTGCAGTACTCCACCAATCGCTGAATCTGAAGCGTCAGTCACAAGTGCCATCTTGGCGTTGCAATCGGGGTGTGCAAGCATGGCAGCTTGACATAGGCCATCTTTGCATGCCTGAAAGGCGTGTCGCTCTGTTTCGGTAAAGTTGACAGGCTGAGAGTTTTTGCGTGCGCCCTTCAGTATTTCGTTGAGAGGAGCTTGAAGCTTTGCGGATTGTGGAATGAAGCGATGATAAAAGTTGTACATTCCGAGGAATCTCCGGAGTTCTTTTACGGTTTTGGGTTCCGGGAAAGTCTTGATGGCTTCGATTTTGTGCTCTAAGGGAGTGATGCCTTTCGCCGATACGTGATAGCCGAGGAAAGTTATCTCATTTACGCCAAACTCGCACTTGGCGGCGTTGATGATCACGCCGTATTGATCAAGGCGTCTGAAGAGTTGGCGCAGGTGGGCTTCATGGGTCTGACGATCTGGCGAGAATATCAGGATGTCGTCTAAGTAGCCGTAGCAAAAGTCGAGGCCCCTAGTGACTTCGTCGATGAACCGTTGGAACGTTTGTGCTGCATTCCGCAGGCCGAAAGTCATCATAGGGAACTCGAATAGTCCGAAGGGCGTAGAGATGGCGGTCTTCGGGATATCTGGGCCATAGACGGGTATCTGGTTGTATGCCTTCACGAGGTCAATCTTGGAAAAGATGGTAGATCCGGCTAAGTTCGCGTTGAAATCGTGAATGTGCTTGATGGGATATTTGTCGGGTACTGTCCGTGCGTTGAGTCGACGATAATCTCCGCATGGTCTCCAGCTATTGTCCTTCTTTGGTACGAGGTGTAATGGGGAGGACCACGGGCTATCGGACGGGCGTGCAGTACCGTTCTTCACCATCTCCTCGAATTCACGTTTCGCGATGTTCAGCTTGTCCGGAGCCAGGCGTCGTGGTTTGCACGAGACGGAGGGCCTGGTGTCGTCTTGATGAAGTGCATGGTCTGATGCGGGCAAGCTTTGGGTGTTCCGGATGGGCGCATGATGTTTGGGAATTCGTTCAGGATCGCTTGGTAGGATGAGATGGTTTCGGGTTGTTGACTAATTTTGACTGAGTGAACGGCTTCTGAAGGTTTAACAGGTTCTGCGGGTGTGGTGAGTGAAGTGAGTCCGTCAACCAAGCGATGGTATCGAGCGTCGACCAGTAAGTGGTAATGGGCGAGGAAGTCAATACCGATGATGGGCTTGGTGACGTTAGCTACCACAAATCTCCAGGAGAAGTCTCGGCGTAGGCCTAAGTCCAGGCAGAGATCCGCAAAACCGTAGGTTGGTATGGCTGTTCCATTGGCCGCGTAAAGGTGGTAATCCGTTGGAGTGTTGTAGCCTCTTCTCATCGTGCGTGGGATGACGCAGAGATCAGATCCAGTGTCAACGAGAAAGCGTATCTTGGATCTTCTATCCGTGATGAACAAGCGGCCGGGTGAACGAGGGCAGTCGTTAGCCGCTACTTCCGGCTGCCCGATGCGTTTTCCGGGAGGTCAGATGAGCGTTCGCATGGAGGTCCTTCGCATTTGTTGGCCTTCTGTCCGAACTTGCGGTGGTACCAACATAGGCGGGAGGTGGATGCTGATCTACCACTTGAGCGTGAGAAGCTTCTGTGGTGGGAGCTCGATCGGCGGCGCGAGTTGGAGCGCCCTCTGGATGACAGCTGCGCGACGCACTTGGTGAGTTCGGCGATTTGTTTCGACATCTCCAGCATGTATGGAGGCATAGGGCAGTTGTTGTGGTCCATGCTCGTAGAAGCGACGGCTGGTGAAGATGGAGCTAGGTCGTGGACTACGTCGGCAAGCTCGGCGACTTTGTCCAAATCGGTGTCCTTCTGCGTGGCAACTACCAACTGGAGGTTGTGAGGTAGGCGGCTTGACCAGATGGTTCGCAGAAATTCCTCGGGCACTTTCGGTCCGGCTAGACTGCGCAGGCGGCGTAGGAATTGCGATGGTTTACGATCGCCTAACTCTTCATGGTCCAGGAGTTGCTTGACCTTTTTCTCTGCTGAGGCTGACAGTCGCTTGATGAGTTCTGTTTTCAGCTTCTCGTATTTGTTTTCCGCGGGCGGTGATGTAATAACGTCGATCACTTCGGCTGCATACTGGTTTCCAAGCTGTGCGACGACATGGTAGAATTTTGTGGCGTCTACTGTCACGTTTGACAGCGCGAATTGTGCTTCCAGCTGTGCAAACCATACGTCGGGGCGGTCTGCCCAGAATTCCGGCACTTTATTCCGACTTTGCAGAGGTCCCCTGAGGGGCCCCAGTGCCTGAGTTCGGCCCTGTTTGATTTTCGTCGACCATATTTTTGCGCTTTCGAATTTTCGGTGATGCTGTTGCCTTATAGCTTCTCCGTGCGCGATGTCTGGTGCCGGAAATTCCACGAGGGTCACCAGAATGTGGGGTACCTGACTGCTTGAATTGATGTAATGAAAGTCAGGTTCCACTATTTACAATTTAATTACACGTATGGTCAGGAGATATTTACAGATGAAAACGCACAGCGATTGACACGGAATATTAACAGTATATAACAGAAATTATATTTTACAAGATCGCGAGAGAAAAATATTGCTTTGACACCTCTGTTATTTTTCTGACGGACGGTTGCCAGGTTGCGGTTTCGGCTGCGCGCGCCGGTCATGCGACTCGCGCTTGACCGCACGTGACGTCATGTAGAGCGCAGAGTTTGTACTCAGCTGGGTGCTCCACAAGTTCGAGTAAAATAGCAGATTTGTGTACTTACGTGTGCAAACTAATTTCAGGGCGATTTTTATTCCGACGCCCGTCGCACTGCATTATGGAATAGTCAGGCATGATGTCATTTCCTTAATTTAGTCTTTTATCACTAAAAATGCACCGCAAAAATAATATTTCATGAAAAATACGAATAAATCGCACTTTGTTTACAAGACTTTGACACTTGAAGTACCATAGACTGTTGGCACTATAAAATGGCGAAACAGTCGCGTTCGAAAATTAAAGGGATCTGACAGACAATATTTTATCTCAATCTCCTTACAGAAAACCATTTGAGAGAAAAGGAAATAACATTATTTTTCCGCATTCGACATTGACAGAACAGATTAGTTCCAGTCCATACCAGGTTTAGTAGGTCTGTGATAAAACCTTCATGAATTATGTCAGAAGTATCAATGTTAAAAAGTAAACTGTCATTCATATCTGTCATTAAACCAAAACAAACACAAACATTGTATTTCATTCTTTTTAAATAGGTATATTTTAATGCCCTAGAACATTTTACACTTATCTATGCATCGAATTTTATTGAATACCTAAATTGTATTCAAATAGGACTTCATTCGCACATTTTGTATACTGGATTGTATTGATTTAGAGGCAAAAACACAAGAAATCATGTTATTCGATAAAAAGCACAATAAATCACTAAAAACCTACTGATGTAATTATTATTGACGATCCCCTGGTCTGCAGGTAACGGTAAAATATGTAATAAACAATAAAAATCGCACAAAATAAGTAAAATAATTATCAAAGCTCAAAGTAAACAAATCAATTGTCAAACATATTACTTGACAACCGAGGGATATTTTTTTGCATCTAAAGAGTTTTTTTAATGAGGTTGCATGTGTAGAGTAGGTAGAAAAAGTAAAGGCTCCCGCAGACAGGACGCGTCGCCTTGTGTCGCGTCACGTCGCGTAGCGTGTATTTCTACGCAGGCGCGCAGACCCTACCACACCGGCAAGCATAAGCAGCGCATGCCCTTACTTCAAGCAATGCAGGTCCTCGCATTGATAGTCCCAGCGACGCAGCGCACGCCCTTAAAGCTAACGCAGACCGAACGTAGCACGCGTGCGTGCGTGCAGTAATGGAATGGAGACGTCAGATGACAGACGTACGCACGCAACGCAACACCTGGGCCCCAAGTCTGCTAATTTTTAGCCATTGTAATGCCAGCGACACACAACTGTCATTCTATTGCCACTGTGATTTTCCATTAAAAACTGTTAGCAGACTACGAAATGACCAAAACCATGCAACTGACAAGCCATCGACATCCAAGTGAAACGATTTTCATTTAGCAGACTTGGGGCACTGTCATCTCTATACTATTCACTGCACGAAAGCACCCGCGCTGCGCTCCGTCTGCTCCGCGCTGTTAAGGCTCCCGCATACCGGATACGGCACGCAATGCAATTAAAATAAGAAGTCCAGAAAATGACGGGTATATGCGCACTTCACACAGTTGCATGCGTCTGCGTCTACGCGACGTAGCATTGGTCTGCTGGAGCCTTAATTAAAGAGTTTCTGGCTCGGATACGAGCTCTTTTAGCGGTGCCAAACTGAGAGTTTACCATAGTGTTGCCAGCATTATCATTATGATTACCACTTCACTTATTTAAAACACATTTTAATAAAAAACGGGGATAATTTTTTAATATATAACTTAGGAGTAGTGCTTTATTAATTATGTACTTTAAACCTTTACGTGTGCCTTCATCATTCAGAATAAAGTTTCTTTAAAAATAAACTCTACAGCTCATGTGTAACCCGACTGAAGTGCAGTTTTTCGTTTGTATGACGTAACGAACCACCTTAACAGACAATAAACAGAAAAGAAACAAGCTATTTCATTTTCTGCTAAGTAATAGCACCACAAAATAGAAAGTTTACAGAAGGATCACTCGACCCTATTTAGAATTTTGGCGATTGTCACTTTTTCATAGCCAGGGTGGCCAGGTCTACTGTCAAAAATCTCACATGAGTACCTTGACCTTCTTTCACTATACCTTTTTTGTTAATCCTTGAAGTTGAACCAAAGAAAATTAGCCTGAAAGTCAAAGCGCTATTTATAAACACGAACGGGTATCTAGTACATCATTACCTAAAGATGGATTGTTCCGTAGAATCGAGTTTAGTAGTTATAGTTATAATATCTATCCTAGTTTATCGATTCGATCAATGCCCTTTGGAGAACTTTATCGCAATCAAAATACTCACTATATTTCGATTACAAACCTATTTATCTTGTTATTTCGAAATCCCTTTAAATTCTTCAGTCAACACCACATCCTTGTAAGGAGTTGTTGACTCTTATTTTATTTTAAGAATAAGTTTAAAACAATAATCATGTTACTCGGTTTGTGTGTATTTTTTGCGATAGTAGCGGTTTGTTTTTCTGATGATTTGACGCCAGGAAATGCGCAGGAGCATGATGTTTTAAAAACCGATGAAAATATTCTTGAGGACGCGTCGCTTGATACGGTGAGTCAAAATAACGATAACATTTAAAATCACGTAGACCTTGTAGATGAAATTATAAGTGTAACCAAGGTCAGATACTGAAAACTGGATAAAAAGCACGTTAACTTACTTCACTCACACTAATGCACTTACTATTTACTTGGAGGAAGACAAAAAAAAAGAGGGAGCGTTAGGTTAGGATAAATAAGCACTGCCTTTTTTAAGGGTGTAGGGACTCAGTAGGTACATGAAGCGAAACCAATTTCCCCAAAGGCATTTTTCTTTGAGTTGTTCTATTCCTGCGCTCTACCCGTCAGTATCGTAAAAAAAGGTGACTAAGGGAAGAATCCAGGATGGGTAGCTGACAACGATAGCAAACGGGGCCCTAGTGTCTTGCAGTATTTTTTTTTAGCTGTTCATAATGAAGATAATAATTTCAAATATTCTATCCCATTCTACTTTTGTAATCTACTTACAGTTTTCCCTGATCCGCAAATACGGGTATCCGTGCGAGATCCACCGTGTGCACACAGAAGACCGGTACACCCTGGAGATGCATCGGGTTCCTCACGGCCGGGACACTCCATCATCAGGACAGAAGCCCGTGGTGTTTCTTCAGCACGGTCTGCTGTCATCCTCAGCGGAGTGGGTGCTGATGCAGCCGGGGAAAGGCTTTGGTAAGTTCTGGTTCTGTTTATTTATCATCAGTAAGTAGGAAGGTTTTCACAAAAGATGATTGATTAATGAAAGTGACGTAAAATGATAATACCGAGAGTGGAACATCCTCAATTCCAATGCGTGGCATATCCTAATTAGATATTCAGATGTCTTGTTGGGATCGTAAAATAAAAACCGGCAGATAGAGATACCTAGATTAGATAGGACATTTTTTCTGTCCTAATGCTCCTGGAAAACCTATGTGAAAAATAAAACAAAACAATGTGCAGATACGTGTACAAGTATCGCAACGGTTTATGAGCGCTGACCTTGAATGCGCAGTATTCATATTTTGGGTCTGTTTGGCGGGGGGACTGAGGCGCGACGCGGGAGGTAGCGCGCCAACGCAGTCTATTGGTTTAATCATAATCAGTCACGTGCTATTCCCGCGCTTCGGCTGACGTCTCGCGTCCCTGAAGTACACTTGCGCACAGTTACTTTTTTGTCGAATATTTATTTTGTTAATTTTTGTTATCTGATCATTTTTGTTTATTAAATCTTTTGTTTTTATTGTTGTTGTTTTGTTGTGCGGTGTTGGTAAAAATGCCAAAGAAAAAAATATTGATCCGGCAGGCCAGAAAAATGGTGTATGATGTAAACAATCATATTAAAAAAGAAACAGAAGAACTTATATTATAACATAGTGATGATGAGGATGAGTTAAATGAAAATGATGATGAAGTGCCTTCTACGAGTACCGGCGGCGGTTACACCTTACCACCAACAATTGCTTCAGAAACTTTGTCAAGTGATGATGAGTTAATGAAAGGGGTATCACCATTATAATATGAATATAAATACCTACATTTGTTTTATTTGCTCTTCCCTTTATAATATACAGGGTGTAAGGGACAGCCCTCCGAATACTGAAAGGGTGCATTCAGACCATGAAACTGAACAACTTCCCATAAAAATAAATTTCAGGAAACGTAAAAAAATTTTTGACTTCCCATAGTAAATTGAATCAGTTGATCGTGATTTTGTATGAGAAGTCAAAAAAATTTTTTCGCTTCATGAATTTTTTTTCTATGGCAAGTTGTTCAATTTCATGGTCTGAATGCACCCTTTCAGTATTCGGAGGGCTGTTCCTTACACTACATCCCGTATATTTACTAGATGCACGACAAACTTTCGCATTTATAATATTAGTAGGATCTTTTAATTTAAGCTTTTAAACTAACTGTGATGTTGGCGGGAACGGGTAAGCAATCAGAACACACGTCTATCTCCGAATGGCGTTTATTGTAGACTAGCCGAACTACCTACATTACACTCCTCCACACTTATTCACTAAATACTTAAGAATTATTACAATAGACATCAATTTTATTGAGTTCTTATTACCTATAATCTACCTATTGAAAAGTAAGCAAAATAAAAGCTATACAAACCATACTATGATAATTGATAACAAATAAGTAGGCAACTTACGGAAAATGGTAGGGAAACCAGTGGCTATACATATTTAACTCATTTACTTATCATAAGATCATTAAGTAGGTTCTCTTATCATCTATAAGCCGTCTAAGTAGGTATTCATAACGTTAGGTTAACAACTAGGATCAGCGAAACTAATTAATTACGTGTAAACAAAATCACTTAAAACTATACTTTATAGTTTGGCATTTTAAGTCTGCATTGCCTAACAGGACGTGACCGAGACGGGTATACAGTTGGCGAGGCGAACTCCCAATCGGGTGACGATGTTACGGTGACGTCATTACTCTGAACAACCTGCGGCGATGTAATTGTAACCCTCTCACGTGGCGACTGCATCGAGCCCCCCGCTCGCCCCGACCGCTCGCTCACCGGTGGTGTCGATGTTAGGTCATTATCATTACTATTTCTTTCCGAATGAGAATTTGTGCCAGACTCCTGTCTAAAACCAGAAATAGTGGATGCCAGGGACAACCTACCACTAGGTCGTTTATGTAACTGATCGATATGTCTGTGTACAATATCACCCTCCCTAACTGTCTGTACCATACTTCCTCATCATGTTGCACATCGCGACACACTCCCCCCGCTGCCTTTTGTTGACGCTGTTGAACTCGCAGTACCTTATTCTCCAAATCCGGTTTTAACGTATCCAATCGCGTGCGAATATGCCTACCAATAAGTAAGTCAGCTGGGCACTCGCCCGTAGTAGAATGTTCGACATTTCTGTAGTACATTAAATACGTCCATAAAGCTCTGTCTACATTTTGTTTCTCATGTAAGGCTTTCTTAATGACCCTTTTTAAAGTACGCACTGCGTTCTCAGCTAAACCATTAGATGCTGGGTGGTATGGGGCGGTGAAAATATGCTGGATTGAATAATAATCCAAAAAGTTTTTGAATTCCGTGGATGCGAATTGTGGGCCATTGTCGCTGACGATCTGTTTAGGCAAACCCCACCTGCTAAATAATTCCATTAACTTATCAATGAGCACACTCGCAGACGTACCTGTGGAGACGTTAAAAACTTCAATCCACTTGGAAGTTGAGTCTACAACGACTAGATAGGTTTTTCCCGCTATGGGGCCCATAAAATCTAAATTTAGCCTAGTCCAGGGGCGATTTAACCATGGCCACATACGTGGTATATGTCGTGATGGCGAATCTGCGTGAGCCGAGCATACTCCACATTCTTTACACATACGTTCAACTGCCTCATCAATCCCAGCCCACCAAACGTAGCTCCTAGCAAGTGCTTTTGATTTGGCTATACCCATATGGGGTTCATGTAGCATTGACAACACACCCTTCCTACAAGCGTCGGGAATTACTAACCTATGACCCCAAAAAATGCAACCCAATTCCTCGTATAACTCCGGTTTTCTATTAAAATATGGTTTTAAGTTGTCAATTTCACACTGAGCCGGCCAGCCGTCCCGAATAAAACCTAAAATTTTCGACAGGATTTGATCCCGGCTCGTTTCTCTTTTAATTACATTATAGTCTAACAACAAAGCTTGTTGTACATAGTGTAAATAAGTTTGTTCCGGTAAAGAAATACTACCCTTATTACTTTTTATCGGTAAGCGAGATAAACCGTCCGCCCCATTTTCATCCGTACGCACATACTCAATGTCAAACGAGTAAGCCGATAAAATGATAGCCCACCTTTGCATTCTACTAGCTACCATAGTGGGAATACCCTTATTAGGTCCAAAAATGGACACCAAGGGTTTATGATCTGTACGTAGTGTAAATTGACGGCCGTATAAATATTGATGAAACTTATTTATACAGAATATTATTGCTAGTGCTTCGCGATGAATCTGCGAGTAGTTCTTCTCAGCGTCTGTTAGTGTGCGTGACGTATAAGCTATAGGGCGCTCGATGGATCCGCTGTCATCTAACTGTGTTAACACGCCACCTACACCCCGTGAACTGGCATCACATGTCAAAATTATTTTTTTCTTTTCATCATAATGGGCTAATATTTCTGTACTTGAAAGTAATTCTTTAATTTTTACAAAAGAATTTTCACATTCTTCACCCCAGTACCACTGCTTTTCCTTTTTTAATAGCTCATATAATGGAGACAAAATAGCGCTCATATTATGTACAAACTTACCATAAAAATTTATTAACCCCAAGAAGGAACGTAACTCAGTTACATTAGTAGGTCGCGGAATACCTACTATGGCCTCTATTTTTTCCGGATCCGTTCTGACCCCGTCTTTACTAAGAATATACCCTAAATAACGTATGTTTTCCACGAGAAATACGCATTTACTGCTTTTTAACTTTAAGCCATTATTATGTAACCTATTGAACACGGCTTCCAAAGCGGTCAAATGTTCTTGCTTGCTATTCCCTCCTATAATAACATCGTCCAGAAAAACTTCAACGTTTTTAATTCCTTTTAATAATTCACACATGCATGATACGTTGAAAAATACCTGGACTTGATGCCAGACCGAAAACCAATCTATTGTAACAAAATAATCCCCGGTGCGTATTAATGACTGTGAATTTCTTAGTTTCATCCAATTCTATTTGATTATACGCCTGGGAAAGATCTATTTTAGAATAGTACCGTGACCCACTGAGGTTAACTATAAGATCATCAATTCTCGGCAATGGATACCTATCAATTAGCAAAACAGGGTTCAAGGTGGCTTTATAGTCTGCACAAATTCTCAAGGAACCATCAGGCTTATTTACCGGCACCAGCGGCGAGGCCCAGTCGGAGCAGTCGACCGGCTCGATGATGCCGTCTCTCAGCATGGCATCAAGTTCTGCGTCGACGCGGTCTCGGAGTGCGTGGGGCAAAGGTCGCGCGCGATGGAACACTGGTTCCGCCCCCTCCCGCACCCTTAGAGTCGCCTTTCCGCCTGTATAACGTCCCAGCCCGCCGCTAAATAACTCCTTATACCTGGAACACAAATCATTTATTTCCTGTGATATTTGCCTTTTATCTGAACTAACCTTTATACAATTCAAGTTTTCATAGCCGGGTACTTTAAGTTCCCTCAACCACTGTCTACCAATTAATGATGTAGTTGCACCTTTTATAATAAACAAATCCAACCGTTGACTTTGACCCCCATAACTCACTAATGGCTTAATTACACCTAACGGTTTGAGTTTAGTACCGTCAATAAATGTAAACACTACATCGGTGCTCTCTAACTGATAACGACTATACCATTTATAATACAGTTCGTCACTTATACATGAGGCCGCGGTACCTGAATCGACTTCCATTTGAATCACGCGACTGTCTATAGAAATCGGTAGACTCACCGCTCGGTATTCGTTTAAGCATAAGTGATGGAATTCTTCCTCCAACTCCGGCTCCTCGTCCGCGAATTCTTCCTCCACTTCTCCATAGTGGAAACCAGGCTGGACTGAACTGCCGCTGACGCCACGCCCGCCCATGGCACTCTCAGGGCAGACACGGCGTAGGTGGCCAGCGCAGTGACATCTGCTGCAGACGTACTCCTTGAAACGACATGCCACATAGTCATGATCCATGGCCCCGCAGCCCGCACAATGGACCCGAGCCCGGTTACCACTGCTGCTGCCTCTGCCGCCGCCCATGTTACGAAATCTTGAATTGTTTTGTGATCCGGTCCAGTTTCTCTGCCCCATCGCCCCTGCTGACTGTACTCTTGAACCGGCTCCGCGCTTGCCGCGCATGGCAACCCGCCCCGCGCTCACGCCACCGCCACCGCCGCTACTCCCATGTGCCATAGCATGCACAGCCTGCATGTCGCCGAGTCCCGGCGCTCCGCTTCCGACTGCCGATTTCACCTCCACTGCGGCTGAGTCCCGCTCAGCCGCCTCTAATGAAACAGCTAACTTTACAGCCTCCGCATAAGTAATTTCGTCGCTTTCAGCAAATAAGCGTTGACGGATGACGTCACTGCTCAAGCCGCAAACGAATTGGTCTCTCAGATTTTCATTAAGGTTTAGGTCGAATTTGCACTGTCTCGCCATCCGTTTCAATTCCGCCACGTAACTAGTTATATTTTCACCGCTGCCCTGTCTTCGCTGCCGAAAACGATATCTCTCGGCGAGCGCGGAAGGCGCCGCTTCTAGGTGGTCACGTAATAAGTCTACCGCCTTTTTGTACTCCAATTCGGACGGTTTCTTAGGACTCGCGAGATTCACCAGCAATTCGTAGGCTTCGTCGCCTATTACTGATATAAGCGTTGGTAACTGCAAATCCTCATCCACATCATTCACTTTAAAATACATCTCCAGTCTATCAATATATGACGACCATGTTCCGTTCCTTACGTCAAATTCACGTACTTTTCCGATTGACATCGTCCCAGTCTAATCTTGGCACGCACTATATACACCAACTTATGTTTTTATGGTCCTTATTTACCCCGCACAAGTTAATATGCAAAATAATCCTCGTTCGCCACTGTGATGTTGGCGGGAACGGGTAAGCAATCAGAACACACGTCTATCTCCGAATGGCGTTTATTGTAGACTAGCCGAACTACCTACATTACACTAACCTAAGCGACTATTTTTAATACGCACTGATGTTCGTTGCGTATGGCTTTAATATTGTAAAAAATTTGGGTATACACATTCTTGTGCGCAAGTGTACACCTGCGCAAACATCCCCTCCACTTTGGCCGAGCGCTCATAAACCGTTGCGACACTTGTACATGGCTCTACATGTCATATTTCTTACAGCATACATCCTAGCAGAATCCGGCTACGACGTGTGGATGGGAAACGCTCGCGGCAACACCTACTCCCGGAACCACATGTCCTTAAACCCGTCTTCATCAGCCTTCTGGAAATTCTCCTGGCACGAGATAGGCTACTACGACCTCCCAGCCATGATAGACTACGTTCTTAAAGAGACTGGAGTTCAGAAAGTCCACTACGTCGGTTTCTCGCAAGGGACCACAGCGTTTTGGGTTATGATGTCCACAAGACCTGAGTACAATGACAAGGTCGTGGCCATGCAGGCCTTAGCTCCAGTGGCGTATCTTAGTAACGCCAAAAGTCCGTTGATAAGGGCATTAGCGCCGTTTACAAATTCTTTAGAGGTTAGTAAAGAGGCAAAAGTGAGCATGTAAAATAGGTATGTTTATGTAGGTTTACCACGCCCCGCGCGCATTTTCCCTAATTTGTGGCTTTACCATCTGACCGATATAGCTATTTATAATACTTGCTGTTATTAAGTAGGCATCAAAAAGACAGATATAAATGGAATAAATAACAAGGTCAAGAATTCAGACAACCATATGATTACCACGCTATCTGTATCTATCATCCATTAGATGGCACGCGACAATGAATAAGTAGGTACGTAAGTATTAATATTACGAAATCCTGATAGTAATTTAATTTTAATCACCAGTACAGTAATCACTGGAAGGTTGTCTGCTGATAAAGATGGAGGTGTGTGATGGATGATAAATCATGTTTTGTCTTGTTATCTAAGTAACTGAAAAGCTAGAATATTGTTTCAGAGGATATTCAAAATCCTTGGCGCAAACGAGGTTCTTCCGAATGGCAAGATCAATGAGCTGGCCGGGCAGTCCCTCTGCATTGAAGAAGCTATCACTCAGATCCTGTGCACTAATCTGCTATTCCTCATCTGCGGGTTCGATGATCAGCAGCTGAATACTGTAAGTATTTCTGGCAGATTTCAAGTAGTTTTATGCGTAGAATACGATGGGGAATGAAGAGTTAAAGCCGCTGACATCAACTTAAAGAATTCTTCACTAACTTTTAACTTAACAACTTTCAAAATATGAAACCAAAAAGAATAGACGTTGAAACGAGCTCAGCTAGAAGTTTATAGTTGAAACAAAAGTAAAAAAAAATCTACAGATACATTTTGTAAACGATATTCCTTTTTCAGACAATGCTACCAGTGGTGATAGGACACACACCAGCGGGCGCTTCAGCAAGACAACTGGTTCATTTCGGACAACTCTACAAATCAGACAATTTCCAACAATTCGACCACGGGTGGATCTCAAACAAACTTCAATACGGGACCTTTAAACCGCCTGCTTACAACCTGTCAGCGATTAGAACACCAATCTTCCTCCACTATGCGAACAACGACTGGCTATCTACACCAAAAGACGTCCACAAACTGGCTAAAGAAGTTCCATCAGTGATTGGGAAATATAGAGTTCCATTAGAAAAATTCAATCATCTAGATTTTGTCTTCGCTATTGATGCAAAGAAACTCATTTACGACCGTGTCATGAATATAATGGAACAGTTTAATTAAACAAATATTAAATTAGTGTAAACTCTATAATAATACCCACATTTGACAAAACACATTAGAATAATACTTATACATTTTTTATGCCAAATAAAACAAACGATCACATCACGTCTAGTCGATCCTGAAACAAATAAAAGAAAAATGGTATCAAGGCGTTTTCAAACACTCATTTTCAGTAAAACCTATGGATACACATTATTGATGTGAAAAAAATGACTATGACCGAATGAAATAAAGCTAATTACCTATTCAGAATGCACCATTCGTCATCATCACAACACATCAGCCCATATCAGTCCACTGCTGGACGTAGGCTTCCCCCAGGGGAGGAACGTCTCAAGTCACGATCTTCTGTTTTTGCCATCCAGTCTAATATTGCTCACAGCAACTCTCTTTCAGTCCTCGGTCCATCTGGCCAGAGGGCACCCAACGTTACGCAAGCCGTGGCGCTGCCTCTAAACCCTATTTACTCTATCGTCTATCGGTTCTAAGATAGTTGCAACTTGCAACCAGCCCACTGCCACTTAAATTATTTTTAGATTGCCTTCTCCTTGTTCTCTTGGTGCTATCTCCATCCCGGTGGCCAGCGACTATCTGTCCATATGTCGATTTATGCGTATTAGTTTTTCTACCTCCAACCAGCCTCGGATATTCTTAGTCCAGGAAATTCTTCTTCTTCCTCGGCCTCGCTTCCTGCACATCTATGTATTACCTACAGTACTCACCGAATAGACATCACGCTACTAGAAGGCTGACAAGCGCTGATTCGCTGAAACGAAGCCTCAATTTCAGAATCATTGCTGTTTCTCTGCTTGGTTGTGGCTAATATCATTTCTCTTTTCACCATCGCGCCGAGAGTTTCTTGTACTGGAATCCGAATAAAATATTTCTTATTCTTTAGGTATTTTTCTTTTTCATGAGGGACACTGAGTCGTTAAACGTCTAAGTAATAAATAATCAATCATGCTACTATGTAGAAGGTTGACAAGCATGTAAAATGAATTTTATTCAATCTGCGATATATTGCAATAACAATTCATAGAAAGGAACAGCGTGTGCCCTCCGCCTCAGATACACTTCATCATCTGTCCTTTCGGACAGTCAAGTGGTTCAGCCTGCAATGCCCTAACCAGACTGGGAGCATGGGAGCGAATCGAACTCGGAAACTTTTGCGTAGCAGGCAGTCGCACTACCACTGCGCCACGCCTCTGCTGTAATATACTACTAACTTACCTATAACAGCCACAAGAGACGCAAAAGACTCAGCTTTATCTACCTTTGTATATCGAAGCAAGGATTAAAAAAACCTGTCTCATTTGGACCGCTAAGCTAATGACCTTACCTTTAGATAGCAATTCCATTGGATCTTCATCTTTGTAACAAGGTTTATCGACAAACTCTTCTTGTATAGAAGGGTTATTTGTTTTATGTAGTACTTGTAACAGGCTCACATGTTTATAACTCTGCAATTTTATTAGGAAGTCCATTTAATATTTGGTAAGTGTAGGTGAAAAATGCCCGCAGTACCAGTTGTACCATTGGACAGTACCATTGATGGTACTACTGGGACATAATTATCCCACCTGTACCATCAATGGTACAACTGAGACAAATTTTGTCCCAGTTGTACCATTGGACCAACAGCTATACAGGGTGTTAGGGACGGTGTACCGAAAACTTTGCAGGCATGATTAGACGATCAAACTGAACAACTTTTACTATGGAGTCAATGGCGGGAAACGAAAAAAAAATTCCGGCCTCCCATACAAAATTCACGATCAGCTGACTGACTTTGTATGGGAGGTAGGAAATATTTTTTCGTTTCCCACCATTGGCTCCATAGTAAAAGTTGTTCAGTTTCATGGTCTGAGCACGCCTGCAAAGTTTTCGTTACACCGTCCCTAACACCCCGTATATTAACGAGCAAAAATGTGTATACATTATATATAATCGGGATCTCGGAAACTGCTCCAACGTTTTTCACGAAATTTCGTATTTCAGTGGGTTTGGGGGCAACGGGGATCAAAATCCATGTAGATAGGTATATAGACATCTCCACAAGAAAGAATTGTATGTAATATTTGGGATCTGGAAAACGGCTCCAACTATTTTCACAAAATTTTGAAAATGGGGTTTTAGGGGCGAATTTTTTACTTGACAGCTATCATCTGCAATGTAGGTCTCCTCAAGACCTACAACTTCCTCTAAGAAACTTGTAGTCTACAATGCATAGTTTCCGAGATAAATGAGTTTTTAATTTGACAGCTGTCATCTGAAATGTAGGTCTCCTCAAGACCTGGAAAGTTTTGGAAATAAATAAGTTTTATTTTGCCACTTGTCAAATATTTTGTAATTATGACATTCCACATTTCAAACAACTTCATGAATTTATAATTATTCGCATTTTACATTCATTGCTATAATTTTAATGTACAACAACATTATTGATGGTAACAAGCGTTAGAGATAGCATTACAAAACAAATTTTCAGAAATACCGAAATGCGAGTAAAGACGGGTGAAATTTGTTATACAATTTTTCATGGTACAGGTGGGATAATTTTGTCCCAGTTGTACCATCAATGGTACTGTCCAATGGTACAACTGGTCCTGCGGGGAAAGAATGGATGGTGACGTTGGAATGGGAAGACGTCAATGAAGGTACTAGCACATCAACCTACGCATTTAAGGGATCAACACATACTAGTTTTTCTTGGTAATTGTATGAAATCGGGAAAGTGCGAAAGAAAGATCATCTCTATAGAAAGAAACCTATAACAAAGAACAAGGATCGTAGAAACTGGAAGGAAGTAGTCTCTGCTTATCGTATCGGTAAAGAGGCGTGACTTTCGTATGTATCTAGTATTTGCTTTATGTTATAAGTAGACACCATAAAAATAGAATCAGGGGATTACTCACTTCATGTTTGCAATTTTTCATAGTAATTAACAATTCTGATTCGGCTCCTTTAACTGAGTCTCTGTAACTTTTATCATCATCAGAAATGTAACTATCAGAAGGGTGTAAACAAGGGTGGCTACTGTGGCTATCTTGATCTTCCTGCTCGACCAATGCGGCGGTGGCACAGTATATTGGTTGCGGTTGCCATTCGGAGTATTTAAGCTTCTGCAATTCAAATTGCAGCGTCTTGTTTTCCTGTATTAGCCTATCGATTTCTTCTTGTTGGTAAGAGTTAGTTTTCTGCAACGACTCGATGCTAGCTTTGTATCCCTGAGAATCACCTCGGTCGGTCCCGGTCGTCGTTGAGTAGGCGTCAACTGTCTCGGCTACTGCCGAAACAAACGTCGAAACACATTTGCTAGATCTCTTGCGTTTGCAAAGTTTTTCTCTGGAAAAATTTAGCGTCACCTTTTTTGTACATTTCGATGGATTGTCTTTGCAACTATCGATTTGCTTGCAGGTAGTGTCACCTATTGCACACGGTGGTGAGATTAAATGTAAACTGCTACTTTTCTTCAGGCACGACTTCTTGAAGGAGTTGTTCCGTCCAATATCGGAGCACAGTTGCGGCATTATTGATTTGACGAATATAGCTTGTTGCACCATATCCCGTTGCCACATCCGAGCCACGTCATGGACACTTTTGCAGATTTCTGTATCGTGTTTAGGGCACGCCGTCTTTGTAAGGTTGATGGCGAAGACTCGTTCCAGAAGAATTCTCCAGAACATTTTGATGTTTTTCAACGATTCTAAACATCTTTCACAAGGCCAGGTGCTGGTCTCAATGTCTTCCTGTAATCATAAATCATAATCATAATCATAAATTATTTATTTGCCAGAATACAGTTATATACAGATGTTATTATAAAATATTAGCACAGTGTATTCAGCTTGTATGCAAGCATGCAAATGATATTATGAGCAGTTACAATTATTTAAATTCAAAATAAAATTACAACTATTAAATTACAAATACAAAATTAGAATTCAAAATAAAATAACGATTATTAAATTACAATCACAATTTTTCAATTTATAATAAAATTACAAGATACCTACCAAGTTATTAAATTAAATGTCAAATTACAATTTTTCTTTATGTCCCATAAATTCCTTAACGCTATAAAAGCAATGCATCAGTAGCCATTTTGTCAATCTTATTTTAAATAAATTTCCATTTAATGACTTAATATCGTTGGGAAGTTTGTTAAATAGTAAGATGGACATATGAAATATATTTTTAATATAAATTTCTTTAAATGGTGGAGGTTGGTATAACAAGTCCATAATGTGTTTCCGTGTCTGCCTTGTCCTAACATCTCCTCGTCTTTCCCAATACTTTGGATTTGATTTGACAAACAAACAAACGTCTCTAATGTACATGCAAGGTAATGGTAAGACGAGAAGTTTTTTAAAAAGTGGTCTACAACTGTCATCAAACCAGGCATTGCAGATAACCCTTATGCACTTTTTTTGTACCTTAAACGCTCTGTCCACATCTACCGAGTTACCCCAAAGTATCAAACCGTATCCAAGCACCGAAGATACATAGCCATGATAGGCTGTTAGAGAAGCTTGAACTGAAACAGCTTGTCTTAGTCTTTTAAGTGCAAAAACAAAGCGGTTCAATTTATTACACACAGAATCAACGTGTTCTTTCCAGTTTAAGTTACTGTCAAAATTTATACCTAGCAATTTAAAGTTTTGGACCTCTTCAACTGTTTCATTATTTAGTTTCAAATGAATCGTTAGGGGTTTCACATTGTACGACATGAACTGCATACATATCATAACAATCAGTTTGAGTAGGTACAATTAATTTACACAATCGTTCAAATTATTAATTTGTTGAGTGTTTTTTGAACACCCGTGGGTGTGGTGTTCCCATAAACACCAGAGTATTGAATAATTTTTGAACAAATCACGAAATAATTTTTGGGATTGGTCTTGTAAGTAGTTTTTGGGCCTATTCGGTACAAACCCGTATACAAACACGAAATTTTTCCTTTTTAAATGATTGATATGACAGCGTACCTAGTCTATAATAATAAGGAAAGTATCGATATCGATATTAGAAGGAAAATAATGGATACTAACTTCACACAAAAACTTAGCCATGTTTTGGTCCGCCTTCAAGCACTCTCGCATGGCTTCGCAGGATATAGTGATACTGTCTAATACTGATTTCGACTTGCAGTCTGGATGACATCGAGGAGTCGCCTGTGACAAGGTATTAAAGATGTAGTAAGGCTGAAAGAGATCAACTTTAGAAAGCGTAAATAAAATTGTACTACCCGCAATATATCCCTTGCTGGCCTGGTAATCCTGATATACTTATGTATGTAATTTGTACTAAAGAATTTGTTAGTGAGAATGTGATTTTGCAATATCTTAAAGTTGTCTTAAAACAAACAGCTAAAGACTGGGGTCACCGAAGCTGCAAAGCTTAGCTCTAACTGAGCAGCTCATCAATCTACCCATTTAATTGTGGTTATTCTTAGTAACTGTACCTCTCTCAATCTCTCTTCGTGTGGATCACTAAGTCGTGCAACTATTTGTACTGTACCAAAAACCAGTAAGTGTAAGATGCTCTCTTTAGCGGGTAGGCTGATGTGCTGCGGATGGTCACTGGTACTTACTTTACTCCTGCTCTTACAAGTGATCGCTGCGAAGAGGCTGACAATGGTGTTGATGGGGACGATACAGGGGGACATGTCGCATTTAATCCATTCCCTAAGGTAGCGATCGCGCTGGCGCATGTCGTGGCTCCATGCCCTCGCGTCAAAGCAAGAGTCGTGCGACTGGAGCGTACCCTCAGAACACCCGAGCGACGTTTGAAGACCATACAGCTTGTGATGGCCTATGAAATTCATTGAATTAGTGCGTCTAGACGTCCTACTTCCTTATTATCATCATCAGGCCATCGACTTGGATAACGTGAAATTTTATCGACCAAAAAAGGCTAAATTTTACGGGCCGAAGATGACATTCCAACACTGTCAATTTTGAAAATGCCAAAGATTTCATTCTGTGCTCTATGCTTTCAGGCATAGAGATGTTTCAGGTTTCAGTAGAGATTCAGCCAAGGAAGTTCTAATTTCTACAAGAGTTTCTATTATAATACCTAATAAAGAAAAACTCCTTGATGCGCTGATTGCACATGAAAACTCTTTTGTAAAATAAAAATCACTGGTCAAGTCAAATGACAAGAATAAACTATTCAAAATGTGACATTCTATTACAACGTCAATCAAATTGATTCCAAATAGATTTTTCATGACAGTTC
The DNA here is from genome assembly GCA_024500475.1 of Phthorimaea operculella. Lineage (NCBI taxonomy): Eukaryota > Metazoa > Arthropoda > Insecta > Lepidoptera > Gelechiidae > Phthorimaea > Phthorimaea operculella. Next base: position 3,117,449 of record JANFCV010000055.1, read on the forward strand.
AAAATATTTGCTATTTTAATTATTTATTTTTCAAGCAGTTTAAAATACAAAAATCGTATCGTTATGCGTAAAATGGATGGGTGCGAAAAATAGAATATATCTACAACTAAAAATACATGTAGGTGTAGAAATATTGTGTATATAGTAAGATAAGAATTTGGCGATGTCTTTTATAACGAAGCGAGAGCGGGTGTTCAATGAGTACCTAGCCCCACTGGAGTTGCCGGTTCGAAACGAGGGGAAGTTGAAGGCGTACTCATCATGCACGGACGCGAGAGCCTGGTCGCACTTCATGACGGACAAGACGGAGCACCTGGTCGAGATCATCAAGAGGAACAACGAGATATGCCGCGGGAAGTACGTGCCTGTGAACGTGATCATCGAGATGATGGTGGCAGCCAAGAACGCGGAGATCGAAAGGCTGAAACGCAAGATTGGGCAGCTGGAACAGATGCTTGCCGCCTTCGACCAGCTGGAGCTATCTTGCGAGCAGAAGTGTGAAATCTCGACGGCAGTAAGCAACTTTGAACATAATATTGTCCCTAACCAAATATTGAAATGTTAATGCATAGAAATGTTACGTTGCCCAATAAGTTTTGAGCAGTATGGTTTTGAGTGGTCGTCTACACTTTTTCATCAATACTTAGCTGAACTTGTTAGTTTCATTATTGTTTTTATTCTTTTTTATTTTTCAGCACGCCATGATAAGACAAGCAAACAAATCTTTGGAGGCATTACCGGTAAGAAGAAATTACCATCTCAATAGTCATCTTAAGTTTGTTATACCTATACTTACTACATTTGGCCGGTCCATCATCATCCATCATACTATATTTATTATTAATTATTTTGTTATGTTTTTGTGATTTTAAAGACGTTGATATGGTATGGTTTGATTTCAATTAATTTAACTAAAATGGTTTTAATTTCAGCCTCTGGAATTAGATATGTCTGGCTATACAGAGGTAAGTTATCGTTCATTTTGTTTTATTTAATATATTTTCTTATATAACTGCTACGATAAAATATATTTCCATTTTATTTTTCAGGGAATAGATTCTGATGCGTTCCAGGTAAATAATTATCTCGCCTGCTTAATAAATCAACGAGGAAAAATCTTGAAAGTATAAACTTTACTTTTGTTTCAGACTGGGAAATCGGGAGGCGATGACGTAAGAATAGATATATTATTTATTATCTAAAAATATTAATAATAAATAATCAATGAATCCCTGTTTACTTTTCTTGCAGGCATCAATACGGCAAAGAGGAGTTGAGGTATATAAATATTTATAACACATATTTTACAGAGTACAGTACAAATCATTGATTAACATACATGCTAGTGCTGCTTTGATGTAAACAATGATCTATTCAAAACTATATCTAATTTCAGTGGTGTAGTCGACAGAAGGATGGAGAGCTCGGAATGGAGAGTCAAGGGTTCGGCCCATACGGATTCGATCCTCTAGGTTACGAGGGTCTAGGAGGAATAGAACCAAAATCATCAAAACTTTCTAAAAACGATCAATCAGACTTCTTAGATCGATGCTCTTGTGACGTAAGCACTTGTAAGTACTTGTGATTTTGATTTTTGTCATGACATGATTGGCTTGTTACCATTACATTGCTTTATTTAGATCTTCATATATTTAGACGTTCCAATCAAAATTTCCTTATATTTTCTGTATTCTTATTATTAACATTAAATTTACAGCTGCCCATGATACCCGAGTAGAAGAATTGGAGGAGTCCCTCATTAGTAAAGATGCTAAATTAAACGCAATGCAGAACACAATAGCTGTAAGTACTTTCAAAATATTCTACTGCTCTAACTGATATCAAGTCATTATTAAAATTTACTCCTTAATCTTTTCAGGTAATGGAAAACGATGTCTGTGAACCATATTGTATTTACGCTCACATTTTTACGGCCCTAGAAAAAATATACGGTATTTTGCGACAAAATGAAAAGTATAGACTATTTTTGGATCTAATGGTAATTGTTTGTTATACACTTCCAATCAGAAAAATCGAGACGCTTTGCAACTTTACTTTTTGTACGGATCACATTATCTGAGACATATGTTTATTTTGGAATGAATATCTAATGTCGTTTAATAGTGAATATAACGAGGTTTTAAATCATAATATTAATGTTCATTATTCAACTTTTAGTTTCATATATTTCAGATTTTGTTTAACTATGTAAACGAAAGTGTCTCGATTTTTTTGATGGGGTGTATATTTCTGCTATTACCTGTAGCTATTACGTAGTTGTGTACAATAATCTTGTTATTATCTTCAGTCTTCTGGAAAAGATACACGTTGTCTGGATATTAAAGGAAAAATCCTATTCAAGCTTAAAATTTTAGAAAAGTTTTGTACTGCATTGATATCACCTTGTTCGCAACGATTCAAATACGACGAGAGCTGTGAATGCTACGCTGCTCAAGTAGAGACCATATATGCGTCAACACAGCCTGAACATCTAGTGAGCAAGCCATCAGATGTGATGAGAACACACCTTGTTGCAGACGTTATGTCTAATGACGATATGAAAGAAATAATTACGAAAGAGACCCGAGAACAACAAGACAATGGACAAGCTAATGATGTTATAGTTACCGATAATTTCAGTATAGATTTGGATAACATAAAGCGGATAAAATCCCTTCAAGCTGATTATGAAGCTTTGATGAATGCCTATGAGGACGTCAGATTCGAAAGAGATTCTTTGAAAATCAGGGAGCAAAAATATGGTAACCTAGAAAAAGAGCTTGAAGATTGTCGTACTAAATTAAGGGAATACAATATGCTCTATAACGAAAGAGAATACTATCGGAAACGGTCCGAAGATCTTGATAGTTTAAAAGAGCAGTATATGGTCTTAGCTGACGAATCTTCAGGACTAGAAACACAACTCAAAGCTGAATTTGAAATCAATCACATTAAAACAGGAACCATAGATGAATTACGAAATGATAATATTGCTCTAGAGAAAAAGTTAAATGATTTAACAATAGCATATGAAAAAGAAAGAAACGGAATTTTGTGTAAATTACAAGAAGCCGACTGTAAAATAATGTGTCAGGAACAACAAATCAAAAGTTTGTCAAGCCAAATTGATAGAATAATTGATCAGGACCCAGACAATGTGAGTGTTATTTCTTATCATCTCCTTTTTTTTTTCAAATACAAGATAAATCATAATAATTAGTTAAATTGATAAACAACTAACAGTAACAATATTTTATTTATTGCAGATCGACAAAGTTTATAAATCTGCAACAATCATCAATGAAATAGAGGCATTGAAAGATCAGATAAAAATTCTTAATAACGCACTATATGCAAGTGAAGACGAAAAACAACAACTAGAAGATCAGTTTGAAGATAAATTAAAGCTAATTAATGAACTTAAGATGGAGATTGAAGAGTGGAAAAGTATGTATCTGTGTAATATTTCTTTTCTTTTTATATGTGTCTGCTGTTTTTCAACTATACGTATAGTATTAGATGATAAAGTGCTATATTTTAATCAGCTTCAACTGTAACCTATATTTTTTATTTTTAAACAACAAGGTCAATGTGAAAAAACGCTTCAGCGCAATGATTATTTGGAGAAATATACTGAAAGTTTTAGAGATGAAGTACGCAGGCTAGTAGAGGAAAACAAAGAACTATCTCAAGAAGTGGACGAAAAAACCACTGCGGTTTCGAATTTATTGAATGTCATAAACAATAAATCCCAAGAAATGAATAAATTAATGCATAACATAGAACTTGAAAAAGAAGAAAACAAAGAACTTAAGAATCAACTCCAAAAAGCAAAAGATACGTACAGTATCAGCTTTGAGGAGTTAGACAACGAGAAAAAAGAAGTGTTGAAATCTCTACAATTAGCAAAACAAGAGAGCAAAGAACTGCTTGATAAAGTTAAAGATTATGACGAAGTTCTTCAAACAAAAGAAAAGGTGGAAAAATCATTAGCTGTTGAAACTGAAAATTGTAATGAAATAAAAAATATGCTTATTGATGCCATTGAAGCTAACAAAAAGCTTCAGCAAGACCTGCTCAGCTACGAAAACAATAACTCAATATTATTACAAGAAATACAAAGACTTAGGGAGATTAATAACTTAGCTCTTGATAACATTAATAGCCTTCAAAATGACAAAGATGAATTTAAAAACTCATTTGAACTTGCTAAAAAAGAAATTGAGATACTTGAAGACAAACTTAAAGGATTTCAAGATTTACAAGAACAATATGAAAAAGTTTTCGATGAAAGAAATAAACTTGTCAACGAATTACAAGGGAAAGCAAAAGAGGTTGATGATGCGATCACCTCTGTAGAATTGACTAAGAAAGAAAGTGAACACCTTTTAGAAAAAGTACAACGATCAGAGAATTTGAAAGAAGAAATGATCAAACTTAGTAAAGATTATCGGAACCTGGTAAATGAAAAGGAAGGCTTGCAAAAGGAAATCACTAATAAAACTAAAGAACTAGATAGTCTATTACAAACTATAGGTGGGCTTGAAACAGAAAATAGTAAACTTTCAGCAAAATCTAAGAAAGTTGATGAGTTAGAAACTGAATTAAATCAACTGAAGAAAGCTTATGACACGATATCAAACGAAAAAGCAATTCTGCAAAATGATTTTGATAGAAAAACTCAAGAAGTCAATAACTTAATGAACAGATTAGAGGAAAAGATCGATGAAAATAAAAATTTGGCAGATCAAATTGACGCATTAGAACGACAGCATAAAGAAAATGTTACAAGTCTGCAAGATGTAAATTTAAGAACTCAACTGACACTTGGTTCATTACAAAGAGAAAGCGAAGAGCTTCTTAATAAGCTTAAAGACTATGAATCTTTATTAAATAAATATGAGGATTTGAAAATATCTTTCAATCGTACAAAAAATGAAAATGATAGCCTTCAATCAGATTTGAAGAATCGTATTACAGAGTTAAATGTAGCTGAACAAGAGAGAGATGACTTGAAGCAACAGGCACAAGAAATATTATTGCATAATGAGAAACTTCAAAAATCATTAATAGATGCGACACAAGAGGTAAATTCATCATCATTATTTAACTAGCCGCCTGCACGGCGACGGCAATTGCTGCAAACCGTTTTCCCAGCACATTCATATATCAATTGTTCTCTTGTAACACTCTATCCATTATAAAAACCGCATTAATAGTTGTTTTCATGATAGACAAGCAGACAGAGATACGCGGCACTTTGTTTTACACTATTTTAATTTACAGTTTATCATAGGTTCATGTTCATGTCATGTCATATTATTTCTTATTTTAGATTATCCAATATTCAACACAAGGCCCATTCGATGATGTTGTTCGGGAAATAGAAGACATGAAAAATGAAAAAGTTGCGAACAGCAACAAAATTAAGGAACTTTTAGACAAATTGGATGAGCAGGTAAAGTATGATGGTATAGCTTTGTTTTTCTGGTTTTGTCTCATGTAAACTGTTTCAAGCGTCGCAGTTGTCGATCTATCTTATGTCTCAAGCTTACGCTCTACACTACCTGACGAACAAATTTCAAATCGGCATCCTTTGCCGGTTGACTTGAGTTTCTTGTAATGATGACACCTGTCCTTTATAATAGCCAGACGCGCCGCGTTGGCAACTTCTTTGTTACATCAAGCACATGAATTAAACAAAATCCCGATTGCGGTACAAAGTTCCCCCATCCTGAAGTAATGAATTTTTAAAATAGCCAGGGTCATTCGCGCTGCTGAGACAAATCTTATGACACGCCACCAACCACGCCACATGTTAATCAAGATCCGCCCAGCCGTTTGGACTGTAACCTTACTGTAAACCGTGAAAACGAACTTCATGCCTACATACATACCCACATACCTGTATACATACTCTCGCTCGATAAACATATTCCTCCTTAGACAGTCGGGTAAAAAGTGCTGCAATACCGCTATTAAAATAAAGTGTAATTAAATAAATAGTTTTAGAATATTTCAAAAACGACTCTATGACTTCAATTTTTTTGGTAAACGCCTCACCTTTCCACCCGCGTAATTTTGTAACACACTGTTTTCAATAATCTTAAAGTTTACGACGTATGTCTATCATATGCTATCTATCACTATTATCATGTTATGATTTACTATAATAAATAACAAACCTTTTTTGCAGGACAATATTATATGCAGCCTAAATGAAGACCTGTTGGCCCGCGATGACAAAATTGCCGTATTACAGAATCACATTAATTCTTTAGATGAAGAAATAATGCGGTTGCACGACTGTTTAGCAGAAGTAGTCAATACTGGGGAGCAGATAAAAGACAACAGCTACAAAAAAATAGACCAGACATTAAATAAAATGGAAGCCCATCGTAAATAACATTGTTTCATAAATTCAATGGAACAATTTAAACGGATTTTAGTTGTATATCGACGATTCGGACACTGGAAAGTGTCTGCGGATGACTACGGCGTTATTTGGAATTTAGGATTATTTTTTGTTCTACCGCCATCTATAACTACTGGTTGTCGTTCTTAATTATCATACTTAAATGGAGTAACTGACAAGAGCGATAGAATTCTAAAGCGAGCTTCAATCAAATATCTGTTTCCGGAACGTTATAACCTGGGCCTTTTCAAGGCGAGAGTGAATAGGCATTATCTGGGCGAGCATGCTCCATCATCGTCTGCATCGTCACTTAACATCAGGTGAGATTGCGGACAAATGCTTACACATTGTTAATAAAAAAAAAAACATTTTCAAGCCGCCGAGGAAGATCAGATCCATCAAATGTCACATCCACCTCTAAGGCCCTGGTGTTTTTAAACTTGACTGTAACTGTGGACTCTCATACATAGGGGAAACAAAGAGGGATGTATCTACACGTTTCAATATCAAGGAATATATTGCCGATATGTGAGAAACCGTCGTGACAACAGTCTGCAGTGTGTGAACATGTCATGGACAATTCCACCCATTATGTTAGATTCGACAAGGCCGAGATCCATCCATAGGAAGGTACGGGAAGCCATAGAAATTCAAAAATATCCGCATTTCAACCAAAACACTGGATGGGGCATCTCACTCCACTAATTACACAGCGGAAGAACCTGATCCAACATGCTGCAAGACCTACATCACAAGACATGGTATCTGCATTCTGCGTAAAACCGGAACGTCATGCTAGGCAATCAAGAATAGATGGCGACAAAAAAAATTAAATTCCAAATAATGACGTCTAGAGTGCGTTTCATCTTATAGTTCCTATGGCGTCATGTTGGTAGTGGCGGCCATAATATTACATAATATTACAATGCTACTTACATGACGTCATAGGAAGGAACTATAAGATGAAACGCACTATAACACCTTAGTCATCCGCAGACCACAGAGACTGGAAAGTGTCTGAAACGTAGGGTTAATTAAAAACCTAAATATACAACAAAAATCCGTTCAAACTGTTATATTGTAATAAGTGATAGTTGTACAAACAAAAGAAAATATTATTCTTTCATAAATTTCTAATATGGGAAAATTACAAATTCCTTATTTTCTAATATTATATTTTATTGCAGATTCAAAAGCGACACATAACATGAAAATGGAATTAGCTAAATTACACAACGTTAATGCCCAATTAGAAGAACAACTTTCTGTACATAAAATAAGGAGTGAAGAATCGTTTCAAGATAAACACAAATATATCTCACAAATAGTTCATCTTCAGAATGATTGGGAACTTATTGCTACTGACATTAAACAACTTGAAATAAGCTGCATTGGCGATAGTAACATATCTCCTACTTCATGCGGTGTGGAAGACATATTGAAATCCCTCGATAAAATTCGAAAATGTATAGATGCAAGAAATTCTAAAAGTAACTCCCTCGAGCAGACTTTACAAAAAGTACAAAATTCATCACAGTTACTTCTAAGTAAAGCGGATGAAGCCAAAAAACTTTTAGAAAAAGAAAAACAGAAAATTATTAATGAGAAAGAACAGGCCATCACAGATAGATTGAACATGGAAAAACAGCTTTTAGAATTAAAAGTACAACTTGAGGAACAAACTGCACAAGATGCTGATATTATCAAAGATCTCAAAGCAGAAATTCTTAATCAAAAACTCATAATTGATAAACTCAATGACACTACAGGAACGTACATTGCAAATCTTAAAGAAGAAATGCAGGCGCTCGAAGATGTTTACCAGAATTCTTTGGCAAAAATTGCTGAACTGGAGAGCAAACTCGAACATATGACAGAAGAAAATGATAAAACCATTAATATTTTGGAAAGTGTAAAAACAGAACTGAAAGAGAAATCAAAACAAGTTAATAGTTTGCAAAAAAGTCTTAATGAACTAAAAAATAAACAAATGCGGAATAAGGATGTTCAAGCTGAGCATAGAACTCAGAAGAAGGACACCGAGACACAAACTGAAACGTCTAGTTTTGATAAGGAACTGGGACCAGATAAAATCAGAGATAACTATGTACAAGATGAAAATAATGTGATACCAAACAAATCACTGGGATTAGATAAAGTCAGAGATAACTATGTGCAAAATGAAAATACTGTGAAATCAAACAATACAGCAACGACTCCGGAACATAAACGGAAGTCCCAGATGCTCAATGAAGTGCAAATATTGACAGCGAATATTGAACCACCTCTTGAAATAGTTAAAAGTTACGTTGAGTATAAAAGATCAAAATTAGCACCTGGAAAATTAGAACAGTATTCAATTTCTACAGTAACAGGGGACAGTTTGTCTGCTAATCCCAATTTGCTGGATATTTATAAAAGACCTATAGACATGCATTCAGTTTCATCCAAAGCTATAAAAGCAGAAGGGGAATTAGCAAGTACTTCTGGATTAACTAGCTCAAATTCTAGATATCAAGATCCATTAACAAAATTACAACAAGAAACATCCTCTGATAAAGATATGTTCTTGATTTATAAAGACAGTGATAGCAGTTATGCCGATTCTTCCTCAAAAGGCAAGGATGTTCATAACAGACAGCAACCCATACTGGTAGAAGCAGTAACAATTTCACAAGACAGAGACTCAAAAATGGTTAAGTCCCAGCGGCCAACTGAGCTAAAACTTCATGACGAAGATGACAATGATCGAACGAATAATATTCGTGGAGAATCAAAAAATGTGATACCGCATCGACCAGCTGACCTGGAAATCCATAACGAAAATAACCTTGATAGAACAACTAATATTAGCGGAGAATCAAAACGTGTCAGATTGCATCGACCAGCTGAGCTAAAAATTCATAACGAAAATGATATTGATAGAACGACTAGTATTCACGGAGAATCAAAACTTGTGAGATCGCATCAACCAGCTGAGCTAAAAATTTATAACGAAAGTGACCTTGATAGAACGTTGAATATTCGCAATTCAAATAAGCCTTCAGTCGGCGCCATGCGATCCGAAACGGTTAAAGATAGTAATATTTCTTATGATTATGACACTGGGACTGATGCTTCAAGAAGTCGAGAAAAATCAAATGAATCAAACGACCAATTCAATCAAGATATTTTAAATAGCAAGGAGTCGCAAAAGCTATCTAGAGTAGATGGAGATTTTGTATTATTTAAAGACAAGTTGGATCAGGGTAACAATTTTGGTCTGGAATATATATTAGACAGCGTTAAGCAAGAAATAAGCTACCCTGAAAAGATGCCGGCTGTCCATAAAGATCTCCACAAAAGCTTCAGTGATGACTTATATCAACGCATGAAAAGTAATAGCGAAAATCAAACTCCATTAATTTTTGCTTCATCTGACGACAAAACTACTTCAGCACAGAGTAAATCGAGCGATCCAAGTCAATCAAAGCTTTTGAAAGAACAGAGCGTTATGGTTAACATAGATCCTAGTGATTACTATGAAAATAAAATAAGAAATCTCTCCCAACAATTAGAGAGCGCCGAAAAAGAACATAAGAAAAGAATTAGTGCTATTAAAGCTCAATATGATAGTCACATAAAAAACATACTTAATGATCACGACCAAGGCGTAAAGAGTATACAAAGCCTACACGAAGAAACATTACAAGATGTAATAAAGTTCCATGAAAATGAAGTTGAAAATCTAAGGAGCATGAGTATTGAAGCCATGCGAAAGGCAGATAAACTCCAAAGAGATAATCGACTTCTGAAGTCAAAACTCTTGAGTTGTACTTGTGGCTGTGTTGTTTTAGATGCAGTGAGTTTTTATTGTGTATATAAAATGGGTTTACAACATTATAAAATTGCCAATTCAGTTCAAATCTTACTAAAGATACTAATTTATTTTTAAGGAACTGGCCAAAGTTAGCCCGATTGAATTGAAAAAGCGTAGATCACGGTGCCGTGAAGAGACAAGGCTTATGAAAACTGATATAGAAGCTTTCAGTGTTAGACCAAAACTGCGTCATCATGGGCCTTGCACTTGTTCTCTAGATGTCAATGTTTCGGACACGATTCGCAATATATTCGAACAAGTCGATGTAGAGCAGAGAAAACTAGCCGAACACGCCTATTTAAAATATATTGCTGAAAAGATTATGACCGCTAATTTTGAGGTAACATAATTTTTTTTTTTTTATTGTTTCTGAAACTTTGCAAATATTTTTATTTAGTTGATGATAAGCAGTCTGATAGTATTTCACATCTAGAAATGAATAAGGTTTTTCTTTTAAACCGTTATCCACAGTAATTATTATTCGTAATAAAAAAAATAAGCTGCAAATATTTGTGAACCAGTCCATAAAATTGAACAACTTTCCTTTAGGAGTATAGGTCGCATTATGAAAAACACAATTTGGATCTCTCTTACAAAATTTGTTGGCCGGCCAAGTCACTTTGTATGCAAGTGCCATTATTTCCACCTGTTCCATGTTCGGTGTAATGGACTGTTTCACCCCTTAAATTATTTGCAGTTAATTTTTTACATAGGTACTGTATATAACACAACTTTAACTTGAGTCTCATATCTTGATTTTAGTCTTTGGATGTGCAAGAGCTTTCCTACCTGCACCTGAAAGTATGCCGCATGTGGAAGCACAAACTCAACAAAGAAGAGGCTCTACAGAAAAGGATAGACTCGCTCGAGTGTGAACTACTCAGTAAGCAGCGCTGTTCGCGACAACATTGTACGTTTTGTTTGTTCAACTATCTCAAATATGTTCTTTTACACATTCAAATTTTTCATTTTCTTCATCGTCGTTATCAACACCATCTATTCTCTCCAGTCAAAAAACAACTGGATCCAATATGTTGCTGCGTGTATATGATACCAATCTTTTAACATCATCATCGTCCTCGTCGATATCAATGTCACCCATCCGATCATGTCTGTATGTTTGTCTATACACAGTGTTCCGAGGAAAATACATTAAATTGGACACGTTGTTTACGGCATCGTACAGTAAATTTTTTGTATGGGACCAATGCTAAATAACGAGCAATATATTTCGACTTGCCATTCTGAATCAGTCAGCTGATCGTGAATTTTGTACGTAGGTATGGGAGTTCGAAAATAATTTATCGTTTTTCAACATTGGTCCCATAGAGAAAATTGTTTAGCACGATACCCAAACAACGTGTCCAATTTTTATGTATTTCCTCCGGAACACGGAGTATGATTGTACATATGCCTTATAAGTTAGTATGATTTTAGTTATGTACTATGTATGCTTGTGTTCCTGTACGTTAGTATGTATTCCAGTTGCTGAACTTGACCGCAAAGTGGACGAGGAGCGTCGCCGGCTGCAGGAGGCTCGGGAGGCTGTGTGCCGATGCTCGCCAACACCTGACCTGACGGAATCCTTGCTCAGCACCAGCAATGGAGACGGTAGCTCTCCACTGGCGGACACCGACCTGATCAACCCACAAAGGCCTCAAATGCATACAGTGCATACAGCGTTAGTCTTATTCGTGTCATCGGACCTGACAGAATCCTTGCTCAGCGCAAACTATGGAGACCTCTTCACTGGCTGACACCGACCTGATCAACCCACAAAGGACTCAAATTCATACAGTGCATACAGCGTTAGTATTATTCGTGTCCAAGTCTTAGCACCGGGCCTGACAGAATCCTTGCTCAGCACCAATAACGGAGACGGTAGCTCTCCGTTGGCAGATACCGACCTGATCAACCCACAAAGGCCTCAAATTCATACAGTGCATACAGCGTTAGTATTATTCGTCTCCAAGTCTTAGCACCGGACCTGACAGAATCCTTGCTCAACACCAACAAAGGAGACGGTAGCTCTCCGCTGGCAGATACCGACCTGATCAACCCACAAAGGGCTCAAATGCATACAGTGCATACAGCGTTAGTATTATTCGTGTCCAAGTCTTAGCACCGGACCTGACGGAATCCTTGCTCAAAGGACAAAGGAGACGGTAGCTCTCCGCTGGCAGATACCGACCTGATCAACCCACAAAGGACTCAAATGCATACAGTGCATACAGCGTTAGTATTATTCGTGTCCAAGTCTTAGCACCGGACCTGACGGAATCCTTGCTCAGCACCAACAACGGAGACGGTAGCTCTCCGCTGGCAGATACCGACCTGATCAACCCACAAAGGACTCAAATTCATACAGTGCATACAGCGTTAGTATTATTCGTGTCTTAGCAGCAGACCTGACAGAATCTTTCCTCAGCACAAACTATGGAGACCTCTTCGCTGGCAGAAACCGACCTGATCAACCCACAAAGGCCTCAAATGCATACAGTGCATACAGCGTTAGTATTATTCGTGTCTTAACAGCGGACCTGACAGAATCCTTGCTCAGCACAAACTATGGAGACCTCTTCACTGGCAGACACCGACCTTATCAACCCACAGAGGACTCAAATTCATACAGTGCATACAGCGTTAGTATTATTCGTGTCTTAGCAGCGGACCTGACAGAATCATTGCTCAGCACAAACTATGGAGACCTCTTCACTGGCAGACACCGACCTGACAGAATCCTTGCTCAGCACCAATATTGAGACGCTAATGAGTTTCATCAGTCATGGTCGCGGGCACTCTCAGGTAAATAGCTTATTTACCTAAAAAACTATCGCGATAAGACCCGTTATAGTAACTAATAATTATTATTCGTGTTTTTTTTTTCGTTTACTACCATAATATGTTCCATGCGGAAAGTTTAGTTTTATGGTCTGAGCACGCTTACAAAGTTTTCATTACACCTTTCCTTATACTTAATTTGCAAGTCAATAACAAAGTTGTTTGTTTTTTTTCTTGGCATTTCAGAAAAATGTTATCTCTTCATTTAAAATTGCGGAGAACCTCTCATGAAATACCATTGCAAGAAAATGTTTGGGAATACTAGAACCAAAACAAAATACAATTAAAAGCTTTTTAGCTTAGTAGGCAGAGCAAATTCTCAAGAGTTTCTGACTACGCTGTATCACTTACACCTTAATCAAACTTGCAGATGCAGCTGCAATAGTTTGGAAGTGAGGGAGCGACGGTCGGCTGGTGATCTAATTGGGGTTGGTCCCAGTTCCACTCACTGTAAGAAGCCACACAGAGCCAAGCCAGAAAGCAGGGTAAGTTCACTAAGGATTGTTTATTTTTTGTTTTTTTTTTCCTTATTAACCGCGAAATTCCTGGACAAAATGAAAAATATTTCCTTTGCAAGAAAGCTACACTGTTTCTAAATTATATAATAAGTACGCTTACCCAAAATATACAGCTCAAAATTGTTTTACCGCGTAACTAGGTATAAGTGAGGGGCTAATCTTAGGTACAATATAGGTACATATAGGTACTTAATTCGTGGTGCAGTGAACGGATCAGCAACGCCTCACCCGCAGGATTTTAAATTCTTCTAAGTAAATCTAAGGTAAATCTACATGGACAACCTAACACAAAACGACTCCGTTTTGACACTTCCTCAGTACTGAAATAAAATACGTGTGAGGGATAAAGGGAGATAGAAAGGTGACTTATCTCTACTGAATTTCAGGCGACGCTCGCAAAACTGGACTCTGAAGAACGGCGAATGAAGAAAACGTACGATGAGCCACCAACGCGGCTGCGGCGGCCATCTAAGACCAAGAAATGACCAGACACCGCCCAGAGAATTACACATTCCGTACTATTTCGAGGGCCAGTACTGAATGAATAATTCTTACCAGAACATGAAACTTCTCGAGAAAATTAGAGGTTGCGACGGCATTCAAAAGAGTTGCGCGTCTTGAAAACAAGCAAATTCAATTTCTTCTTATTTATTGTGTCTTATTTATTGTATTATGCAGAAAATGATGTCGGTGTGTCAGATGTGGGTTTCCATTGTGATGTTTTGATAAGTTATTTACACAAATTTTTGTCCTATGTTTTATTATTTGTATATGTATTTATTTTCTCGATTTGGGAGTTGATTTTATGAAAATTGTAAAGTTATATGAAGAATAAAAGAAAATACATACTATTTAGCATTTTATTTTATCTTATCAATATTATGGTACACATACAAAAAATCAAGGTGCAGAAATGCCATGAATGCAAAATGTCACTTTTAAAATATTTCTGCAAAAGGTCAAATCCAAAATGTGTTGCGTTTATCTTGTTCTTCTTATACTTTGACAATGCGTCCAAAAATATGTACAGCAAGTTTATAATTTATTTGTTAATTAATATGCTAATAAATCAAACTTATAGGATTTGACCTTCATTTTTGAATAGGTTGTGAGATATAGAGCCGAGCATCCGCCTCTTGGACTATTAGTATGACCGCTGGCCCAAGCCGCTGGCTTACCAAAAAAATGTTTTAGCTACAATTTTCACCTTATATTACTAGGACTTCATACACATCATGGGCCCGTTCTTCACTCCACTTTTTGTTGATGGATGATAGATGCTGATGGATTTCTTTGCCTCGTAAAGAAAGTTTCGAATGATGATTCCGATGATGATGATGATGAATACAATGACTATGATGAATATTTATACACAGGTGCTGATGATGATGTTATTGTAAATTACCCTGATAATGGTGATGATAATGACGATGATGAGAACAACGATGTTGATAAGGGTAAATATTTATCCACTGTAAGCGAGGTTGTTGATGCTGACGGCAGCAGGCTTGTAAAGGGGGTTCTGCGTGCTCGAAGCCGCTTTTCTTCGCCTCGTCAACAAACTTGGGGTACTCCCGAGCGTCGTGCATGTCTACCAACAGCTTCAACTTATAATGATGCTGTTAAAAATGACCCTGGAAATGATACTGATAATCACGATGATGACAATAACGATGTTGATAATGGTAATTTTTTATCCACTGTAAGCGGGGTTGTTGATGCTGACGGCAGCAGGCTTGTAAAGTGGGTTTCTGCGTGACCTCAAAGTCGCTTTTCTTCGCCTCGTCAACAAACTTGCGGTACTCGCGAACATCGTGTATGTCCACCAGCACCTTCAACTGATAATCATGCTGTTGAAAATGGCCCTGTTATTGACAATGATGAAAATACCGATGATGAGAACAACGATGATGATAATGATAAATATTTATCCACTGTAAGCTGGGTTGTTGATGCTGACGGCAGCAGGCTTGTAGAGTGGGTTCTGCGTGACCTCGAAGCCGCTTTTCTTCGCCTCGTCAACAAACTTGCGGTACTCCCGAGCGTCGTGCATGTCCACCAGCACCTTCCAAGCGATCAGCGTGAGTATACCGATGAGCAGGATTGAACCCACTGCTATGCCGATTGGAACTGAAAAAGAAAAAGGTCTTTGGTGCGAGCCTTTTCTGTGGCAAATGGAAAATTAAGTTTATCATAACGTTGTTGTCTCTTTTGGTTCTCCGCGAAAATTAATCTTTTGTTACCAAGGGAGACAGTCAGGTCGACTTTGATGTGTAGAGGTTAACGGTAAATTCTTAAACTACTATACTACAGAGTGTTCTTATGTGGATGAGGTTTAGCCTAAATTGTATTAATATGTTTTTGCTTAGTTACTTACTCCATATATTAGTCTCTGGAGGCAACATTTTCTCTTTTTGTATCATGACATATGTAAAGTTATTCCCATCGAGAAACTTGAAAATTATCTGAGATCCATCGGGTAATATGATACCCGGACACGGCAGTACTTCGGTCCACTCATCCAGTTCGGTTTGGTTTTTAATTTCAACCGTGATATTAGTTTTGATACCATATTTGTTGTCACAAAATATCTTGTCACCAACTTTTTCTCCATCGTACATACAATGTACGTATTCTTTGAGTTGTGCGCAGCGCTCGTCATTACATGTATCACATTTTTCGCAGTACTTTCCTTCGTAAATCTTTTTATCGTTCTGACAAACACATTTATCACAATCGCAGTAACCGTGTCCGGAGCATTCCTGGAAAAAACTTTGAGCATGAAAAGTTGTACCAAAAGTAACCCATTTAAATGGCACTAATAGGATTCTCGATAGTGCACCGGCTAAATGTTATTATAATTTGTTTTATTAAGGTGGGCTTAAAAACCAAGCGACAGCGACAACGACGCGCGTCGTTGCCGCTGTCAAATGACTGGTTTGTATGGGTTTGTATGGGGAACCAGAAAAACCGAGCGACGGCGTCGTAGCGGCGCGCCACGACGCCGTCACGTTGACAGCGCGCTGAGAAGCTTAGAGTTTGTATGGGATGCGGTCGGGTTCTTCTACAAGACCGCAGCGACAACGACGCCGTCAAAATTTGACGGCGACAACGACGCGCGTCGTTGTCGCGTCGCTTGGTTTTTAAGCCTATCTTTACCGACCATCACATTACGTCAACCCATAGCAGTCCACTGCTGGACATAGACCTCCCCCGAAATACAGCTGGAAATACAAGAGAAAGCGCACAATGCAAGATTTTCTCGAAATTATTGAATTATTTCAGATTTGTTTATTTCAAGATTTTGACAACACCATTTACTGGTGGTATAATGGGACTATAAAAAACCCACCATACCTCCAGTGGTATCACCGGTGGTATTGTGGGTCCGTCGTGGTAATAATAGTAAACAAACACATCGTGCCAGTATTTCTGTCTTTTTTACCTCATTCGGTGAGCTGAGCGTTAGAATCAAAATAATATTCAACAAAATATAACTGACCTGTCCGTTGGCTCCGAGACAAACACCCTTGTCAAGAGGGCACTCGCATTTGGCGCCTGTCCACCCGGCAACACAGCTGCAGTTGCCCCTGACACACGTACCATGACCTGCACACGGCCTTTGGTTGTGGGTCGGGCAGTCGTCAGTCCGGCGCTGGCATTGGTCTAAATCGTCATACCCCTCCCAGCATTCACATTTTCCACATCTGCAAACAAGTAAATGATGAATGAAAACTTCTTACAAAAAGCCCAAAACACTGGTACATCAGGAACAAACTAAAAAGCTAGCCTAAGAGTTGCATTACCGGCAAATTCCTCTGTCACTGCAAATCTTCGCCCCGGTGGTGCTAGGGGGAGTACATTTCCGTAAATCATCCTTCTCAGTTGAATCTCCTGCACATTGACAAGTTTTTCCATACCTGAAATAGGTTAGTTCCAAGATTGTTTACTCAAATCACAACGATACACGACACTCTTACCTACATAGTACTCCTATTTATAGAGTGAGCAAAGCTTTAACTTTATTCTGGTTCTGCTTGCTTAGGTTAACATTCAGTGATTTCCATATTAGCCGCAGCTGCACGGCTTAAATTTTAAATAATAATAAAAGTTATTTTACCAGCCATCCTCGCACTTGCAGACTCCACATTGAAACGTCCCATGAGACTTTTCGTTGAGACTACATTTAGGTGACTTCTTTTCGCCGTTTCTCTCACAATCACACTCGCAGAGTACCTCTACCTCCACAGTCACTTCGTCGGCAAGACCAGCGGACTTGATAGTAAACGAGTGTTTAAACTTATTGTCTAGCGGACATCTCTTTACTTTTAGAGCAGCTTTGAAACTTGTAGATCCGTGATGGGGAATGCTACACTGCTCGTTTTTCTTCGTGCAATCAGGGTTTAGATTCAGTTGCAGGTGAGGGGGAATTACTGGGGTAGATATTTCTAAGCTTCGCATTAAACTCTGAAAAACAAATAAAAATGGTTTCACGGTATTGAGTTTGTACTTAAATTAAACTCTGTTTACTATGCTTAGGTACCCAAAATTGCATTGTAGCGTATACTATACGTTACTGCATTATAGTCAAATTAGTCAACACTTACTGTATAATGTTCTTTGATTATTTTTGCAAGATCATTTCCGCCTGACAGACTTGGTGCCAGCTCAACAAAGTGAGCTCCAAATATCGCTTTTGACAAAGCTTTGTATTCTCGTGCAACTTTTTGTTTGGCAACAAAAAACAGAAACATATTTCTTTTGCTTGCCATATAATTTATTTGACTCACTGACGGGTAGTCGTAAAAGAGTGACGCTTTTTTGTCATACGTGTGGATTACATTGGGGTTGCTAGAGTCGATGAGATGGCATTTCATGTCGTTTTGCATGTAAGCGCCGACAGCTCTGCCGTCACCAGCGCTGTGGTATGTGTCATCAGTAGAAAGGATGATGAGCCTCCTCGCACCAGGCCTCCAACCGATCTTGTCATCACAAACCATCACTTGCATCAGCGCGTCCAACCCACATTCCGGATCATCAAGATTATTTTCTGACTTAATATTTTTTACAGTGTCCACGAAAACTGAGATATTGCTTGTTAAAGAAAGATGGTTGTTGAAAGTATTTAGCTCGGTAGAGGTTTCTCTGAAAAAATATTATGAACATTAAACAAAGTAAGTGTCTTGTCTCATAGTTTTCTTCAATAATTGTGTTTAGAATAAGAGTTTTGGGTAAGAGATATGATAAGTTTGATAATATCGTACCTTGCAAAAGGTAAAGCTAGTTTTTCAACAAAGCTTCCAGCACCAAATCGGACATTGTTACTCTCTGCTTTGAGAGTATCGTAAATTTTCTGAGCTTGCTGGACCAATTCATCTCTGTACTGCTTCATTGTGTAAGAGTTGTCGAAAAGATAATAAACGTCAATAGGATAATCCGATGCTGGTTTGTATGTTATATCAAATGATACTTCATCCCCTGGTCGTGCTTTTATGGTTATTTTTGAAGGTATGAACTGATTTCCTTTAATTTGTTCCTCTTCTGTTGATATTTGGGGGTTGTAAGGTTTCAAACACCAATTTTCTTTTATTCCCCTGCTCGAAATGCATCTGGATCCTGTATGATTGTTCTGCAAATTAACGGGGCGTTTGAGATGATTCTTCTTGCATCCCAATGGAGTTACTCACCTTGTCGGTAATAATTAAATACGAAAAAGGCAAAGTTGCACCAAAAAAAATTACAAATACTTTAGTGAACTAAACGAGGCTTAGGACACGATCAGAAAAATGATTAACCTGTTCTCGAGAGTGCATCTGCTTGCTACACAATATGACATAGGTCCCCACTGGTTTAAATGGTCACCCTTGTGGTAGCTATAACTCTGTTAGTAATTATATATTAATTACTATTAAAACTTACATCAGGACACCATGCGCAGTGCAAGTCGTTCCCGATGCACTTTCCACAGGTTTCAAAAAGCTCGCACTTCTCACAGACGGTGGAACTCCAGACGGATATTACAAACAACACTTTAAACCAAAGCATTTTGTTTGAGAAGAATCTAATAAGAGGTCATATTCGCTCGACCTGTTAATAATTAATAGATGGACAAATACACCGAAACTAAAAACTAATACTTACCTACCAAACCACAATGTACCGTTACCGTAACCACAGCGTAAAACCATGCAACTTTGCCCTTGGCAGGTAACTTTGCGCCAAAACGGAAATTAACTAAAACTGCTCGTGGATAAAAAACTATGGCATTTGGCGATATTCTCATAAATTGAGTACAATCTTGGAGAATTGTAGGGCTAATTACTTCGTCGATAAATTTCTCGCTACTTTCTGGACCTACTCGTAGATGAACCTAAACCTACAAAAGTAGTGCGCTCGCGAAGCACTTCAAAGAAAATGGTGGCTACGTTCATGGCGAAATCTGGTCATGTTGCCACGGCTGAACTAGAAGATCGTAGAAAGATCACAGCAGAATGGTCCACCACTGTTAGATTACCAAAGATCATTGCGGAGCTTCTCAAATCTAACCCAAACCGACGCATCATCCTGCATCAAGACAACGCTAGGTACCTCGCAGATCGCTGGCTGAACAATGGGTTATTTAAAGGGGCAAAACGTGGAAATTCTGAACCTTACAGTCCCGACCCAAAATAAAAAATCTTCGGGGTCAAGGGTTCTAGTCGAGTGAAGAGGCAGTAAAAGCTTACAAAGAGGCGATTTGAATACACCTACTTCGAAGTGGAACGAATGCTTTAAAAATTGGTTTAAACTTATGAAAATGTGTATAAAATACGTAGGTAGGCTGTTCTGGAAATCTTTAGACACGGAGTAAATATTAGTAGTTTTTATAACAAGGAAATAAAGTGATATATTTAGGGCGAGGGCGCTATTTTGAATCATGAGCGGAACGAGGGATTCTAGAGTAAAATCCCGAGCGTAGCGAGGGATTTTAAAGTAGAATCGTGAGTGAAGCAAGGGATTCAATGTAAGTCGCCCGAGAATAAATAACTTTATACCCGAGTGATACATACTACTTTTCATCCCCCTCTATGAGAAAAACAATAAATACTCACTTAATCTACGAAGTTCTATATTGCTTGCTATTATCCATTATTTTACAATACATCCCATAAATTGCGTTATAAACATCCAATATTTACAAAACCATTATCATTACACATTTCATTTCTTATTATTGCAATATAATTGAGGTTATATTGTTGTTGCCCAATTGCCGGCCAGTTATCGCGCCAAAAGAAAAATAAAATTTGACACATTACTTTTTAATTTCCAATTTTGTTAGGAATTAGGTCTTTTATGAGCTACATACTAGGTGTAAAATACTCAATAAAATAGCAGATAACAGGTAGTGTTGCAGAGAAAAAACCTATCTGTAGTAAATTTTTGATTGATTGGCTGCAAATATTTGTGTTCCAAATTTAAATGAATTTTAATCCCTTGGGATTAAATGACCTACTTTAATCCCACATGTGCGACCAAAGCGTAGTTTTTTGAATAGAGGGGATGAAAAATATATTTTAAACTGACAGCTCATAATATTATATGTCGATCTGCTTGGTAAAAATCACTGGCCACCTATTTAATAGTTTTTTTTATATTTTTTAAGATAATCTGTAACTTACTTTTCTTTTGTTTACAACAATGAACGTCCCGCGGGAAGCTTTTCATGCTACGATTTTCTATGATTTTAAACGAGGTTTAACCTTCAAGCAATCTCACGATTTCCAAGCTGGTTTTGGGGAGTTTGCTCTTGCATTAGCAACAATTACTTATTGTTTCCATGAATTTAAACGAGGTCGAGAGAACCGTTTAGAACGAGGGGCGTTTGTGCAGTACAAGGAATTTTACTGTCCGGCATTCCGATTTTTAACGGTCCGGTATGGCACGCTATTAATCTAAATACTAGCTTGTGTACTATACGTAATTTTACTGTCCGATATTTGCACAAGCCAATTCATTGGTTTTTTCATGCCACACCGGACCGTAAAAAATCGGAATGCCGGACAGTAAAATTCCTTTACGATGACCTCAGACCCGGCCGTCCTCCAAATGCAGTAGCTAATGAAAACATCATCAGGGTGGAGTGGCTATTGCGAGAGAATAAAAACATTACACATCAGGAGATTCAGGCTAAAATGAAGATTGGACCACAGGCGGTTTCCACCATCCTGCATGAAAGTTAGGAAGGTTGCTGCGCGATGGACACCAAATTTTCTCATTGAAGAGCGAAAAGCCCGTCGTGTTGATTGGTGTAAAAAATTTGAAGTAGGAACTTCGCAAAACGTATCCTTACAACTGACGAATCCTGGATCTAGTACAGCTACTATCCGCTCACAAAGCAGCAATCCATGCAATGAGCGTTAGAAGAGGACGAGGTGCCGACAAAAATATGTGCGCGTTCGAAGCGTTAATAAAAAATCATACCTAGCAGCTTTTTTTCGACGCAGTGGACCAGTAGTAGTAACTCCACTAAGAATAGTTACTAGTGAATGGTATTGCGAAGTGTGTCTGCCTCAAGCTTTCGAGGAGATGAATAGCGAGCGCCCAAGAAGTGACCTGCGAGAGGCTGCTGCGTGGCATTCTTTTTCACCAAGATAACGCGTCCGCTCACACTGCTGCTAGAACCGTCGACTATTTGACATCTTCGGGGGTACAAATGTTACCCCATTCTCCGTACAGCCTCGATTTGGTTCCGTGCGATTTGAAAAAAATGCTTCGTGGACGAAAATTTAACACCTCAAAAAAGATTTTTAAATGTTTTGAAAGCAGGTTCAGCCGGATACATAAGTGCATTGAGGATGGAGGGGAATATTTTGATAAGCTTTAAATGAAGAATTTTTTATTTTCTTTCTACCTATTTTTCATTTAACTAACAATTTACGGAACAGCCTATGTATCGTGGTGAATACTTTGAAAAAATATAAAATATAGGTCTTTTATGTTTCAGTTGTTTATTTTTCTTTCAGTTGTGATTATGAAAGTGCAAAAAAATGTAAAAAGAATCGAGGTTTATCACTAGCATGTACGGTCGGTTATAATACCACATAACATAAGGTACCAGGGCTACACCAAAAGGACTGAATTATTTTTGTTTCCAGCAATATTTTTTTCTTGAAGGCTTCTTTTATGGGAATATGTTTTTAATTTTTATTATGTTTTCACTGGAATAAATAATCCAGTTCTCTTGGCGTAGACCATAAGTGCTATAACCGACTGTACCTCTATACTTTAAAGATAATGCGAAAAAAAATATTATGAATTTGTTTCTACAGATAAAATCTTTTTACTTTAGATACCTTTCTTCTAGCATTATGGTTCCATAAAGGCAATCATTAAAACCAATTTTATTATGATTGTGATAAAGGATTTTTTCCTTGAAAAAGTTACTTACTAAAATATTCATTTTACCTGTTTATGATCAACCCTAGCATCCTACGATGGTTTGTATGGCAGCGTCGATACTCGGTAGAGTAACATTGCCCACCTCAATAACTCCATCAATTTCTGCTCTAAGTACTTGCATGATTCTATAACAAATTGCAACCTTGTACTGTTATGTTAACTTCATAATCATAGGGTTTATAGTTTCTGAGATATTGACTTTGGGCAAAGTTACAAAAAGCAACTAAATTTTGACCCGCGTCTTTTTTCGCCATTATCTCCGAAACGAATAAAGATATTATACACATATGTAGCTCATACTGGCTTGTTCCTTACATTGGACGTCATGTATTTGTTTAACAAGTTATTTAAAAGTCGACCGTTTTTTCACAAAGAAAAAATGCGGGCAATGTTGCATGGTTTTACGCTACAGGATAATACTGTTTAAAATATGTTTATTCCAATGATAATACCTAAGTTAAGGGGAAGTTCGTCGTTATAATTCTGTCTGTATGATATGTGTGTGTTTTATAAATAGCCAAATACCTATTAGTAAAATCAACGGGGAAAATTACAAATGACGACGCCTTGATTAAATGAATTTATTTTCCCCATTATTTGAACTGGACGGAGAATGAACGTTATGTTTTAATTTAGTTTGCAATTTTGCACCGTTTAAAATGTTTGTGTGGACATGGTTGTGCGTGGCATTTTGCTTTGGGGTTCTTCAAGCGAGTGTGATACCTTGTCAGAAGATTAAAACGTGTAAAGCGTGTGTTCGCGCCGTTCCCGCATGTAAATGGTGCTCGTCGGATTCTGTAAGTCATTTTGCATAGGTACTTGTATTTACATTACCGATTACTCAGTTTTAAATGATAATAATATTTTTAACTTAGTTTTTGCCAGTGCTTTAGTTTCGTAAAGCTCTAATCCCTTACTCTTCCGTCAAGTGAGTAATCGAGCTGACGAACAAACCGATAATGCGTTAGTATCATAGGAACAGGTTATCAAAATAATTGGTAGGTAGTTACGTGGTAGGTACTTAATTAATGAATTTTATTTATATTGCAGGTCATTTTCAACAAAAAGAACCCAAGATGTGTGTCTGCTACAATAGCCTTCAACGAATGCCCCGCCGACAATGTCGAAAATCCTAAAAGTACTCTTAGTAATATTGCGGAGTACAATCATGATTTCAGTAGCACTACGCAAATAAAACCTCAACGTCTAAAAATAACTTTACGCCCAGGAGAACCACAAGCATTTAATTTTTCTTTCAAACCATCACAAAACTTTCCAGCTGATCTGTACTTTTTATTTGATTCTTCAACAACAATGAAAGGCGCCTTAAGAGCTGTCGCCAGTGCCGCAAAGGAAATATATGAAAGTATGAAAAATAAAACTTCAGACGTACTTATTGGGATGGGCACTTTTGTTGACAAAAATGCTGCTCCTTTTGTAAGAGAAAAGTAAGGAATGAAACACTATGACTACCTACTTCACATTTTAAACTAAAGTTCACTACAAAGGTAACAACAATTGAATTTTGTTTTACAGGAACCCAACAAACCCTATCAGTTCATACACCCACAAACTGAGCTTGACTGAGGACATAGAGTCATTCAAAAAGCTCGTCAATGAGTTGGCGTCAAACGCGAAAGGCAATTACGATCAACGCGAAGGAGGGTTCGATGCTCTAGCACAGGCTATCACTTGTAACATCGGTTGGAGAGATATGTCCAGGAAAATCATCTTCTTCTTTACAGACGCTCTCTCCCACACAGCAGGCGACGGAAAAGCAGCAGGAATACTATATCCTTACGATGGAGAATGCTATACTAATGGAAATGGAACATACACCAAAGAACTACAAATGGACTATCCATCTATTGGTATGATTAGTGAATTAGCTCAAAGAGAAGGGGTGACTATAATATTTATTGTGGAAAATTCAATAAAGAAATACTACAACGCCGTTGCGAAACATATCCATGGATCCCAAGTGGTTCAGTTTAGGAAGTTCCAAGACAAAATTACAATTGATGAACATGCATCATTACATAAACTATTATCTAAGATTTATACGGTATGTATTAGGTACAGGTATAATAGATTTAAAAATGTCACGTCTATGAATCTCTAAATTTTAACTAGATGTAATTTTAACTTTAATTTTCAGAGTATCACTAAAACAATAAAATTTGAAACGTTGATGAGTCCTAAACAACAAAAAAACATTCAAATATCATTCGAACCAAATTGTACAGGGGAAGGTAGCAAAAAAGATCCCAAATGTGTAATACCTATAACAGAAAACACAGAAGCTGTGAATTATCAAGGAAAAATAATGCTTTCAAATTACTATGAAGAAGATAACATTCAATTACCTATAAGTATAGGAAGTGGCATTAAAGAAAAACTAATGTTAGATATTGAAATAGTTGACTGTGACTGCAAAAACAAAAAAGAGGAGGGGAATAAAACTGAAATATGCTCTGGACATGGTATAAAAAAGTGTGGTGTTTGCGAGTGCGAGAAAAACAGGTAAGTTAGACGTAACTAGCTATTTTTTGAAAATATATCGCTCTTTCTTGAGGCATAGAAGATAGGGGAATATATTTGTGTGGAAAATTCATCTTAGCAATCTTGTCCTCTTTACTTTTCAGAATTGGCGACGAGTGTCAATGCCCTCTGAACAATAATGCATACGATGATAGCAGCTGCAAACCGGGGGACGAAAATGAACATCTGCCCTGCAACGGAGGTCACTGCGAGTGTGGCATTTGCCGGTGCAGTCCAGGGTAAAGATCTACTATTAGTACTTTAGTTCGTGAAAAGGGTTTGCATAGAGGACCGCGATATATTGTTCAGAGAAAAATGACCACAGTCAAACTCAGGCTAATAGGGCAGACAATATGGACTTATTGCATCGTTCACATTTACATTGGCGTTCGAGTTACAGAAGGTTCACTCGACCCTGTTTGGAATTTTCGCGATTGGCACTTGTTTTGTTACTTAGCCAGGGTTGCTAATGTCAAATATCACAAAGTATAAAAATATCAAAACAGCAAAATCTGTTAAAGAGCTTCATATGATTCTGAGCCAGTTATAGGAAGAAAGATAGTATCCAAGAAATATGACGTTCGTGTCAACCACCTTCTTCGTTACCTTGACTTCCCCTGAGACTCTGGTTGTTATTTCCTGTTAAATTCAGTAAGCGTCAAAATTACGCTAGTACTGAGTGAGCTATCTGTATAGGCGCCCCCGCGGCGTTTCCCTAATTTGTAGTTCGAGAGTCTAATATCGGACATGAGCTTGACAACGAGATTGTGCAACTTGCATTCGGCGTCCGTCAAGCCGGAACGGGCCGGAAGATCGCGTTGCTCGAAGCCGTCAAGCAATATTCGCGGAACAGAATGTATGGCATTCAGCAATTTCAGCACATTCTCGCCATGTACACTTTTTTAGTCAATCCCTTAATCAATCCTTATACATATTGCGCATAAGCCTCGCCCTTCTTTTTGTGGCCCGATCAATACTTCTCTAATTCGGTGACCTATTGATTACAGACGCGAAGGGAAATTCTGCGAGTGCATCGCAAACAACTGCGTGGACAAATGCAACGGCCATGGCAGCTGCTTCTGCGGAGTGTGCACTTGCAACCCAGGGTGGACCGGAGAAACCTGCGGCTGCAGCACACAAGCATGCTATGCTGTCAACGGAAAGGTAGGGTAAACAATTTTTGGAAAACTTCCAAAATTTTCACCGCAGGCAGGATTTGAACCTGCGACCTTCGTCATCTTCGGCATCCACGCGATAATAGACAAGATATACTTGCTAAATTCGCAGGCTCGATTAGAACCGCGGTAGCCCAGTTGGTAGTGGCGTCGGCAGTACAGATGCCGAAGGTCGCAGGTTCAAATCCTGCACGCGTTGGAAAATTTTACAAGTTTTCCAAAAATTGTATACCTAACACGATAAGTGTTTTAAAATTTGGTATTCAGAAAGGTAGGGTATCATCCACGTAGGTACTATTTTGGGTGTAATAGACGGTGTACTGAAAAATTTGCAGGCATCATCGGACTACGAAATTAAAACACTTTACTATGGAGCTTATGTTAGGAAATGAAAGTATTTTTTCAAGTTCCCTCGGATAATAAGCATGGTCTGATTATGCTTGATAAATTCTCTGTATACTGTTCCTTTCACCCGGTGCGTATGTGTAAGGATTCTTTGGATTTTCTGAAATAAACTTTGCTAAATGTTCCAGTAATTCTCAAACTGTAACTTTTTTCCAGGAATGCAATGGACGCGGTCACTGCGAATGTGGCTCTTGCAAGTGCGATGATCGCGCTTCATGGGATGCACGTGTCAGCCAGAACAGGGACACGTGCGAGATGAGTCCTTGTGACAGCTGTCATGACGAGCAATGCCTAAAACTCGAAGAATGCGTCAAGTGCAGCTTCAATGAAGAACCCGACTGCTCACACCCATGCGAAGGCATCCAAGTAGATTTTGTTGAAGAACTTAATGCCACCGATAGAGTGTGTGATGTAAAAGTAAGCACAGGATGCTATACAAAGCTGCGTTATGAATACGACGATGTGAATTATCAAATCCGCTTGTTTGTTCAAAGGGAAGAGAACTGTCTTATAAGTTATTATCGTAAGTTTTCTTTATCTTCACATTTAATTCAATTCATACTTTGAAAAATGTTATTGATCTGATTCGCAAAATGTAATGATTTTAATTACGTCAATTTTGGTTTTGCAAGCAACCATTTCATTGAACCGCAGTATCGCAGATGGAAAAAGAGTCGCCAGTACTAATGATGAAAGTCACAGATTCCAATCCTGCCTGCAGTAGAAAGTGTTGCAAATTTTCTAAAATTTTATATTGCATTGTACCATTCCAGGCACCGGTGGCATAGTTCTGGTGACGCTGGTGCTGGCGGGGCTGGCCACGCTGGTGGTGTGGAAGTGGCTGATGGACCGGCGCGACCGGCAGGAGTACGAGCGGTTCCTCAAGCTGCACCGCCTGGACCGCGACCAGACCTGCCAGAACCCCATCTACGAGCCAGCCACCACCACCATCCGGAACCCCGCCTTCAGGAAGCCCTCGGTGGATTACACTCTCAGATAGATTAATAAGAAAAAAGTTTTGTGAGCGAAGCGAGCTCTACATTTCGTTTTAAAAAGGCATGCGAGGAGACACAACGTTCTGCGTCATCCATCACTATACGTTTTGCGAGCAGTAATTTTGTACGAGCAGAGTACAAAATTCGCAGCAAAAAGACATACGAGGATACTGATGGTGTTTGCAAGCGAAGCGAGCTCCTCTTTACGTCAACTCAAAAAAATAATTTTCAATTATGGTTTTTATGGTTATATTTCGCAAAATGGAATGAAACTAATGGACTTATTGATCGGCGTAGTTTGAAAAACTTGACTTACAGCCATCTTACAAAAAAAACAGAAATATCAAACCATTGGCAATTTGGCAATAATGTAGATTTTTTAATGGTGTTGCCTATGCAAAAATTACTAAATGGACTTAGTGATTTATTGAAGTTTAAGATCAATTTATCAATATGATATGTGTATTATTTAATGTATCCTTTAGTAATATTTTTCATAAAAGTTCGCTTTATACTGGAAATCTTCAACCACTTGCCGGTATCAATAACAATATTGAATAATAAACAATTTAGACCAAAATTGAAGAATTGGCTACTATTAAAAGGATTTTATAACCTAAATGAGTATTCTAGTGATGAGCATAGAGATGACTGACATAATAATAATTTGCATGTGCTTAAAACTAATGTATTATTGTACGTCTTAATGGACAAGCTGTTGGTACTATTATGTTTAATTAAGACCTATACTACAACACACAGTATTGCAATAAAATTCTTTATACTTGGTCTAAAATACAGTCCTTACACTTCGTCGAACAGTATTTTCCTGAATATCCGATATGGCAATTACACACGCCGCAGCTGGAAAAAATAAATAATATTATAAAATGTACTAATGGAAACAGACATCTAAATAATAATACAAAAGTAAAAATAGAAAAATATAATTTAATGGTTGTGTTGCCGTGTGGTGCCGGCACAAACTAGCACCACCCCATTTCTACTCGTGGGTGTCGTTATAAGGCGACTAAGGGATTAATCCAGGGAATGTGCAGCAGCGTTTCCTGTGAATAACTACCTAAGTACTACACCTTACATTGCGCTCGCCATTCCGCCTGCCCAACGTTGTGACTATGACAATACCCCCCATTTGGGGGAGGTCCATGTCCAGCAGTGGACTGTTGTAGCTGTAGTAGTAGTTGTTGTTTATCTAGGGATCCTAAATATGCCTAATTAAAAAGAAGTATAGGAGCGTTTATTCCTCTGTCAGCGTCCATTTTGCATTCGTACATAAATATAGGTCCATCGATATGTAGGTATGTTATGAATGTAGCCGCCCAAGGCCAGCTGAAGCGATTTCTATGTATAGGTCTTATGACTGTCTTATAAATAGTAATCTTTATTATTTTGCTGGCAAGCTTCGGTGTGAAGGGCTGCTGTGTTAGCACATTTTGGACGCGGATGTTAGCAGTTTAGTGTTGTGCAACGCTGCCAGAATTTATTTACCCTATTGTAGAAGGTATGATTGACATTGTTAAGTGCTTTGAGATAAAAAAGTATGAAAGACTTACACACATCGTCCATGTCCGTAACAACCAGTCTTGTGGTGATCATTGGGGCCCCTGCACATCTGCCACGCCTCTTCCGGCGAATCGCCGGTGCATTCGCATTCTGCGCCATATCTGAAGTACATACGATTACAGGGTATTAGAAAACTACAACATCCTTGAGTAACATGGGCTACTATTTAATACGGAAAAATTGCGTACCGTTCCAGATAAAACGGATAATATCGGGTAAATCCATAGTCCAAAATAAAACGTGAATAAAAATCGCAAAAAGAAAACTACTGTGCGGACGCAACTAGTGACTTCCAAAACAAAAGCAGCTCACCTGCCGTCGTAACATTTACAAATCCCACACGTGTAGTCACCCATCCCGCTACATTGTTTCGACTTCACTTCAACTATTTCACTACAATCACACGAGCACATTATGAACGTGTCTATAGTCCACTTGCCAACGCCTATAGCTTTGATGTAAAAAGTTTTCTTAAACTGAAAATCATTAGGACAATCAAACATTTTAATTTCAGCTGTCATAGATGTTTCGTGTTGCATTGCGCTTCGTGTACATCTTCGGCCAGAAACAATTTTGCAAGGTGGTGATATTGTCAGATTAACATAAGATGGTAAATCTCCAAAGTCTAGTTCAAGAGTGTCGATCGTTTCCTAAAAATAATTATTTCATAGTTATTGTTTTTATTGAATAAAATACATAAATCATCAGCAATCAATACATACATAATATAAATAGGTATAAGTCGCTTTTTGCGTTTCTCTGTCATGTTTCGTGTTTTTAAATAGTGTGGTTCAAGAGAAAGGTTCATATGCTAATGCATATACCTACAGTGCAGCAAAAAAGAGTAGACAAAAAATGAGGGCGCCACTTTGTATGAAATTCAAAATTAAATGGCAACATTGGCTATGAATGGCAACAATTTAGTATGAAAAATTTTTAGTTCCATTTTATTTAATTTCTACTCTTTTTTGCTGGACTGTACGTGAAGAGACAACATCATTATTCGACAGTAAAACAATTAGCAGCGGGCGCAACCGTTCATCTAATACACAAAACTAGGCAATCTTATGTCATCGGATGTAAATTAAGACGGAATATGTTTACGTACCATGTATCCTTCTTTTAAAATAGTTGCAAAATCGACATTTTTAACAGGTATTTCTACATAAGAAGACCCTATAGTTTCCAAATTAAGAACTTTATATGGCTCCAGAGCCTTTACAACTGCGAATATTATATTGATTTTGTGTTCCTTAATCCTCTTGTTAATCTGCCTCACCAAAGAGTCAACTGCAATGGACGTTGGAAATTTGAGAATGTCGTCAGCATCGTTAGGATCGCAGAACAGCACAATAATACGCCTAGAGTAGCTCCACCAATCATGTGCTTTGCTGTCTAAAAGGTGTATCAATCCGTCTAATATTGATAACACACCATCGTCATTTTGAATGGTTTCTATTACATCGACCTTGGGTATAATGTCTATGTCCAGATCTTCGCCGATACTGAAAGAAAATGTAGATCTTTAGACACACTTTAGATCAGTTTATTTAAATTTCTATAACTATTTTTAAAGATTAAGAGTACCAAATTGTCCGTTTGGGCCGTAGCCCGTGAAAATGAATTTTCTTGTCCACACACATACATACATACATACATACATACTCTCGAAAAACATAACCCTCCTTGAGGCAGTCGGGTAAATTTATATTTTTTGAAGTATTTTTGTTTCATGGTCTGAATTCAACCTATCAGTATTAGCTGTCCCTTACACCCCGTATGCAGCCTCAAATCCGTGACTGACCTTTAGGCCGCGCGATACGTGGGTAGGGTAAAGCAGTATTATATCAATGGCAAACTCACGTGCCCACACTGTGCACGGGAGTTACTGCCAAAATAGGCTACAATAGCCACCTGCGGGCGCATCAGCGCCGACTTGATCAGGAGTAGAAGTGGTCGCCATGGCCGAAACCGGCCGGAAAGATCAATCAATCAAAGCAGTATGCGAAAATTGGTAAATGATAAGCAAGTTCCCACGTAACATGCGGATGTCGATGCCGCTGTAGTTTTAATACGGCTTTACGCGAGCAAATTCAAGATAATAAAAAGGTAACATAAATTGTCATCTGCCTCCCCAAATCAGTTGTTAGGGTAGGCGCAACATGATGTTAGATCACAAAATCATGCAGCAAAAGAATTTGGAATGTTTCATGACCGGTCTTCTTCCTGTCGTCAACGCTCTTTGGGAACGCTATTGTGATATCTTGCGGTTGACTATAGTCGACAGATATTCAGCCGAGGCCGAAAACTCTACGTCACCTTTTACGAAACACCCTGAGTGGACTAGGGGTGGCAATACTCTTAGCCGCTACTACACGGCAGGTATCATCATCATCTTACTGCCCTTATTCCAATTACTTGGGGTCGGCGCAATTTGTTGAATACAAAATCAGATCAAAAGG
Source organism: Phthorimaea operculella (assembly GCA_024500475.1). NCBI lineage: Eukaryota > Metazoa > Arthropoda > Insecta > Lepidoptera > Gelechiidae > Phthorimaea > Phthorimaea operculella. The sequence goes on from JANFCV010000055.1 coordinate 3,149,685, forward strand.
ATTTGGCTTAATTTTACGACTAGCCGCCTACCAGACGTCAACCCTCCTTGGGAATGCTTATGTGGTGGATTAACCGCCTCACCATACGGTTGGCCCTGGCTGTTTGGGTCGGGTTTATCCCCCGGTCGCCTCTTACGACCCCCACGGGAAGAGAGGGGGTGGTGCTATTCTACTCTGTCGGCACCACACGGCAGGTAATAAATAATAAAAGGGACCACAGACTTACCATCCTGTACTAGAAGCATTCGTCCCCAACAGCCCAAGTTCAAATTGGACTTCCGTAGAAAACTCCTTGAATGTTCTGTGTATGTTTTCTAACTGTTTTACAAACTGTTCTCTATAAGGAACCATGGTTCTCGAGCTGTCGAATAAGTAATAGATTTCAACGGGCCGAGCTCTGCTGGGTAAATAGGTCAAATCGAAACTAAGGGTTGTGTTCGGACGGGCTTTGACAAGCACGTGCTGTGGCATCAGTTCCATTCTATCTTGTGCACCATAACTAAAGTATTCGTCTTTTACCATAATAACTTTGCTTTCAGGGTCCGTAACATTTAAGCAAAATTTATAATCAAATGAAAGCAAATTTTTTCTACGTGATCTGCACCTTGAGTCCATCAGTGAGAATATTTCCTGAAATGGCAACATATAAATAGGTTAGATTCAAGCCGGCCGGAAAACCGCCTGAAATAAATGTTTTATGTAAAGTGGTAAAGTCAGGTATAAGTAGGTACGCTATAATTATACTGTAGGTAGTATAAGAGTAACAAACTATTTAAATAAATTAAATATTTTTTCTTCCAAATATATAGTTAATTAATTTCTGTTTGTAGTTCCTCTATACAGGGTGTTAATTGAAATGCGTGCCGCGGGTAGGTTCAGTATCGACAAAGGAACCACAAGAATAGTACCTACATTGTTATCGAGGCCGGGAAAACAAGGCTTTGCTGGACGAGTAGAGTTTGAGTTACAGCGGGTGAAACCGCTTACGAGCTGTTAGTATATTACAAGAAACTTTTTTTTCCATATACTAAACTTTATATTTGGGAGTATCCGACATCTCTTAGCCGGTTTTTTATCCTAAAGTATGTTGTTTCGTAGGTACCTACTTACTTGCATAATAGAGTTAGGCGCTTCACATACATAAAGGTCGATTAGACGTGGTTTAGACATTATTTTTGCGTTTCGCTGTCGCATTCGCATTTTCCTAACGCTGCGATAGCGCAGCGTAAAAATAACGCCTAAACCACGTCGAAACGGACGTTATATATAAGGTCCTATTAAATTCACTGCAAATATTTTAGGGGCAGATCAAATAAAATATAAGCATGTACTAGGCAAATTTTTAAAGAAAGCTACACGCTAGTTTTCGAGAAAATTGCATTTAACTAAAAAAACACAAAACGAAAAAAGTGCTCCCTGTTTGTCCTAGAAACACACACTTCGATGAATTTAAATTACGCGCCAAAAGAAGGTGCTGTGATTGGTTGGTTGTCAGTGTGCGTGCCGTGTAAGTGAATCCTGTCTACGTGGCGGAACGTCAGTCGGGCCAGTCAAAGAATGTTCACATAATTAACTAAAAAGTTTGTTTGAAAATTAAAAAAACAAATCTAGCGTGTAGATTTTTATTAAATGCCTTTGATGTTTTTCTTATACATATTTACGCATGCCCTTAAAATATTTGCAGTGAATTTAATAGGACCTTATATGTAAGGAGCCTTAATAAACAATTTACTTACATCTTGACACCAAGCACAATCCTTACTGAAACTAAAACATGCATCACAATCAAATTCTATATTTGAACATTTATCCTCTGTTAGGCTTACATTTATTATCACTAACACAAAGTATGCTGTTAACAACATGTCTCTATCTCATAAGTTTATTAGAATGACAATATTAAAGCACCGTGAGTGAATTAAAAATTTAATTGCTTGTCACTATATTTGTCGTTTGTGCGCGCGGCGTGTCACAGCGGCTTTTAAAGAAGAATGGTCTTTCTTCAAACAATGTCTTAAAACGTACAAACAACTTGACATTGTGAGTATACAGGGTTGTACCGAAAGACAAATTTTCCCGAACTAGGCCCAACAGGTCTAGCTGAACAACTTACCCCGAAAAACAAAGGTAATAAATAGCTTGTTTTTTATAGGGAAGTCTTGTATGGGAACGTATATTTTTTTGCGTAGAGCAAAGCCCTATAGGTACGGGTATTCTATACATCTACCTGAGCTAAAAACGCCCGGTAGCCGGATTCAACACCGTGCAGGGAGGGGAGGGGTTAAAGTACAGTCCTCCCGGCGCTCAGAAAAAAAAATCTGTTGGATTATTTTGGACCTTTGAGACAAGTTTGGTGTCATTTTCAGGTAACTAGATGATGCCCGATTCATTCCCCATACCAGTTTTTTAGGGTTCCGTAGCAAAATAAGTCGCAATACTTAAAATAATAAATTATTAGTAGTTACAAAATGTAAACAAACCAGCATATTTTCATATTTTTGTATGCAACTTGCTTTATAAAAAATACTGTCTGAAAGCCCATTTAATGCAGATTATTTGAACATTAACATTATTTAAATTTTCAATTATTTTCTGCGTTAAAAAAAATTATCCTACACGTACCTAACTGATTCCAGCGGGCGGGGCGCAGGTTTCGCTCGGTTTTCTGTTGGGAAATAGTATAAGATTTTGAAGTAAATCAACACTATTTAGTATGAATGGTTAAAACAGGTCCACTTGAGTCGAAATCGACTGATAGGAAGCTTCAAATCTGCGACGGGAAGGAGTAGGAGGGTTTCAAAGTACCGAGGCCTCGGCGCTCAGAAATAAAAATGTGCTGGTATCGTTTTAACCTTTGAGACAAGTTTGGTATCGTTTTCAGGTTACTAGATGACGTCCAATTAATTCCCCATACTTACCAGATTTGTAGGGTTCAGTAAAAAAATATGACGCAATACTAAAAATATTATACTTTAGTAATATACAAAGCAAAGAAACCCTCATACTTTCATACGTTTGTATCAATTTTAGATAAAATTTATTAAATACACTGTCTGACACCACACATAATGTAGATTCTAAAAAATTACAGGAGATATAAATTTGACAATCATTGTAGAATGAAACATTGAAAGTTACATCAACTGTCGGCAGTGCAGCGTGGGAGACAACAAAAAACCTGAAAAACAAGCACTATTAACGAAAAAAAAGACGCCATGAACGAGCGCCCCGTTCGTTTACTTAGCCCATCCCATTAAGGCCCGAAAACGATACCAAACTTGTCTCAAAGGTTAAAACGCTACCAGCACATTTTTATTTCTGAGCGCCGAGGCCTCGGTACTTTGAAACCCTCCTACTCCTTCCCGTCGCAGATTTGAAGCTTCCTATCAGTCGATTTCGACTCAAGTGGACCTGTTTTAACCATTCATACTAAATAGTGTTGATTTACTTCAAAATCTTATACTATTTACCAACAAAAAACCGAGCGAAACCTGCGCCCCGCCCGCTGGAATCAGTTAGGTACGTGTAGGATTATTTTTTTTAACGCAGAAAATAATTGAAAATATAAATAATGTTAATGTTTAAATAATCTGCATTAAATGGGCTTTCAGACAGTATTTTTTATAAAGCAAGTTGCATACAAAAATATGAAAATATGCTGGTTTGTTTACATTTTGTAACTACTAAAAATTTATTATTTTAAGTATTGCGACTTATTTTGCTACGGAACCCTAAAAAACTGGTATGGGGAATGAATCGGGCATCATCTAGTTACCTGAAAATGACACCAAACTTGTCTCAAAGGTCCAAAATAATCCAACAGATTTTTTTTTCTGAGCGCCGGGAGGACTGTACTTTAACCCCCCCTCCCCCCCTCCCTGCACGGTGTTGAATCCGGCTACCGGGCGTTTTTAGCTCAGGTAGATGTATAGAATACCCGTACCTATAGGGCTTTGCTCTACGCAAAAAAAAGTACCTTTTCCCGATAAAAAACAAGCTATAACAAGTTTTTTTTCTTAAATTGCCTCCCAATAAAACTGCTTGATCATCTGCTTTTGTTACATGACAGGTCCAACTTTTTATTACTATTTGACCTTTGATCCTTTGAAAAGGTTGTTCAGTTTGACCCCCGATCTTAGCATTTTCGGGAAAGTCAATTGATCGGTACCACCCTGTATACGTATCGTTAACATAAGTCATATCATAACATTTTTCCTCTTAATATGAGTGTTGCCGCTGAACTAACGCCACAAAAAAAAAACACAAAACTTCATGTTAACAATACACCGGAATGTCCTTTTTTCAAAATGCGGTATCAGAAATTTAATGCAGTCAAACATTTGCTGTAATTAGAGTTATTTGATGTAAGTGTCAAAAACTTCCACTTTTGGTTCTGAACTAGAATCTACATATAATATCATTGGTTCTGAATGTTATTATTACTTAAATTATGGGGTAGGCAGAGCGGCAGCGACTGCAAAAATAGGTACGGGAGCTATCGCCATACCGGACAAATAATTTGTGAGTCGTTTCAGAAAATAAGTGACAGTAAGCCCAAAATTGAAACTCTCGGGTTCCTTAGTCGCCTCTTACGACACCTGCGGAAGAGAAATGAGGTGCTGGTATTATGAGCCAATAACACGCGGCTCAAAAATAATACAAAGAAAATCCTGATACTTGCAGCAGGCGCTCGAATAACTGTGACACCAGGGTTCACCGGATCGTTGGACGACTTGTTGTCCCACTCAAAGAAGAAGAAAAAGACTTATTGTTTCTTTTGCATGAAGAGATCGGCATAATAATATTTTTATCATGAAGTAGCGCTAGTTCTGCGGCAACAATCGCCCTAATAGCAGATGTGTTAAAAACAAGTCGCAAGTTTTCCAAAGATTGTATACCTGACACGGGAAGTGTTTTAAATTCGGGTTTTCAACAAGTTCATCTTCTCAATACATAAACGTAATTAAAACAAAACATAATGTTAAGTACTAAGAATAAGTATGGGAATTCGATTTTTACGTTTCTCTATTTGTCAGTCGCGGAATTTTCTAACTCCTCCTATAAACCACGCGACGTATTTTGATGCGGTTTTAAGGGTTTCGTGATCTACTATAAACCCTTATCATTTCTCTAAGTCTGTCTATCTATCTGTATGCCGCGCCCTCATATCTTCGTCAGTTTTAGAGCTATCGACATAAATTTGGTGAGTTAAACCCAAATATACAAGGTGTTCCAATGTAAATACATTAAATTGGAGACGTTGTGTAGGCCATCGAACCGAACAATTTTCATTATGGGGCCAAGTTATGAAAACTCCTCGTTTAGAAGTAATCAGCAACTTAAATTTGTTAAATTTAATTGAGTGCCACATTATGAAAGGAACTTTATTGATTATGACCTTTATTTATGTCATGTTGCCGTCTTGAAAAAACTTTTGAAATTACCGCCACAACTGTTGCCAAGCCAACGGTTTTGGCGGTAATTTAGTTGCCAAGGCAACAGTTGTGGCGTATACCAAGGTCAAATGTCATGTTCGTCAAAAACTGACACAACTGACACTACAGACTTTACTGAGTTCTCTGATTGGCCCTTTGTCTTTGCGTCTCTATGGGTGCTCTAAGTCAAAATAAGTTTTTAGTTTGAGGCGGCAATAAAATAAAGTTGACACCAAGAAAAAGATCTTTTATCTTAAGTTTTCGTTTTTTAAAACATAGACAACTGTGTACCAAACTTTTTCGAAGATTCATATCCAACAAGTTAAAATGCAAGGTTGCAATCTTGGATAAGGGGTAATACATAATGGTTGTAGTAAATGTAGGCATTTAGTTTGTATGAAAATTTTAACTTCTTAACTGTTAAGAATTCAAACTTGGTGCCATAATGGAAATTGTTCAGTACAATGGTCTACACAACGTCTCCAATTTAATGTATTTCCTTTGGAACACCTTGTATAAATGTTGAGAAAAAATTTGGTATATCAAATGTTTTTTGGACCATACAACTTCGTTGCATACAACTGAAAAAGAAGCAAAAAAATCTCCTGTAATATTGAGTAAGATATCGTTAAATAGGTCTCTTAAAACAAAGGGGAGGATTCTTTGAAAAAAAGTCACTAAAATGTTTCTGTCTCGAGATATTTGCTTTTAAATGGGGCCTTTTTGAAGTATACTATAGGTAGGTAAAGTATATACGCAAAAAATTTGAAAAAAATATGAAATATAGTTTACAATCTGATGTTACTATGGAAACTACCTCTATAACGGATATTGTACCACTAAAGATTTCAGAAAAACAAAAGTTTTTCTATTTGCAGTTGATAACCATGTCGCAGAAGGTTCCGGGTGACAGCCGGAGTGGCGCAGTGGCTAGCATGACTGCCTGCCACGCAGAAGGTACCGGGTTCGATTTCCGGTTGGGTCACTCACAAAGTTGACATTTATCACTATATGAATCGGCGTTTGAAAAACTCTGACACCAGGGTTCATCGGGTTTAGGGTTGAACGACTCGGTGTCCCACACGAAGAGAGTGACAGAGAGAGAGAGAGAGAGAGAGACCATATAACTGCAAACAAACCAGCAACAAAATAAACTTTGTAACGCTGAAAAATCTGATACATAGATCGGGTCGTTAGTAATAAGTGCTGCTGGGAAATTTGACACCAACTCCATCTATGGAGAAGCAGTAGATCTTCAGAGAGCCACGGTTGTTTGTACGTATCGTCTAAACTTTCCAACCGCGCAAGACCCTGCTGATGCGATTTCCATGGCTTGAACATGATGCGGAATACTACCGTTAGATGGCGCTGTATGATATAACTCTTTATTGAACCACACAAGAAATATTTACAAAATAAGACATAATGTAAAGGCACAAAGGCGGACTTATCGTTTAGGGATCTCTACCAATCAACCTTCGAGAAAACCAAAGGACTGTTTGTGTTTTTAATAGGAAAGAATATTTATACAGTATAAATAAATTCACTATGGGTAATTAATTTCCAAATAGATTTGACCGTCAAGTACCTGTCGTCACACTAAAGAGGCATTCCCAAAGAAAGTGACGTCAGGCAGGCGGCCGGTCATAAAACATTGCCAAATCCTTTTGATACATGATTTTGTGCGACCCACGTGCGACCCCATCTGATTTGGACTTATCCCAAATCGTACTAAAAAGGTCGGTAGGCATATTGTTATACTAAAGACATCAACGCGCTACAAAGTGCAGCATAAGACAATATTTTCTTCACTAGAGGCCATCATCAGCTTCATACGCTGCTTATCGTTTTTGAAATACATACAATCACAGAAACAAATAAACAAATATATTTTTTAACATTTTTTAAAATCCAAATGATCCCGGACCTAAAGTATGGAAAAAGTGGTTTCAGTTAAATCGGATGAAATTTTGGTATGTTATAGGTTTCGATCATCTGATCAAAAGATTATATGGGACCAAACTCCTAGGTTTAATGGTTTTCGAAATAATAGCGTTATTTCGTTTTAATCATTACTTACGCGGTTGCACCACTCCACCCCGCGCGGAGTGTTATACGAAGTGCGACGGTACTCTAGACCGACGCACTGATGTGCGACAGTACTTTAGCCCGACGGATTGAAGTGCGCAAGTACTCTTGCTCGACGCACAATAGTGCGAAAGTTCTCTAGCCCGACGTATACTGGTGCGATATTGCTAAAGTGCGAATAATCTTGACTGTGACAGGGTGGGGCATTGTGGAACAGGGTGGAGCAGTGTCGGACAGGGTGGGGCAAGGTCAGACAGAATGCGGTAAGGTGGGACAGGGTGAGGCATGGTGGGGAAAGGTGGGGAAGATGGGTCAACGTGTGACAGGGTGGGACAAGGTGCCGCGCTGTTGATCTTGCCTCACCTTGACCCACCTTGCCCCAACTTTCCCCACCATGCCCCACTTTGTCCCACCTTGCCCCACTTTGTCCCACCTTGCCCCACCCTGTACTATCATGCCAAACTCGTAAGTATAATGGTTTTCGAAATAATTACGTTTCATTATTTCATGAGGGCAGGGCAGACTGCGTATGCTGTATAGCTAGTGCACGTAATCACGCACGTGATCACGTTCGTGCACCCCTGTTACGCCGGGCTACGGATATCAGCTGCGTACGCAACGCAAAGGGCTTGTTGCGTAGTGTTGTAAAAAGTAAAAAGTTCAGTTCTTCATTTGGGCGCATTGTGTCTAATTCGCAAACTGTCCAGTGCGTCAGATAAACTAATTCGCAGCAAAAAGTGGTGGCCCCAAGTAGCAAGTAATAGGTGTGGCAAGGTGGAGTAGAGTGAGGCAAGGTGGGCCATGGTGCGCCAAGGTGGGACATGATGGGGTAAGGTGGGACAAGGCGGGGCCGGATGGGGTATGGAGGGACAATGGTGGGGCAAGGTGGGACAGGGTGGGACAAGGTGAGACAAGGATGTGCAAGGTGAGGCATAGTGGGGCATGGTGAGGCAAGGTGGGCCAGGGTGAGGCAAGATCAACATTGCGGCACCTTGCTCCACCCTCTCCCACATTGACCCATCCTGCCCCACCTTTCCCCACCATGCCTCACATTGTCCCACCTTGCCCCACTATGCCCCACCTTACCCCACGTTGCCCCACTCTGTCCCACCTTACTGCATTCTGTCTGACCTTGCCCCACCCTGTCCTACCTTGCCCCACCCTGTTCCACAATGCCCCACCCTGTCACAGTCAAGATTATTCGCACTTTAGCAATATCGCACCAGTGTACGTCGGGCTAGAGGACTTTCGCACTATTGTGCGTCGAGCAAGAGTACTTGCGCACTTTAATCCGTCAGGCTAAAGTACTGTCGCACATCAGTACGGCGGTCTAGAGTACCGTCGCACTTCGTATAACACTCCGCGCGGGGCGGAGTGGTGCAACCGCGTAAGTAATGATTAAAACGAAATAACGCTATTATTTCGAAAACCATTAAACCTAGGAGTTTGGTCCCATATAATCTTTTGTTCAGATGATCGAAACCTATAACATACCAAAATTTTATCCGATTTAACTGAAACCACTTTTTCCATACTTTAGGTCCGGGATCATTTGATTTAAATACGACCCAGCTTCACCTGATGCTAATCGGTCTACAACAGACGAAGTTATCAAGGCGGGACATACAGACGGACAAACAGACAGACTGACTTGACGATATGATGATAGTGACCTCGAAACCCTGAAAAAGGGAAGCCCTGGGAAGGCCTTTATGAATCAGTTCATTGAACAAATAAAGTGAATGGGTAGGGCACTGGTAGGTGCATCTGTGGTGACGAAGTCGCATTCAAGGGGATTCACCATGGCTCAGTCAGGTAAAAGGAAGTCAATTTTTCTACTCAGTGGGGTTGAGGGGTAGGCCTCTGAATCATTTCATTGAACAAATAAAGTGAATAGTAGGGCACTGTAGGTGCGCCTGGGGTGACGACGTCGCGTCCAAGAGGATCCACCATGGCTCAGTCAAGTAAAAGGAAGTAAAATTTTCTACTCAGTGGGGTTGAGGGGTAGGCCTCTGAATCATTTCATTGAACAAATAAAGTGAATAGTAGGGCACTGTAGGTGCGCCTGAGGTGACGACGTCGCGTCCAAGAGGATCCACCATGACTCAGTCAAGTAAAAGGAAGTCAAATTTTCTACTCAGTGGGGTTGAGGGGTAGGCCTCTGAATCATGTCATTGAACAAATAAAGTGAATAGTAGGGCACTGTAGGTGCGCCTGGGGTGACGACGCCGCGTCCAAGAGGATCCACCATGGCTCAGTCAAGTAAAAGGAAGTCAAATTTTCTACTCAGTGGGGTTGAGGGGTAGGCCTCTGAATCATTTCATTGAACAAATAAAGTGAATAGTAGGGCACTGTAGGTGCGCCGGGGGTGACGACGTCGCGTCCAAGAGGATCCACCATGGCTCAGTCAGGCTGCATGGCTTTGGAGCGGACTCAGTGTAGCTCCCCTCCAAGAACTACTGTCCTGAGTAGAAACGGACTTCCCAGTAACGGTACTTCGCGCGCTGCTTATATACCAACCGGCGAAAAAACTTTGATACCGCGTTTCAGGACTTTCAGTTTCAATTTCAATAGAGTTAGGCCAACTTTTTAAACCTGATTTGATAGTTGACAAATTCGTGCTAATGCTATGAAGGAAAGACCATTTTTCTTTGTTGACATTTCTTTTAGTATGGAACTGACAGCTGTCAAAACGGGCTTATCAAGATGACCTTACTTTAGTTGTCAGTATTGAAACATTGATGTGAAATGTATTTGTAGGTAAGCAAACCAGTTGAATTTTTAACCGACGTAAAAACAAAAGAGGAGGAGGTTCTCAATGATAATAAGTAGGTAAATGAAATACCTACAAAAAATGTATGCGCAAAACTCTGGTCCAAAATATTATAAACTTCATTCATCGTTTTTCAAAATATTAAAAGCTAGAATTACTAAACACAAAAATCTAAACTGGTTGTTCTTATACACTGAATGAAAAGCTAGTCGAAGGGATCACCCTGAAAGGTAGGTTGATACCTACGTAATAGAATTGTAACAAACGTACGTGCAATATGTTTACGCTCGTGCCTATTGATACAATAACGTCACTGCATCAGAGCAATTTCCACGAATTTCCTTGTGATACGATGAATCATCTCGGCGAGAAGCGTTTTATTGAACCAGAGGTCGCCTCAGTCCAACGCGAGACGTGAGCGCGCGAGCGCGTTTGAATATCGAACGCGGAGCGAACGAACGAAGGAAAACCGCGCGGAATAAAAACAAAGTTTGAAAAAAGAATACTTTCGTACTATTGTGTTTATTTATTGTTCGAAAAATAGTTCGACAATGGCCAGTGTGTGTATTTTTATGTTAGTGGCAGTTTTTGTCGGACAAGTGTTTGGTAAAACCAGCAGGAATTGTTCTAATGTAGAACTGATCACAAATTGCGACGAGTGCTTCCGATGTGGAGGCACATGGTGCATGAGCCCTGATGCTGTAAGTGTTTTTCTTAACCATTATTAATTTCATGATTTTTTCAAACGAACTACTTTCTTACCTCCTGAGATGAACTACAAACTTTTAAAGAAGTTTGAATAGTGACGGTAGAAAAGTTTTCAGACTTTTTCAGGCATGCAAAAAGCGTGCAAGTGAATTTCATAAAAGAAGGAGACCCGAAATGGGAAAATTATTGTTGACATCTTGCTCAAATTATGATGTTGCCACTTCGGGTCCCTTTCTTATATAAATCAGATCATACGTAATAAATAATATATATCCTAACTAATATGTATCCTTACTTACCTATATTAGGTAATGTAGATACCTATAAGATTTTTAACACAAAATAAAATAGTCTTAAGAAAATAAAATAACTAAAGACAATAGGATCATTGGTAACCTTTTAACGGCACTGAACAGTCCTTCACGCCGTTCCAATCTGGCTCAACCCTCATAAGTACTCAATAGAAGAACTCATACATACATCATACGTGCGTCTGTACCTAAGTCTGTACCTACTAACATCGATCTAGATAGGTGTCATTTTCCAAAAATCGTTACTTCACACTTTTATGTATATCTTTTAAAACTAACAGCGACATCTGTTGGTGAGTAAGACAGTGTATCCGTGTTTGTTGTTTTGAAACTAACGCATACTAAAACAAAAACCGAGCGAGCCCGGTCTACCAGTTGGTATTTTTAAACTGCTCCATTAGAGTAGCCGTTCTAAGAATTCCGAAGGGTCAATTGAAGTGAGCGTACAAGAAAAACGAAGACAAACCTGGACGGAAGGAAACAATTGAGCCAATGAGTGTACGACGACCAAGACTCCCAGTGAATCCAACATAGGAATATTTACCCGACTGCCGCAGAAGGAGGGTTATGTTTTTCGAGAGTATGTATGTATGTGGACAAGAAAATTCTTTTTCACGAGCTACAGCCCAAACGGATAGTTGGATTTTGACATATGAGGTGTCGTTAGATTCGTCTCAGCAGCGCGAGTGACACAGGCTATATTAAAAAATTATAGATTCAAGATGGCGGATTTTTCCAGAAAAATACTACTTTAAAATTACCGCAGTCGAGATTTGTTTTTTAACACATCTACTTGTTTTGAACGCTTACTCCTGTAGTCCTGTACTACGATTGGGAGGGATGAAGAGCATGTAACAAAGAAAGTAATGAACATCAATGTGGATGGACGCTGAAGAAGAGGAAGGCCTAAAAAAGATTGGATTTTATAAAAGACGACTTGAAAAATAAAGGCGTAAGTGAGGATTTGACTGATGATAGAGATGAATGGAAGAAAAAGACATGTTGCCACAGAATATTATAATAGTACATGTTGCACCGTTGCAAATGAATTGGGATAAAGGCTGGTAGATGATGATGATGATGATGACTCCTGTGCTACGACTATTGGGCCAAGGAACATGTAGTCAGGTCAACTTCTAATAGGTACTAAAAGTCAGAAAAGTTGTAGTTCTACATAATACCAAATACTTCTTCTATCTTCATGTGGGACACGGATAAAAATGACGACTCATACCTTCCTACCAGAGTAGCAAAGGGTTCATACATGCCGATTCCCACGGGCATCTGCAAATTTGCAAATCTATGCTCTCACATCAATCTACTTTAATTTTGTATATTTTTCTGCTCCGGCCTACCTTTGATAAAATGTCACCCGTCGCCTCTGACCTACGAGACACAATGAGACCTATGTTTTACAAATTGGTGTCATTTGCCTTGCTCAAGTCTGGCTGGATCCTGTGGAGCATAAAGTTGCTCTTACGAACACTGCCAAATAAATTCTAAACTATAGCTTTCGTTCTCATATCTAAGAATGGGTGGGTTTGGGTCATGAATAGTTAAAACTACGAACCCCATGAAAAATGAAGTAGGTACCTACAATACAAAATATACTTTCATGTTTTTAGATTGATTTTATTTAAAAATCCATACCGATTCGAGATATATTCGAGTTAATAAGTGCGAGTATAATACTCATTATCACTTGTTAAAACAACAACGATTGTCTTAATGGATTCAGTTGGACAAAAACCGATTATGTCGTGTAGATCAACATCGTTAACAAAACAAGAACTATAATAACTTAATAATTGTATTATAATAATAGTAAGAAGACTAGCTATCACAATGGAAACTGATGGAAAACACTTGATAGAAATAATAGGTATTGTAGTACCTACTACTTATACCTATAGTCCGAATGCTTCTTAATGACTAAAATATTTCTTAACTATAAGATTAAAGTATAAATAAAAGCACGTCTATAGTTTCTTATATGCTTTAATAGGAAAAAGGGTGAGTGTTGTGCTTCGCATTGTAATCTTTTAAACTTTAAACGTTTTCTATTGCATATTAACTTTTCGTCACACACAGTATTTCGAATTGTTTGAATATGACATCAAAGATTTTCGGAGTTTAGTTGCCATATTTCATATCATCTACGTAAGTAGATAAGTACATGTATAGGTAAGTGAGATCTACCAGTACTAGTTCATAAAACTTGTCTCCTACATTTTACGAGCGTTCACAAAATCACGCGACAAGGCAATAAGCATGCATCATTCACCACTATAATTACTGTAACATTTGTTTTAAATGTCTTAATTCCATCTGCATGTTATACAATGGTAATCATATGAAATTATGAGAATCACTCGACATTATAATGTTGAAATTCTCGTTATTAACCGCGTTTCAAAAAGGAGGTTATCATACCTACCTGTATGTATTCTCAGAATTCCAAAATATGTTGATACCTATCTTGTTGGCTAACTTTCAAGTAGGTAAGTTCTTTGTCTGATAATCTCAAAGGAGAGATTATTTTTTCCATTTCATGATCAGGATTGTTCTAGTAGCTTATAGCTGAGGAGGATGTAAATAAGTCTAACAAAGCCTGCTGCCCAAACAGACCACTGCTGACCATGGGCCTTTACCTTCTTGCATGGGGCAGCAGATAGGCAAGCGCAGTGCAAGATGTACCATTCACAGGGAACGCTGCCCCATACCCTGGATAACGGGTAAAATTGGGGCAATGCTATTCTAAGGCTGCACACGGCAAATATCTATACCTACAAAGTGTCATGGACAACTCTCTGAATAGTGGTGCATTCAGACCATAAAACTGAACTACATCTCAATATTTTATCCAAATATTTCAGGAGACGTAAGTATTTTTTTACTTCCTTTATTAAACGCAGTCAGCTGATCGTGATTACGTATGGCAGGTAAAAAACCTTTTAGCTCTCCTACAATATTTTCTTATTGGGAGTTGCTCAGTTTCTTGGTCTAACACGCCTTTTCAGTATTTCAGAGAGGTGTCCCTACCCCGTAGTGTTTAATATGCCCTTAATAAAGTGCTTCTTGACTGTGAAGGCAGTTTAATTATTTGCCAAATTACTTGTTTTGGAGAGCACAGCTGTGTTGTCAGTTGCGTAATATGGGCCGGTCCCATATTGCACGCTTCATTGAGCGTATTGCTAAATGATTGGCGGCAATTTTCATATCTGACAGCTAGAACTATAACTTTATTAATGAATGGCTTATAGATTGTCAATTTCAAAGACGTAATAAAAATAAGTAAGTACCCATAACATTTATTTAATTGTTTATTTTCTTTATTGCACATACCTAGTACAAAAGGCAGGTCTAATGCGACACGGCACGGCATTCTCTACCTCTCTCATACTTATTACTCATCGAAAACCTTTGAAATCCCATTTACTACAAATATATTATGGTGCTAGAGAATCACACAGTTCGAACTCTATACCCTGGGTGAATTTCTAGTGCTACCCGTTTTCCCGAAGGAATATGGCGTTTTCCCGCAGAAAAATGTAGCCTATTTTGCTGAGGAACAATGTGGCTTACAAATAAATAAGTAAGCAAGAGGTTTCACGCTAGGGCAAGTACTTTATAAAATTGCTTATTTATTTTACGTAGGTACTCGTAACAATAGTGTGCCGAACAAAAGGCCCAAAAATTGGTTCAAAACAATTTGGATATGTAGTTTACCTATTACAGCAATGGCAATGTGCATATAAAAGTGTGGCATTAGGCCCACCTTTTGTACCTACTATGTGCAATAAAGTATAAAACTAAATAAATAATTACAGCAAAACCAGTAGGAGTGAGCAGAACCAGAACCTTGACCCATCAGCTCTAAATTGCACATGAATGGGCGTCGGGAGATAATTGGTGACAATTTTGTCACCTCCCAACTGGTTCAGTGGCACTCTGACATGTGACATCACAACTACACTAGGCCACGCAGTTCATTACGCCTAATTGAAAGTGACAGAAAGGAAGGAAGGACTTTATAACTAAAACGTAGGGAATTAGTACATTTTGGGATGGGATAGTGATTGCCCCGCTTGGGTACAAGAAGCTTTTCGTAGAGGACGAAACTCATACCAAGTTATCGTAAGACCACAGAATATATAATAGTACTAGGGTAGTAAGACACTCATGAGACCGATACCTCGCAGATTCGCACCTGTATGTAGTCCATATGGACGCCGTTTCCCACTTAAAATATTGCATAAGCATTGAAAAATGATGACTTTTCTGTGGTTCATTCTGTGGTTGTGTAATATTATAAACTTATGAGCAACAACAAACTTCTATATGAACTGAACAACATACCGACCACAACGCAGTCGAGTTGTTTAGTAGTTAATCTTTATGGAATTCCCATTCGCCTATGACTCCACAAGCCAATTTTTCTTGATTTTTATTATTTTTGTTTTTTGATACTTAGTTACTTACATCGTTTAGTAAAAAAAAGCGGCCAAGAGCGTGTCAGACACGCTCACATGTAGGGTTTCGTAGTCAACGTTTAAATAATAGGTCTTTCAGCGTAACAAAGTTAATTTTGTTGCTCGTTTGTTTGCAGCTGTATGGTTACCAACCGCAAATTGAAAAACTCAAATATTTCCTTAATCTTAAGTGATACAGTATTTGTTATAGTTTTCATGGTAATTTCATATTAAGAACTATATTCCATATTTTTTTTAAATTTTTAGCATGTATACTTTAGAAGTTACAGCTGAAACAAATTATGGCAAAAAAACGCCCCTTTTAAAAGCAAATATCTTGAGACAGAAACATTTTAGAGACTTTTTTTCAAAGAAACCTCCCCTTATTTTTAAAAGACCTATTCAACGATACCCTACTCAATATTACAAGAGAAAAAAAAAATTTTGCCCCCCTTTCACATGTATGGGAAGGGGGTCCAAAAAACTATTTAAATTTTCTTTTCTCAACATTTCTAAATTTAGGTCAGCACGATCTATCTTCACACTAAATTTGATGTTGATAGCTCCAAAACTGACGAAGTTATGAGGGCGCGGCATACAGACAGACAGACAGACAGACAGACTTGACGAAACTATAAGGGTTTCTAGTAGACTACGAAACCCTAAAAAACATATTATGCACACACACTCAAAATCACGCTTTAAGTCTATACGAAGAATTTTTTAGGTTGTTTACCTACCATACCATACCATCCTCTTCTTTGCACCATACGATAAGAACCAACTAAGCGAAAAGTAAATCACCCCTCTCACGAAAGTGATTTTCACATGTAGGTAGAACATAGTTTTCCGATGTTTAGTCGGATCATGTTTTATGTATGACGAAAGAATTTAACACATCATATAAAACTGGATATCACAGTACAAATCGCCGCGTCTAAATACGGCTGCCACAAGCTGTCATTTTCATTTATATCTCCATAATATGGAGTAACCTCTATATCGTGTGCAGCGAGAACGACCTTCTTTTTAGAAACCCTAAAAGGGGACATTTTTGCCAGCGTCAGTTAAAACGATCTACTTCAGAATCTACGAAGCCAAAAGTGAATCACCCCTCGCTAATCCTGCCTCCACACAATCAGCTGAAGTGGATTCAGGTCGATCAATACACGAATTTCCTGCTCTCCCCATTTTCCAATATCCGTGGCGAGGATCTACGAGTAAATGTATAAAACTAATAAAAAAACATCCATTAACATGCCCTTAGACAAATAGGGAAAGGTTGGCTTAATGAGTCATGCTAGGAAGTAGGAAGGGGTTAAAAGTGCCGTGAATAAAGCTCATTTCAGATTCACCTTTTGATTAGATATCTACCGGTGGCGAAGGGTAGTACATAGATGCCGATTCACATCGGCTTCCCTTTCAGATATTTTCAAATCCATACTCTCGCATCGGTTTACTTTCTTTTACTACATATTTTGCTCGGGCCCGGCTTATCCTCGTTACAATGTCACCTTTCTGCTGCTACCCTAAAAGATTGAATATGTAGTTCGAGATAATAATATGACAACTTGCATTAAAAATCTCTTATGTCATATTCAAGCAATCTAAGAATGTTTACACGAATAAAATAGGGTCATTCATAGATTAGTCATACTAGTTTACTAGTCAGTTATTCTACTAGGTTGTTATTTAGATCACAGGCAAACGGGGCTTCCACACATGCCATTGATATGGTAAAACCGCAAAATACCACAAACAAAACTGTACGCATGCAGTGTTTTAGTGAATCATCCTTATTGTTTTATCCTGCACTATGTCATCGCTGAAATTGACGCATAAGCAACATAAGGACAAATAGTTAGGTTGGCTCTAAGGTATGCTATATAGAAAATGGTTTCCGTAGTAAACAAAAGAAACTAATATAATATCACAAGTTAGGGAAATGGCGCGCTGGGCGCCTTTACAGATGACTCACTCAGTAGGAACTAGCGATGATTTTGACGCTTACTGATTTTACCTGAAAACACCTGAAAATACCTGGAATCTCAGAGGAACTCAATGTAACTTAGATGATGGTTGCCACGAACGTCATATTTCTTGCACTGAAATCGGCTTAGAATCATAACATAAAACATTCTTGAATATAAGTTGTATTTCGTCCTCGTATTATTATTTAGATTTACCCTGGCTATGTAAAAAGCGACAATCGCGAAAATCGCGAAAATCGCAACATCGGTTATCAAAAAAATTGCATCTCCTACGTAAAAAGTACTTGATACACGCAATTCACTCACATTGTTTTACCAATATTGAACGTTTACAACGAAAGTAATCAATCTTGTTACTTGTACAAGCTCCCAGTTACACGAAATACACATTTATTGTACCCGGTGTTCAGATCAAGGAAATATTGTGCAACACAATCTAAACACTTTTTCTGTTAAACACAGGGTCAAAAAATATTTCAAGGGGAAAATCATTCCATGACACTTTGCAATTTTCCCTAAGAAACGAAAGCAAATATAATATGAAACGTTATTTGATTCTCCTACAATATTCAAAAATTTACATAACATTACAACCACTTTTATCCTTTTTTTGAGCAGATATTGTTTCTTTGTACCTTTTTTTCTGTGTTCCAACGCGATGAGTTGCCAATTTCGATAACGATGAGTTTTTCATGGCTTTATTCTCCTAGCTCGTAGGGTTTCCTCTGAAACATTCCGTAGCCCTGAGTCCCAATGTGGTAAAGTGCAACAAAACCAACAAACATCCGCGCAGGCGCAGTTCCCAGTAAAATATAAATACAGCAGCCACTGCCCTATATCTATCTGGTCGTGTTTTGAACATCAAAATGTTACGCAATTTTTGTCAGCAAGTGTAATCGTCTTGATCGTTAAAACGTAAGGGCGAGCGCAGATCAGAGGCAAACTTTTATGTACGTCCCGCTGCATAAAAATATTATTATTTATTATTGTTGTTAGTGATTTCTATACCTACGCTCTTCTTTTTTTATAAACCAAAAGAATATAAGAGTTGGCTCTTACTCTTGTCGCTATTCACTTCTATATATATTTTTTCAGTACCTAATACTATAACCCCAGCAGTTCCTGTTATTCGTCTAAGGTGCTTAAATCAAGCAAGTCCAATCTATTTAACGGCACATAAAACTGAGCATGCACCAAAACTTTACTGATTGACATCAAAGATTTTCTGTTCAAGTTGTCATATTCATATTTAAAACAACTCCGTGACTGCATTGTGCGCTGGTGAGCTCCAAACCTTCCAAGCTTGATGAAACCTCTACAGGCACGATTAATCAAAAAGTTAAGCAACTTCATAACTGCGTACTCAATTATTATGTTCTTGCATCGAAATTCTTGAATTAACATGCTTTTTAATACCCTCGGGTCTTAACAATCTTTTCGTTACGCTCGATAAGTATAGCTTGTTTTATTTTACTTTTTTAATAATTAATAAAGTAATTAGGGGTGTGCTGAAGTTTATATTGCGTACTTATCATGATGGATGCAAAGTACGTAACCCTTGTTTTTCGCTGATATCATGTTAAAGTCACTTGAAGTGCCTCGTTCACATTAACGATGGTATTAACCCACTTATTCAGGAGCGTGATTTCTGTTTATTTTCAAAACTGCACGTAATGTCAAGGTGTCATGTTTCATTATCAATTTACTGAAGTGCTGGGTTTCCCAAACTGTAGGTTGCGATCCACTGGTGGGTCAAGCAAGAGCGATTACTGAGTGGGCCCCGCATGTAGAGCTATACACCAACATTCTGAGCTTCTGTCATTAAAAGTAACTAAGTATGATTCATATAATTCTTCTTTTCGAGTCAATCGGCTTATATGTAAAATTGATTTCAACATAGATTCGAGTTATTCGACGACTGCGAAATTTGAAAACCGTTTATTCCATGTTAGTAACGGAAAAATACTCCTGAGGAGTCCGTGTCTGAAAATAAGACAATAATATATACGGTTACATTTAATTAAGTACAAATCTCTTGAGGGTGTAATCTACTCACAAAACTGAACAACTTTTGTTAGAAACTTTTCTTCGAAATATGGAAAAATAATTTGGACCTCCCATACTAAGTGACACACTTTTTCACAGTGACACATTTTTGTATGGGAGCTCTAATTCTTTTTTCATATTTCGAAGAAAAGTTTCAGACAAAAGTTATTTAGTTTTGTGAGTAGATCACACCCTCAAGAGATTTGTACTTAATCAAATGTAACCCTATATAAGAACATGGGTATCGTCTCTTAGATTAAAAGCATTTCCAAGAATATGGCGGTGATGCGGTCGAATTCCAATATTAGTGCAGATAAGCGTAAACGGGTAGTACCTACCTACAGGTGGGCCCCGAGTTGTGAAACACGTGTCAGATGGCAACTTTTGGGAACCACTACAATGTAAGAGTGTTTTAATACAACATGATGTGTCATTATAACATATCGGCCAATTGAATGTCAGCGAGTGTAATCGCGTGTTGGTCTTTACTCTTTAGTTGTGTGGTTTTAGTGCGCTTGCGCAAGAAGTTGGCTTACATACAGACATATGGAAATGAAGATTATTATTTAAATTTATTTTTAAAGCCCAATGACATTGATACTGCAGATTATGGTTACCAGTGAGACCTGTATGGTTCACAGCTTACAGTCAATCGATGAAAGTGATAGAAATTTGTTTAGCTCCTTCCGCACTCACGATGGGAAGTTATGCTGCTGAGTGAACCACACGTACGACCGCAAGTAAAATGTACAAGCGATGCAATGCACCTCACCAACACAGTAACCACAGTTTTACACTCTACCTACACGTGTTTCGCTCCTACACGGAGCATCCTCAGGAGGTCTTGGACAGTCGAGTTCCGAGCACCGACTTACTCTAAAACAGTATGACTAAAAAGAGAGAGATAAGTCTTCATTATGAAGGCTCAAAGATGGAGGTTTTACTCTAGTTCGATTACCTACCTGCCTAGTTATTTCTAGTGCATACCTAGTACAGAAAGATATGCACAGAAATCCAATATCCACAAAATCAGCTGTTGCTGTCAGACTTCTTTGTTTGTTATCATACTCTAGCGAACACTTGTGCCAACATTTGCCCCTAAATTTTTCAGTCTAAACAAACTCACCAATCACCCCATTCTTTTTCATCCATGGAGAATCTATGAACCCCTATAGTAAATTCTTCATTACAAGAACTTGTCTCTTTATTTACACAGCTGAGACATTAGAGGCCGTATGGAAGCCCCAATCTGGCCGCAATAATAAAGATTATAACCGCCAGAAACCCGAAACTCCAACTTGTGGGGTTTCTGTCAACAAACAGCTCTTATATCAGGCTTATACTGCGGTACAGTGAGCTACCAACTTAACCGTGTGAGTTTACCGGTGCGTGCCATAAGAATTGAAAAAATATGTACAATTGTAGGATTGATGCGGTTAGAAAAATAACTACCTATCTCTGAAATACCTAGGATCGTCAGCATGACGTGCTACCCATTAAGGAATCAACTTTTGCTAGTTGTTTTTTAGTAGATATGTAATTGTATGAAAAACAAGTTATAGGATGATATGCTGACGATAGTACAATATTTTTTATCTACGCTAAGTTCGTAATATTCGTTTTACAGAATCGAAAGTACGAACGTAATGAACTGCATTACGAATATACAGCCTTTAAAAAAAAACTTTCATACTACTGGCAGCTACATAAAGTAACTCAATTTCTAGTATTTGAAAAAAAATTAAACGAATTGACCCGCGTACCAAATTGTAATCTGTTCCAAATTGACACTGGCCATCAGTAAGTCGAATGAAAAAAAAAACAAGTGTCACCCGCGGCGGGACGGCATTTGAAATTATGAGGACTTATTTATTGTTAAATCTTTGCTTCAAATCATTTTTCGAATTAAAATTCACCGATAAATGCTATTTAATTTTAAAAGTTGTTCAGTTTTTATGAGCCTCCATTTTAACATTTAGTTAAAAAGTTACTTATGGACAAAAGTCGTTCAGTTGGTGGTTCAGTAGATAGGCTTGCAATCGCCATAGTGCAGTGCGGAGGTTTGAATTATTTTTCATAGTTTTTCTTGTAGAGTGTAGATAAAATAGTGTATGCAACTGCAAATAATTAGGCTTTAGAATGCTCGTGTCAAACTATTAACAGACACTCTCATCCTAAAGCCTCTCATTATTAGGCAGTTGCATAAACTACTATTTAATGCTACTAACACTGAACTATAAACATATTACAAAAAATTATAAAATTTCTTTGACGAACGGAACGGAAATATTTGGTTCCACATATGACATTTTGTAAACTCTTCAAGTAAAACCTTCCGTCCCGTTCCGAGTAGGTACGTATACAAAACTTAATCGACATTATGAAACAGCCAATGCATATTCACAATCATTAAAAAGCAATACATAAAGGATTGTCCTCAACATTTACCACCTGCATGCAATCATTACACGGCACTCGTCTTAAATATGTGGCAATTTATGACCTCTGAACCGATTCGACCTATCGATAAGGTGATCTAGAATGAATTCCCACCATAAAAGGCGCGTCATATTAATGTCTGAATTCCCTCGCGTATCAATCTTCAAGCAATTAAGTCCGCTCCACTTACCTATTAACACATTTAAGTTGGTGTAAAATACATCTCAGTTAAAGTTTACTTACTGTTGCGCAAGCGCAGGGCACCTTTAAAAGTGCACAAAGGGCGCGTTATCTCGCTGCAGGGCATTCGGTAGGGCGTGACGAGGGAGTTGCAACTTACACTGCTTGCTATCAATCTGATATTTAATTTACGTACCTACCTCACTGGCAGGCATAATTTATAGGAGCTTACTACCTACCTGCTCTACCTATTTTACTAAATTAGATTTAAAAAATTGGAAAACTTGAAAAATTTTGCTGGCTTTGCAACTTGCAAGTTTACAAAAAAAATTATACCTTACACGCGAAGAATTTTAAATTTAGATAAAATTTATCATAAGTACCTAGATAAGACTAAAACCAAGTCGAGACCGACGAACATAGAAATCGTAGCGGAGATAAACTGAACATAGGTAGGTAGGTACGACATGCAATTACCGACTCGAAGAGAGCAATCTAGGTTTACCTATAACTAGATACATCTTTCACCAATTGTACCCAGTAACAACTTAGCAAAGAACCCAATAACTTTACTCTATCGGCTTCAAATAAGTAATCGTTCGTGCGCTTCCACAATTTCTGATTGAAATAACATTGGACGCACAGTGTTTTTGTTGAATATAATAATATCGTTGCTTACTTACTTGCCAACAAAGATCCCAGTAACGATGTCCATATTACGGAAGGCAATGTAATACAAACTTGTCGGACCAGGCAATAGATTGATCGCTCTCGCAATCGAGTGTTCTCTGGTAAAGCTGCGTACGCGCACAATTAGTAAGAGATCGCGAACTTTTTACTGCCGACTTTTTAATGAGATGTAAACCCGTGGACCCGTTAAAAGTTAGGTACGTCTGGTCAGAATATCATCACTCCATTTTTTCCCGTGGGTGTATTACATGCGACTGGACTCGAGGAATTGATGTTGTGGTGCAATTTTAGACGACGCGACAGGCTGACATAAAAGTGATGTCTCATTTATAGGTAATAGTGATACGCGACATTTTTATTGTTTGTCAGACGTGGCTGTATCAATTTAGTTTTAATGGCCGTTGATGAACTTTTAAATACGTGAATAACCGTTAGCAATTTATAAAGTGTTTCCTCGAAAACGGACCCACGTGAGAAATATGCAGTTTATTTCCTTGTTGATACAACTGTTGCAACACCAAAATAAGATTAGCGAGACTCTATCGTAGTGTGTATTTTGAGAAATTAGATACCTATAAGTATATTTTGACGTAGAACTTCGGCATTTGTTGATTATACATGTACAACAGAACCGCAGAAAACTTTTAAGTATACTCGCCTTAGAATTAAATGCGAACCTATGCATTTATGACTTCAGTAATAAAATATCTTTTACTAGGTACTTTCAATTCAATCTGTGTTTATCGCATTAATTTCGTTGTTACTTAAACCAGACACCAAAGCAATATCAGCCCACGCGTGTACTAGCACGTTTTCCTTTCTACGGCGTTTTACTAGACTCGGGAACCGCATTAACTGCAAGTGGACTGCATTTCATAACACCCGTCTATTGGTCTAGCCTAGTACTTCCAGCAGCACATCTTACTACACACTTAGGGACTAATTTATACTGGTATGTAGCACAAAATAGAGAATTTACAGAAGGAGGGCTCGCCCCTTCTTCCAATCATTTATGCCTACACTGTAGGGTTGCTACTTTCTTTTTCTGAATTTTTAATATGCCGTACCTGGGTCAAACATACTCAGTTACATTACTTATATTATATCAAAATGTACACTATACAAAAATATTGCCTTTTGTGAGTCGTAATTTTGCCGTCCTCGATTCGGTCGTCCCGCACCGAACGCTGTTAAAACTCGCTTCTAGCCGGTTCGAACCGGTCCGAGATTGCGCGTAAAAGACGGCGTGTCTGTGTGAGTATAGCAACTACGTTTCCTAGAAGCCGTCTCTCTGGATTGGTGCCAGCCAATATTTATGTGTTTGTAGCCTCGACCAGCTCGGAGCCGGGATTGGGACCCGGAGTAGGTAGGGGTAGGTTCGAGTTGCAAGACGCAGCAGTGACGGTGATGATGATGTTTATTGTAGGTAGAATAAAAGACCCTAAAATGGAAAATGATATTTACAAGTGGACATCGACGGAAAGGCATATTCAGTATTAGGTACTACCTACCAGGCCGCTCAGAAAATGATGCGACAAACAGGTTTTTACAAAGAGACACTGGCTGGTTTTTACTAAGTTCCTTATAAAATTCGATTATTTAGAAGAAAAAATTTGGGCATTCTAAATTTAAATCTCCCATCATTGAGTGACCTAGGTATAATAAGATTTGCGCCGACCCAAACTGATTTAGCATAGGGGCAGAAAGATGATGATGATAACTTTTACCATTTTACTGTACTTGAGCCGGTGCTGCATCCAGCATCCAGAATGAACTTTTCGGAGTGACTGGCGAAAATGGAAGGCCGTAACGTGATATCGAACGACAGGTGAAATTTAAAAATGTGATGGAATTAAAGCTATTGAAGGATTAAAAGTAAAGGGGTGGAGACAAAAAGGTACCTAACCTCATAGCAAATTCTATGATACAGCTTCTCCATATGGATATTAAGAATGACCAGTATTGGTTGATCCCTTGAAAGGCAACTCAAATTGCTGTAAATAGTACCTCTGGACTGTCGCCAGCCGAGGTCGCCAGTGTCTAGCCAATATCGATTTTTCTGATACTTTGTTTACCGTCTGCAAGTGCTGCACGCCTCTTACGCGGGGCAATGACCTCTGCTCGGTATTTAGATGTCTGGGATATTATTTTAGGACGGAGTTTACCAAGTGTCCCGTACTTTCTCGTAATGTTTGTTTGGGACAACGTATTGCCCATAACGTAGCATTTTAAAAAAAGAATCCCATCTCATTTCTTTTCAAAGTTCCCCTGGAACCCTGTTGCTATAACTACGCTGTCTGTCCGGAACATGTACTTTTTAATATAGCCTTTATAATTTCAAGAAACGTACATAATGTAAAAGTAATTTGATGACATTTTGGTACGGAACCTTTCGTGCATCATTCCGACTCGCAATAGGCCGATTTTTTTAATAAAAATAGAGATAACGAAGAAACAATACATCTAGATAGATTTCTAAACATTTAATTCAGTTAAATGATGTCGTGCTGTCACGATTGTTAATTCAATTAAAAGAAAACGTAAACCGCTTTTATAGCTAATGTAATCTAATTAATGACACATTTACGTCAGTCACTATTATACAGCGACATTTATATGAAAAGGCTATTAACCCTATTTCTATTTTATAAAAGTCAACTGTAAATGTAATTATGAGGAAGATATCTTTTAAACACATCCCAGATATAGAGCAGATATTACGCCCATTCTCCTGACAGCTGTCAAATACGCCACTTCAGTTTTCTTTGATCTGTCCATCTTGCGTTCTATCTTGTAAGTAAAATAAATAACTGAGTAAAAGTCATCTAATAAATTAAAATATATGTTAAGTAATGGACAGAGCTCTTAGCTGCATATGACTTCGACTTACCTTTTCCTCAGAGAAACAGGTTCCTTATTATGAGAACATGATATGAGGTATTTTCCCTTCGCAGACACACCCTTGCAACTTATCTATTGCAAAGGAGTGACCATACGGCATACCTACACCATTATAATTTTGTTGGTTTTTTGTTGTTCATAGAAAGCCAGTTCATAATAGCGTGAGTCAAGTTTGTATGGAATTACCATTTTATGCGGGTGATCTCATTCGCGAAAAATAATGCACTATGCACAATACGACGTATTGCATTACACTTGCCTTTATGCTGTTGAAAAATGTCTTGACTTTTCTGGACAATAGAGTCTCGTCAACTTTAAACCTCTATCCGTGTATCCATAGGTTATTTTTAAAATAGTTCGGCCAGAAACACACGTTACGTCCGCTTGTGCGTTATTTTTGTCCAGCGCTATCGCATGCGTCAGGAAAATGCGATTTTCCACCTTAATTTCACACAAATACGGTTTATGTCAAACGACTTGACAGACCCACCCGCTAGCGCTGCGCATCGCACAACGCTACCGTTTGAGAAAAGGTCGAAATTCATATTTCCCTAACGCATGCAGCGCAAATATAACGCAGAACTAAACGGACGTTACATGTGTATCTCCCCTTAGTGTTTACGACTTTGCAAGACTTGCACTTCTTTCTTACCTTTTACATGCTTCATAAACTGCAGGAATGCAGTTCTCTCCCTCATTATCCATTTCTGAGATAAACCTCCTTTTTCCTTTTTCAATAGTAGCAGGTTGCAGTTGCAAGGCCACGGTTATTTTGATGCGACGACGACCACACAGACTACTAGACGGCACACTTAAGCCGAATACTTTCTGGCAAGAAGGGGCCGAAGTCTGCTAAATGAAAATAGTATCAGTAGTGTGTCGATGTCATGTCAGTTGGATGGTTTTCGTAGTATCGTAGTCTGCTAACAGTTTTTATTAGAAAATTAGAGTGGCAATAGAATGATTTGCGTATCGCTGGCCTTTTGGAGACTTGACGCCCAGTCAAATATTACTTGATGTAGGTAAGATAGCGCGCATTGGTCAGTCAGTGGTGATTTTTCGGATGTCCTAACTTCTGGTCAAACAACATTTTGCTCGTTACCCGCTGTTAAAAAGGTTGTTTGTGTGGAGGAATTGGCACTTCAGGCACAAATTACGGAAACGGTGCGCGGGGTCCTTTAAATTAAATAGGGTAGAATGAACCTTCTGTAAATTCTTTTTTTTTGTGCTTCAGGCGTCTAGTAGGATTTGTGGTTGTTGTTTCGACGTGAGATGCGTGGGCGCACGATGTGGCACGCACGACTGACAATCGGCGGCCAACGACCGGATAAACTCGTGTTTATAATCAGATTTGTAACGATTATAATTTACATACTACTTGATCATTCCAACAGACTGCAGATGCCCCTCCTTCGAATCGAGCGAGATGTACTTACAAAGAAAGTTCTAACCATCTTCATAGAAGGAATCAATTCTTAGAATAGGTATTAATCAAATGTTAAAATATTTTGTGAGATTGGTCCTTAGTATCTCTCTTTGCAGATCATAAAACTTAGTTTTTATTTTTATTTACGACGCAATCGTAACTAACATGAATGAAGTCGGTGTAATTCTTGCTAACGTTTATTAAATTGCACTTTTGTGATTATGAAATGATGTAGTATTATTCGTATCAAAGACAATATGTAATTTTACACTCAATGTGAAAAAATATCTGTACGTATGTTCTTTACAACGATCATTGATTATGTACACAAAGAGTAAAAGACACAACATTGCTCTTCAAACTTCCGCGATGTGAACCATTCAAAAACTTGTTTAATAAACACTGCTTTCATACCTCCCTACATAAAAGAAACTCGTACTTTTAATTCATCCATTAGGAAAAGTAAGCTTCAGGAATCTGTTTGTAAAGTTACCTACTGTATTTCAACATCACAGGATTATCCGTGTGATGCCGGTATAGAATCACCCCATATCCTTCACGTGGGAGTCGTAAGAAGCGACTAAGGGATTTGAGAGTTGATGTGTTTTGCAATTTTAGGCGACCGGCTGGCAACCTTTCACTATGGTCATTCACAGTCTTCTAAATGACTCTCGAACTTTTTTCAGACGTGGTGCAAATGAAATTTTTAACAGGCGATTATATAGGCGTGATATATTTATGTAGGATTAGTCAGTACACTAGCTAATAGTAATAGGTAGGAAAATGTTATGTCATACTTACAAGTTTAAGGTTATACAAATGTTTCTTTTTGTTTGGATCATTGTGAGTCATAACATAACGTAATGTAATGGAACAACAAAAGGACATACTTTATACAAGCTTTATTGTTTTTCCTTAGTGTTTTGTCCTGTTTGACTGATTCATCTATCGCGATATCGAATTATCGAGTATTGCCAACGTTACTTTGTGATCTATAACCACATAACTATAGTAGTGCAATTAGTATCGATAACTTTGCATTGAAGAGAGAAGTCTCATATTATTTTATAACAAGGAAGTTCTGTTTTGGAATAACAGTTAATCACATTGCTATATGTTATGTGTGAATAAAGCGACACTGACGACTCAAATTCTACTACTGTAAGATGTTAACCATGAGTGAGGACTTACATTATCAATAGCACTTCAACCAACGAATTATAGAGTTGACCTCATAGCAACTATAGAAGTGCTGCTGATATTTACTTTTAAAATTTATTTTACAACTGTAAAAAGTAATTTTATGAACTTTTTAATACCATGATTCTCCAGATAATAATAATTCGTTTGCTAGTTTCTAGTCATTACGCATTTGTAGTACAAATTTTCTGACCTAACTTGCAACTTAGAACAATGCTACAAATTCTATTATCAAATACATCAATGAATATAATAAATGGGAATAATGTCATAATGGTGATAGTAATTATTTCATCGAAAACTCCTATCGCAAAGGTCAAGCTCTAAGGTCTGGAATTTGATAACCTATTGCAATTCTAACGATACAAACTTTCGTAACTGGTCTCATTAGTAGTGAAATGGTGGCAGGATTGAATTGGGCCTTGCTCTTCCCAACATTTTTCTTTTTTCTTCAGGGTTATGATAATTTTTGCTTATACCTATTATCGCCCGCTAATCCATCTATACCCATCTAAGGGATCAACTTATACTGGCTTTTTTCTAGGTATTGTTACGAAAAACCAGTGTAAGTTGGTCCCTTAAATGGGTAGATTAGATGGATTTGTGAACAACGCAATGCAGGAACTTGCGTTGACGTGTGCGACTGACAAACAACGCATGTTTCTTTATTGCGTTGTTTTAACGTCGGTTTTTCGTATTTGGAATTATTATTCGTCCTTGCAACTGACAGACGCATGCGTTAGCACGAAAAATATGCAGCAAAAGTTGTGGGCTCCGCCAAAGTTGGGCTCCTGTCATGGTTACTACAATAAAAGGATTCTGTTATCAAAATTTATCATTACCATCACCCCATCCTCGTACCTACTTCGCCAATTTTTAATTACCCCTTTCAACTCTTGTTTTTAAATCCCCGACATCAGCCAGTACATCTGATCGTCAATAATTGAATACTTTCCCACTATAACTTATCCCGAAACTGGTTGGTTGGAGCGTACTTCAGCCAGCGCGTACCTCGCGCCTACGCATGGCACTATTCTGGACCTTCTAGTACTTTTAGTTCGAAGGTCCACAACCGTTCTAAATTGCCTATGTACCTATTTCGATCTTACTTTTACTTGCGACCGGCGACGTGTATTTTCCAACTCTGACATTGGCGGAATTGTCCTATGTTGACAGAGGCCACTCTTAAAAAAAAGTGTATTCAATCTCTTACATCAGCCCATAGAGTAACTTATTATTTGCAGAAGACCCTGCAAAGTCTCATCTCATAGTATCTCATCTCATCGGCCATGATTGAATACTTTCCCACTATAACTTATCCCGAAACTGGTTGGTTGGAGTGCGCCGCCGCGCAGCGCCCGCGTCCCCTTCAGCACCTACCTCGCGCCTACGCATGACACTATTCTGGATCCTGTTTAGCTAAGTATTTCTTCTTATTTTAATTTGGACAAGTTTGAAAACAACCAAGCTGTCTGTCGACTATGGTCGACCGCATGGTGGCGGTGATGGTCCTCTATCCATTTGCATAAAAATAATTGGCATAATATATTTTGGCACACTGTAATTTAAACTAATAATACTTACGCATAATTCATGTACGCATAACAGTTTAGGCATAATTTCTTTACGCACAAAAAATATTGCCATAATAGTAAATAGGCCTAAAATACAAAACCATAAATTGTCATATCCATAATCAAAATAGGCATAAAAATCCGATGCATTAGAAGAACCCCTAAATAGTATAAAAATAACCTAACCTAACCTAACCTAACCTAAACTGACCTAATTTAACCTAATATATCTTAAAAAATACTAAACTGACTTACATTTCCTGCCATTTGAACTTAATAAAAAATATATTATATTAGTCCAAAAAAATTATTACAAAAGCAATTATGCCAAAATATTGTTAGTATAAAATACAATAGTCTAAAATATGATTATGCCAAGATAAATATTATGGCAAGAAACTATTATGTCAAAGCAATGGTAGGCGAAAAAAAATTATGCGAAACATGTTATGCTAAAACATATTAGTGGAAAAAAAATTATGCCTACGAAAGGGATACCGGCGGTGATACCTTCAATAGCATTTCCAAAGAGGGTTGATGTCAGGCAGGCGGCCGACCGTAAAACGTAGCCAAATCCTTTTGCTACACGATTTTGTGTTCTAACGAAGCATGTTACACCGACCCCAATTCATTTCATTCAGAAGCAGGAAGATGTGGATTGTATTGGAATAAAATACACTTCCCATCACAAAAATCGAAACGCCTCGGTTTTTCTTGTTTTTGGCCGAATTAAACACCAAAAAGTATTGCTTGCATTAAAAAAATTATATGACTGTGTAGCTGGCAGTTTTGTCTTTTCAGTGTGTATAAAAAAATAGCTTGTTTTTTATAGGGAAGGCTTGTATGGGAACGTATATTTTTTTGCGTAGAGCAAAGCCCTATAGGTACGGGTATTCTATACATCTACCTGAGCCAAAAACGCCCGGTAGCCGGATTCAACACCGTGCAGGGAGGGGGGGAGGGGGGCTTAAAGTACAGTCCTCCCGGCGCTCAGAAAAAAAAATCTGTTGGATTATTTTGGACCTTTGAGACAAGTTTGGTGTCATTTTCAGGTAACTAGATGATGCCCGATTCATTCCCCATACCAGTTTTTTAGGGTTCCGTAGCAAAATAAGTCGCAATACTTAAAATAATAATTTTTTTTTAGTTACAAAATGTAAACAAACCAGCATATTTTCATATTTTTGTATGCAACTTGCTTTATAAAAAATACTGTCTGAAAGCCCAATTAATGCAGATTATTTGAACATTAACATTATTAATATTTTCAATTATTTTCTGCGTTAAAAAAAATAATCCTACACGTACCTAACTGATTCCTGCGGGCGGGGCACAGGTTTCGCTCGGTTTTCTGTTCGGAAATAGTATAAGATTTTGAAGTAAATCAACACTATTTAGTATGAATGGTTAAAACAGGTCCACTTGAGTCGAAATCAACTGATAGGAAGCTTCAAATCTGCGACAGGTAGGAGTAGGAGGGTTTCAAAGTACCGAGGCCTCGGCGCTCAGAAATAAAAATGTGCTGGTAGCGTTTTAACCTTTGAGACAAGTTTGTTATCGTTTTCAGGTTACTAGATGACGTCCAATTATTTCCCCATACCAGATTTGTAGGCTTCAGTAAAAAAATATGACGCAATACTTAAAATATTATACTTTAGTAATATACAAAGCAAAGAAACCCTCATACGTTCATACGTTTGTATCAATCGTAGATAAAATTTATTAAATACACTGTCTGACAGCACACATAATGTAGATTCTAAAAAAATACAGGACATATAAATTTGACAATCATTGTAGAATGAAACATTGAAAGTTACAGCAACTGCCGGCAGTGCAGCATGGGAGTAAACAAAAAACCTGAAAAACAAGCACTTTTAACAAAAAAAGACGCCATGAACGAGCGCTCCGTTCGTTTTCTTAGCCCATCCCATTAAGGCCCTATTCAAACCTGAGCGAAACCGGCGCGGTGCGTGGCGCGTAGTTGAATACGCGGTATTTCGATTAGTACAAATTGTCAGGTGATTGAGTTCCGAAACCGCTGTAGGTTTTAACAGAGTTATACTACAACTGGTAGGGCCCAGTTATGCTAACAGACACTAATTTTCGC
Source organism: Phthorimaea operculella (assembly GCA_024500475.1). Taxonomy (NCBI): domain Eukaryota; kingdom Metazoa; phylum Arthropoda; class Insecta; order Lepidoptera; family Gelechiidae; genus Phthorimaea; species Phthorimaea operculella. Next base: position 3,182,029 of record JANFCV010000055.1, read on the forward strand.
CATCATAATACCTATTATAAGTAGTTAAATTTTTATTTTTTTATTTTTTTTTATTTTTTTTGTAGTGTATTTTTATAGTGTAATTTTTTATATTTTTTAATTAATAAACGAAAAACCATAACACTTTAATTATTGTTTAAAACGGGATTATTACCGTGATTAGGTTTTTGTTTACCTCGATATTTCGGAGCGGTTGCACGCTCCATGGTCACGAGCATGGTATAATAAGATACTCCGCCTGGTATTCCGTTCCGAGACTCGTGGACCACGTGACCAACACAAGTCTACGTCATCATGCTTGTGGATTACCAGAACTACCCACTCTTATGATGTTTTTTGTAAATCATTTATGATACTGTTAACTAATAAATACAATTGAAGAGTTGTTGTAAAGTTCAAGTTAATACACACGTAAATCTAAATTATAAAATTATTAAGAAATATTTTAGGTCACTTTTCTGAGATTGAATTTACCCCATAACGTATTTTATTGAAATAAAGTGGCAATACTAAGTGACGTTGTCTTGTGTTTCTCTGGGAAGGAAAGACCATGTTTTATTAGACTATGGTCACGAGTAGACTGGCTCGGCGAGTGATGTCATCTTTCTAAGGGCAAACATATCTGTCTACCCTCTTTCGGATTCGTCGACTGCGTTCTACTCGGCATAAGTTATTACTTATTCTTATGTACTCGGTTACTCGAACCACTACTATTGTCACTCACTATTTCGTACAAATTGTCATTTGGTTGCCACTCCATCAATCTGTAGGTAGTATCGACCATTGTACAAAAAGTAGCTCGTGCTACAAAATAGTGAGTGACAATAGTAGTGGTTCGAGTAACCGAGTAGAACGCAGTCGACGAATCCGAAAGACGGTAGACAGATATGTTTGCCCTTAGAAAGATGACATCACCTGCCAAGCCAGTCTACTCGTGACCATGAAGCGTGCAACCGCCCCGAAATATCGAGATCAAATTTAAAGAAACTAGGAGTCTAGCGTGCATAATTTCCAAGATAAATGAGTTACAAGTTTGACAGCTGTCACATAAAATGTAATTCCTGCCAAGACCTACAACTTCCTTGAAGAAACTAGGAGTCTAGCAGGCATATTTTCCAAGATAAATGAGTTACAAGTTTGACAGCTGTCGCATAAAATATAGGTCTTGCCAATACCTACAACTTCCTTGAAGAAACTAGGAGTCTAGCAGGCATATTTTCCAAGATAAATGAGTAACAAGTTTGACAGCTGTCGCATAAAATATAGGTCTTGCCAATACCTACAACTTTCTTGAAGAAACTAGGAGTCCAGCACGCATAGTTTCCGAGATAAATGAGTAACAAGTTTGACAGCTGTCACATAAAATGTTGGTCTTGCCTAGACCTACAACTTTCTTAAAGGAACAAGGATACTAGCATGCATAGTTTCCGAGATAGATGAATAACAAATTTGACAGCTGTCACGTAATATTAGAGCTCGTCATGAGAGTCAAACACTTAGAAAAATTACATCCAACATTTTAGGAAAACCTATAGTAAAAACTGTATTAAGACTATTCGACACTTAGAAAAATTTCATTGAGCAGTTCAACATTTTAGGAATTCAACTTTTTAGGGAACTAAGTTCAACATATTGGGAATTCAACATTTTGAGAATTCAACATTTTAGGAATTCAACATTTTGGCCCTAAAGGATTTATATCTCCTGTAATTTTTTAGAATCTACATTATGTGTGCTGTCAGACAGTGTATTTAATAAATTTTATCTAAGATTGATACAAACGTATGAAAGTATGAGGGTTTCTTTGCTTTGTATATTACTAAAGTATAATAATTTTACTATTGCGTCATGTTTTTTACTGAACCCTACAAATTTGGTAAGTAAGGGGAATTAATTGGACGTCATCTAGTAACCTGAAAACGATACCAAACTTGTTTCAAAGGTTAAACGATACCAGCACATTTTTATTTCTGAGCGCCGAGGCCTCGGTACTTTGAAACCCTCCTAATCCTACCTGTCGCAGATTTGAAGCTTCCTATCAGTCGACTTCGACTCAAGTGGACCTGTTTTAACCATTCATACTAAATAGTGTTGATTTACTTCAAAATCTTATACTATTTTCCAACAGAAAACCGAGCGAAACCTGCGCCCCTCCCGTAGGAATCAGTTAGGTACGTGTAGGATTATTTTTTTTAACGCAGAAAATAATTGAAAATATTAATAATGTTAATGTTCAAATAATCTGCATTGATTGGGCTTTCAGACAGTATTTTTTATAAAGCAAGTTGCATACAAAAATATGAAAATATGCTGGTTTGTTTACATTTTGTAACTACAAAAAATTTATTATTTTAAGTATTGCGACTTATTTTGCTACGGAACCCTAAAAAACTGGTATGGGGAATGAATCGGGCATCATCTAGTTACCTGAAAATGACACCAAACTTGTCTCAAAGGTCCAAAATAATCCAACAGATTTTTTTTTCTGAGCGCCGGGAGGACTGTACTTTAAGCCCCCCTCCCCCCCTCCCTGCACGGTGTTGAATCCGGCTACCGGGCGTTTTTGGCTCAGGTAGATGTATAGAATACCCGTACCTATAGGTCTTTGCTCTACGCAAAAAAAAGTACCTTTTCCCGTTAAAAAACTAGCTAAAATTCAAAATTCAAAATTGGAACTCCAACTGTTTGTTCTGTAAATGAGATGAATGACTGAGACACGTTTGCAGTTTGCGCCTTTTAACGATTCATAACATTTTCAGCATTAAAATTTAGAGCTTGTCTTAGCTTATCTTAAAACTTTTGTTTTTTTAATTGTTTACTGGGACTTTGGATCGCCTGAAAAAAGTAAGATTTTATCTGAATAATGGGTATTTCGCCCGTAGAAGCCGCCCAAGTGGTGACATTGCCAAATTTTGGACTTGGTCATCGTCTTGTGGCTGAATGTTTGCATTTAAGCCTCACCTCTGTTCATAAAGCTTACAAACGCTATCAGAAGACTGGTTTGTTTACGGGACGTTCAGAATCTGTCGGAAATCGGGTCAGTTCTGACCGACACGATCGAATTAAGGTTATGAGTTCTTTGCAAAATCGACGCCTTATTTAACCATTTATTGTACACAAGAAACATTACAGGACAAAACATAAAGAAAATGGACACAACAGGCACTGCTTATCTCTAAAAAAGAAATTTCTTACAGCAGACCTAACGGAGAGAAATGGCATTTGGCGAAAGGCGGATGAGACGTGCACAATATCTATAGGTATATCTATAAATAATATATAAGACAATACACAGATACGGATTATGTCTAATATAATATATATATGAATATATATTAACCTAGCTAAAATAAATAACAGTATAGATATATATATTTAAATGTATAATATATATATGTACATACATAAATATAATACTGGTTAATTTGGAAGAGAAAGATAGTGCTCCTTGACTCGCTTCTTAAAAACGGTGATAGAAGGACTATCACGTACAGTGTGAGGGAGGGAGTTCCATAACCTGGCTGCGTGAACCGTGAAAGAATAAGAATAGAAATCGGTCTTATGGTGAGGGATAGACAGTAAGGTCCTGACGTTAGACCGACAGGGCTTATCCATTGAGCGCGAGAACGTGAAACGCTCGCGAAGGTAAGGTGGAGAAGAAGGGTTATAAAGAATGTTATAAAGAGTAGAGAGAATATGAGTATTCCTGCGAAGACGGATTGGGAGCCACTTGAGTTCAGAACGAAACTGGGAAACGTTTAGCCTTAGCGCTTTTTAACTGCGCCAAAAGCTATTAAATGTACAAAAGGTGGCTAAAAGTGGCTCTACAATCAGAAGAAGGTTAAAGGAACGTAGACTGGTACCGCAATAGCCAGGAAACGGGCCCAAATCAACTGAAGACAATTAAATAGCGCGCCTTAACTTTGCAAGTGAGTGTGTCAGAGCGTGACAGAGTTTGTCTTCGTGTCTGCAGTTGATTTGGGCCCGTTTCCTGGCTATTGCGGTACCAGTCTACGTTCCTTTAACCTTCTTCTGATTGTAGAGCCACTTTTAGCCACCTTTTGTACATTTAATAGCTTTTGGCGCAGTTAAAAAAGCGCTAAGGCTAAACGTTTCCCAGTTTCGTTCTGAACTCAAGTGGCTCCCAATCCGTCTTCGCAGGAATACTCATATTCTCTCTACTCTTTATAACATTCTTTATAACCCTTCTTCTCCACCTTACCTTCGCGAGCGTTTCACGTTCTCGCGCTCAATGGATAAGCCCTGTCGGTCTAACGTCAGGACCTTACTGTCTATCCCTCACCATAAGACCGATTTCTATTCTTATTCTTTCACGGTTCACGCAGCCAGGTTATGGAACTCCCTCCCTCACACTGTACGTGATAGTCCTTCTATCACCGTTTTTAAGAAGCGAGTCAAGGAGCACTATCTTTCTCTTCCAAATTAACCAGTATTATATTTATGTATGTACATATATATATTATACATTTAAATATATATATCTATACTGTTATTTATTTTAGCTAGGTTAATATATATTCATATATATATTATATTAGACATAATCCGTATCTGTGTATTGTCTTATATATTATTTATAGATATACCTATAGATATTGTGCACGTCTCATCCGCCTTTCGCCAAATGCCATTTCTCTCCGTTAGGTCTGCTGTAAGAAATTTCTTTTTTAGAGATAAGCAGTGCCTGTTGTGTCCATTTTCTTTATGTTTTGTCCTGTAATGTTTCTTGTGTACAATAAATGGTTAAATAAGGCGTCGATTTTGCAAAGAACTCATAACCTTAATTCGATCGTGTCGGTCAGAACTGACCCGATTTCCGACAGATTCTGAACGTCCCGTAAACAAACCAGTCTTCTGATAGCGTTTGTAAGCTTTATGAACAGAGGTGAGGCTTAAATGCAAACATTCAGCCACAAGACGATGACCAAGTCCAAAATTTGGCAATGTCACCACTTGGGCGGCTTCTACGGGCGAAATACCCATTATTCAGATAAAATCTTACTTTTTTCAGGCAATCCAAAGTCCCAGTAAACAATTAAAAAAACAAAAGTTTCAAGATAAGCTAAGACAAGCTCTAAATTTTAATGCTGAAAATGTTATGAATCGTTTAAAGGGCGCAAACTGCAAACGTGTCTCAGTCATTCATCTCATTTACAGAACAAACAGTTGGAGTTCCAATTTTGAATTTTGAATTTTTTTATACACACTGAAAAGACAAAACTACCAGCTACACAGTCATATAATTTTTTTAATGCAAATAATACTTTTTGGTGTTTAATTCGGCCAAAAACAAGAAAAACCGAGGTGTTTCGATTTTTGTGATGGGAAGTGTATTCTGGATCAAGTCAAACGTGACAATTTTGATTCACCACATAGGTAAGATTACCATTACCTAAATTGAATTTGATTACTTATTATCATTTATTACGGAATAACATGGCATAGCAGTTTGGGTAGCCACTCTTTGGAGGAGGCACAGGATCACGATCAGTGGAAGGAGGGGAGGGGGGAGACCTTTGCCCAGCTGTAGGATCCTGACGGCTGGTTAGATAAGTTTGGGTAGAAAATTTCAGTTATCTATACCTTTCACGATAGATCATTAACTAGAACTGGCAAAAAGTGACTATTCAACGAAGGTAGGTCAGAAAAAAAAGTACTTTCTGCCTACCCCTTGATACTGCTGCAATGCTAGGAGTTCTTATTGTCTCTAAATTTCTGAAAGGGAAGCTGATGGGAATCGGCATGTATGGAATGGACCCTTCGCCTCAGCTGACTAGTTTCTAGTATTCCACGCCCCTTTTTGCATTCATCATAAAACATAAGTAGTAAACAAGTCTGCGGTTAGTAGACAGTAAGTAGGTAATAAATGGGACATGAATAATTTTGGGTCGTTGTAGCTTCCTAACACGAAATTCCAATGTTGATGTGACCTGTGACTCAAAATTACGGGGGCATTGCAGCGTTCAATTGTAGCGGAAAACCACGAATTATAATTATATTATGTATGAAACAATAAAATAAAAAATTAATACAATTGTAAATATCTTTTACTAGAAACAAATATGATCTAGGAGTTTAACTTTGTACCTACGTTTTATAATGTTTGCGTTATATTTATTTTATGTAGTGTAAAACAACTTACTTTTGTCATTTACAGAACTATTATTGTGGATTGTTTATTTATTCAGCAGTAGGCGGCGGGACCTCAAAGTTTTTATGTATAATGCCCTACCTATATTTATAATGCCCATTTCCTTTTTTTATTCATTATCATTGTTCCCGACCAGAATAACCCGTCGAGAGAAAATAATCGTCAACATCTCGCTTGAACCACCCACACCTCTTTATCTGGAAAGTAGTTCCAAGTATTTCATCTAAGCCGGGACCCACTCGTAAAGTCCGTTGCTTCGTAATTGTAGCGCAGCGCTAACGCATGCGTCTGTCTGATGCTACACATTTCAAAGTCCCCATACCTAAGAATAGCCATAGTAAAAATTTACGAAAAAATAACGCTACGATAGTTTCTGCGCAGCGCTGCGCTGTTTCCACGCAAGTTTAAGCGTTGCGTTACTTGAACGTCGATTTTCAGCATTTCGTAGTCATCTGACAGACGAATGCGTTAGCGCGTTACGTGTGAGCCCCGCGTAACATTCAGGTGTACTCAGTTTGAGCCGTATTTCGAGAACAAAACGTACACAGGGATAGAGAGTTGTAGGTAGATACTGGTGTTAGGTGGAGCTAGGGTTGTCTGGCAGGGAGTTAGTGATGGATGAACGAAAAAATAATTCTAAACCTAAACACATAAATCCACTAGGCGTCAATCGACATTATGATAATAAGCAGGATCTAGATAGCCAAGACGGTGTCCAGTCCACCCAAGTTAAAGCAAGGAATAAACGAATTTCCTAAACGCTACAAAATAATAATATAATAATAAGGACCGGGTCCCTGTGGGCCCGTGATTCGAAAAGAATACCAACATAATAATAATAATAGTCATTTATTTCAGGCAATAAACCCATATTACAAAAATAGTAAAAAAGCGTATACAATATAATAAAGAATAACTACAAAATAGATATATATGTATATATCAAAGCAATAACAAAGGTTATTGCATACTGTCAGCATTAACCTTAATAAAAAAGTTCTATTTCTGATTCCCACCGCGGTGCATTTGCAACCAATGACGGAAGGTGCCAGAGTCAAGGTGTGCGCACATAGCACGTATAATCTCATTATTGGATGAGCTTACGCGCTCCCAAAAGGCCGCCGTTCTGGAGCGCATCACTGCGAAGAAATCAGGGAGCCTGGCCTCGGCGAACATGCTCGATGCACTGCAAAAGCGCGGTAGTCTCATCAGGGTGCGGTATGCGTCATTATACTGCACCCTAATGGCGCTGAACGAACGTCTCGTATAGCTGACCCATAACTGACAGGTATACATACTTTGACAATATGCCCTGAACATGGTCAGCTTCACTTCCTTGTTGCAAGGTTGAAATCTGTATAATAATGCCTGTATTATGCCTGCCAGGCGTGTTTATGAAGATCTTTAAATGCTCGGGCTTGAGACATTGTCTATTGAAAGGTTCTGTGTTCTGCTCTTCACAAGATCCACAACAGTCCACTGCTAGACATGCGCCTTCCCCCATATTTTGGGGTATTGTATTGCCACTACGTTGTGCATTGAGTACAATACAATACAATACAAATATGCTTTATTGCACAAGAAAATAAAAAATACAATGTTACATAAATGAAAAGACAAAGTACAACACAGGCGGCCTTATTGCTAGGGTAGCAATTTCTTCCAGGCAACCTTTGGGTAGGATTATGCGAAGATAGAAGAATGCGAAGATTATGTGAGTACATTGAGTGCCTGCACTATTTTCAGCAGGCGAAAAGGCAAGCATAGTGCAAGTTGTTGCATTCACAGGGGACGTATTTTACTTTTAACGAATATCATACCTTAGCAGCCCTAGACAATATTGCCCTAACTGTTAGTTGTAATTGTACGCCCTACGCCTAAGCGCTTATTCCACCGCGATGTCATGTCAGTAATGGCTTGGAGATTGTAATACGAAAACAGAGACGGTAGAGTACTTCTCTAGGAATTGGATTTATAGTGTAAAAGAGGCTTTACTTGGAAACTTCGTATTTATAGAACAATTCCTTAAGTTATTTAGAATAGGTACTTACTACCTATTTGTTGCTAACTATAGCTATTAGGTAGGTTACTTACCTACACACCTGAACGAAAAATATTAAAATGTAGGTAAGTAAAGTATAGTTATGAACGAATAAATGCCTTTTTTTCTAATTTCCATTCTACATACCAATTCACGAATATTCTAGATTCAGACAGAAGAATCTTATCCAAAATCGAGCTTAAAAATGCAGTTATGCAAGACTATGCCTTAGTTAAATAAATACCTACTAGGAACTTGTAAAGGGAGCTATTTGCTAAGATATTCTAACTGTGGTAAACCTTAATAAAATTAAACAGAATTAATTGCCCCTAAAAATTAAAGACTCCGAGATAAATAAGTAGGTATACTGCCTTCCAACATTTATGGTCAATACAAAATATTTCCTAAACTGGTGAAATGTAAACGATGTCGGTTTATTGTTTTGTCTTAGCCTTATAGGGAAATGTGTCAGAAAATTAGATAGGTACGTACTTACACGATGCACTATCGGCAGTCATTTAAGGCAGCTGGTTCGTAATGGCCTTATGCGTACTCTAAAATTGTAGTAAGTACCAACGCAAACAAATCGGTAAAAACCAATTCACCATCTATTTGTTGTCAATTATTTCAATGGCTCTCCAATTTATTAACTTCTTGTTGGGCGCCATATCAGTCAATGTGGAGCAAACGAGGTGCGTGTGTGTGTGTATGTGTGCTTGTGAATCATCATAGATCACCGGCGCGCGCGCAGGGCTTGGTTATAATTGCATAGTTCATAACAAGCATAAATAACCTATCGATAATATCTATTTATCTATTGCCGTAACGTATTGATTTGTGATGATTTTATTAGGAAATCAGACACACTCTCAGTTGGTCTGGTAGAGCCTAAGGGTAGAGCGATCCACAGACCAACCAACACCAGCTGAAATCATATTTTTTCATGAGTTTTTTTTACATTATCATATTTTTAGACATCTAAAAGATAAGAGCATAGCTCTTAAATTAAGAAGAAAAGATTTTACAAAAATACAATCGCAGTCGCCTTTGACGAAGAAAGTTGATGATAAAAACCAATGTCTGTAGACGTACGTAGATATGTTTACCAATTTATCATTACCAGTTCTCAACACAACTCTTTTGGATCATAAGAATCAGTGCTCAATACCAGATTTAATCATGTAAGTACAGTTTGAAGCGGTTTCATCGGATAAGGTTAAATTTAGGTTGTGCCTCCTACGTATTCGGAGATAATCGCTAAACCTTCCAGACACATCTCAGGCGCAGCTGCATCTCACACACACACACACACACATCTGTCATCACACATACATATACACTCACACAATTATACAAGGTGTAATTATACAAGGACAGGGCTCTGAATACTGTTAGAATGTATTCATAACATGGAACTGATCCGTAAGATTTTTTCAGGAAACATCAATTTATTATAGGAACTTACTTCCCAAGTAAATGCAGCCAGCTGATCTTGATTTTGTATAGGAGGTTGAATATTTTTTGTCGATTTCTGCCATATTCTATAATGTTAAAGTTGTTCAGTTTCATGGTTGCACCCAATGCGTATTCGAAGACCTGTTCCTAACACCCTGTATTTAATTTGCAAACACATGAGACAGACATCGAACTTGTTTGCGTACCTACATACAAGCAGCGGTACGAGAAATAAGTCGGTCTTCATGTTTATTCATCTTTGTTATGCTAATTGCACTTGCATACGTCTAGTAAGTTGCCACAATACCACAAAATATGTATATTTCTTACGGCGAAATTTAATAACATGATCTACCATCAACCATCGTAGGCACCTTATAGGTGGTCTACCTATTGGTCAAACAGGCCAGTGAAGGTGTCCTTAAAGACTGAGCTTGACGCAACGTGGTGATCAAATTGACTGGTTTGTATGGGGATGCCAGAACGACCAGGCGGCACGTAGGCCTCCATACTATGAACGAAGCTGTCACGTTGATGGCGCACTACGCCGCCGACACGCTCGGTCTTTATTTTGACCTAAGCCTCCTCCAATAGGGGGATGTTTCACTAGAGTGGTGCTGAGTCATCCATCTCGCTAAGCACCATATTTTGAACTACATGTACAAATTAGAATCTTCACCATAATCAATTTAAATCATTTTGCGTCGTAAGACAAAGTTTTATGTCCCCATGAAATTGATTTTGTTATCACCAATTGGTTAGCCAGCTCTCCATGCCTCGCCTCGACTGAAATTGCTTTATTTTAGTTCCACAATCAGAACGACCGCTACGACTGCTACGAATATTTTGTATTCTCTTTTCTATGTTTCTCTTATTCACACGGTCATTGACAAGACCTACCTAATCAAATCCTCATCGCATTGTATTGAAACAGATCACATAAATTAGCAATACTTAGTATTGTGTTATTCTGATTGTCACGACTAATACTTTCCTCGAAATTATTTCCATATTCTAAAATTGTTCAGGTCAAAGGTGATAGCTATTCAGTTGTAGAGAAGAGACAATTCTTTTAAATACTCTTACTTAACATAACCAGCAGGTTGCTTCGATGCTAATGGAGCGAGCTCAATCAAAATAAAATACCTACACCTACTATTGCATATCTATCTATGCTGCACTCGTTATAAGCAAACACTTAGGGGCGATTTCTCCATACAATGTTAGTTAATTTGAAGCTCCGTTAAATATTTTAAAGGTCAAATCGCACCAACGCACCGCGCGGAACTGCGGCGACGCCACGCGTTACAACTGATATTGTTTACATCAACCTAAAACCACACTACAATATCGCTGCAGAGGATTGGCGTGGTGTGGCGCTATATACCTATTTATTTGCGGAGTATATATTTTAGGTGAAAACAATCGGCAGAAGAGCGGCGCGGCGCAAATTTGGTTCTTGTAGAAATATGTTACGTATCACATGCAAATAAGGCCAAGCCTCTCCGCTGCCACGCCGCTATAGTAAGGCTGACGTGCCGCAGTCATAAATATACATTTCTGGGAGATAGTTGTCCCTGTACGCTTGTTTTGAGAACAAAAAACATTGGGAGAAAAACAATGTTGTGTAGGACTACGTCCATTATGGAGTGGAGAATAGGGGAGATATACTGGGAAAATTATGTATAATGCTTATGAATTCTTCGTAAAAAATCGGCCAAGTGCGAGTTGGGCTCCCACCGAGGGTTCCGTTCCAAGATTTGTAGGTTATTCTGGTTGATAGACCTATATTTCATATGATACTCCACTTGGACAACTAGCCGAATTTCTTAAATTTTGTTTATTTTTCGGCCTCTATAAAAACAATAAATTTATGAAAATGATTTTTTTTTGCGTTTTTCTTTAATTCGTACTTAAAAACAAAACTAGTTGCCAAATTTCATTGTTCTAGGTCTACGGGAAGTACCCTCTGAATTTTGATTCCCTTGAGAGGGTAAAAAACACGCGTTTTTACGCGTTATTCCCAACGGCCCCGCAGATCGGCCCCCGAGGGGCCCATTGGGAATGTTTCTTCCCAACGGCCCCCGAATCTCTAAAAGTTTGAATTTGGGGGCCGTTGGGCCGAGAAATTCCCAACGGGGAATAACGGGTTTTCACTGCATAAACGGCTATATCTTTTTTAACTTGAAGTTATGTGCTTGATTTTTTCACAACTACTAGCGTTCATAAATTTGAGTATACGGTTTTAAATTCAACTCGATATCTTTACGTGTTCCTGAGATAAAGGGTCTTGACATGAGATAAAGGGTCTTGACAGAATGACAGACAGACGGACGGACAACAAAGTGATCCTATAAGGGTTCCGTTTTTTACCCTAAAAACTACCCGGTACGGAACCCTAAAAACCTTGTAATTATCACTTTTTAAAAATTTTCACACATCTCTTACCTCATAACTGGTTGAATCACCTGAATGTTTGATAAAAAGATGGTGCCGTGCTTCGGAGAACGCTAAACCCTCGGCCTCGATTAACTGGTAACCGGCGGCGGCCGTTACAAACATATCTGATGCATTTTAGTACCTACTAGTAAATAGTCGGTGTCAAAAAACTCTGACACCGGGTCATTTGGTCGTTTATCGGGTCTCTCACACGACATAAGAAGAACTTGAGATCAGTTTCAATCTCAAACCCGAAAGAAATAGCTACTGGAAAACCTTTCCAAAACTGTAGATTTTGCGCACATACCTATTTATGTCTTCAAATAAGTACAAAAATGTACTGCTTTCTTTTCCTAAAACAGACTAACATTTTGTCTTTAAATAGGTTCGTAGCAAGGAGGTAGCAAATGCGCAGGTAATGAAATTCCTTTGTATGCTTTCAAACGACTTACCTTGTTGATTATAGTCGAAGCTTATATGCCTATCGCGTAATTGGTTAAATACCAACTGACCGAACGGAAACCTTCTTTGTTGCAGTGCCCGTACTTGTGCATTAAATTTGAAACAAATATAGACCCTGGAGACAGTTGCGTCGCGGCGTAGTCTCTTGAACCGCGGACAAGAAAGTCTCCCGGGAGTTGCGTCGCGCACCTTCATACTAGCTCATTTAACTTGATGTCTCGCGTACCGTCTGTGTTAGCCTTTATGATTTGGGACAATTGACAATTTAGACAGCTTTCAATGTGGCGTCAATTTGGCATTTCTAGCAGTCACTTATTTGACAGCTTTGTATGCGGCGCATGTCACATTTCTTTGACAACAACTAATCGGTCGTTAAAAATCTAACAGGTCCCCGGAGCTGTCATTAGCTTTAACGCCCGATTTAGGACTTTGACAACCTTTTGAATCAAAACTGTCAAAAGTGAAGCATTCGAAAACCATAAAGGCTTACATAGACTGTAGGTACTTGTTTCGTGCCGGACCAACACGGGAGGAAAACTCAAAGCTTATTTCAGATTGCAGTACTACCTGGGAGTACGACGATGTTGATGCAACGACAACCAATGAGAAGTAACTAAACTTTGGCATTGACATACTTTCGACCTTATTGTGTCGCGCGTTTTGCAAAGTTTTATCTAATCAATAGTTCACGCTATCTTTCAAACTTATCATTCCCAACAATCCACTGCTGGACATGGACCTCCCCTTATCGGGGGGTACTACCATACTCACCATGATTGGCAGGCGGATTGGCGAACGCAATGCAAGTTGTTTAATTAACTGGCGCTGGCAGGTAGCGATAGTAGACCCAAAACCCCTGTTCGGTCTTTGCTAAAAAGCCGAATCCAGTATTCTACGCTAAGATCCTGCCGAAGCTGACACGTAGGTATTTTGCCAGGTGGGGCCGCTTGAAGACGTCGCTGAGCTAATCCTTGAGCCTGAAATATACATCAGGGACAAGGAAAACGGTGGCGTGACCCTTGTAAACGCACTTTTCAGGGGCCCTTCAGAGGGCGTCTATAGCGAGACGGGGAGAAATCGACGATGTGTCACTGCTAGGCGAATCGTGGGTTCGTGCGGACGAACATACTCTCGCTGACGAAAGCTGCGGTTGCTCAAGCCTAGTCTGGTAGTAAAGTGTAGCCTGCTCTCGTTGCGCAAGGCTCTAGAGTAGAGACCCGCTGGTAAGATAAGATAAGATAAGATAAGATAAGATAAGATAATTTTTATTATTTATAAACATAATTAAAAATACGTAAACTTATACAAACAATTATGAGGCATAACTATTTCCTGAACTAGGAATAGGAAATTCCTGTATCACAGGTAAACAGATGGCCGACATAACTATTACACAAAAAAGAAAAATCATATACTATACTTTATAAATAAACTTAAATAAACTAACAAAATAGAATTCTTAATATCTAACTATGGAGACGGTAGTGGCAGCTTCCCTCGGAAGCGGCGAAACACGACTCCCTGCGGCCAAAACTCCGGCGACGTGAAGACGCTTAGTGTAGCTGTCGGGACTCGCACCACGAACGAGTTGAAACCCACCCAATGGCGCGACTCCAACGGCTCCACGTACACTCCTAGTCTTGGCGAATTCTGGAAGGCACCTGCTTTATGCCTCGCGAAGATGTAATCCAGCACGTCTTGCTTAGTAGTAGTGTCGTGCAGGCGGGAAACATAAAGCGATGACCTCGGCGTGAAGGCGCGCAGCGGGAGATTGGCATCCACCGGTGCGGTGCCGCATTTGCTCTGGCGGGGTTGCCTTCTGCGCTTCTTCTGAACCAAAGTATACCCATCCGCATCTACTTGGTTACAGGGCTTGTTAAGGGGGGTGGGGGGCCGGGGTTGCCCTGAGGCCCCAACACTAGGCTGTCCCATGCTTGTATGATTTCAACTTTTGATACCTCTTGGGAATCGATAACTTGGAAATAAAAAATGACATACAAGGACGTGATACCCCAATTTTGGGGCTTATGATGGGGGCTTAAAATGTAATTTTGAGGGCACAGTAAGCGTACAGGCACAAATATCTCCTAGAAATGTATATCTATGACTACGGCAATTTGACGTGGAGATCTTCGCAACGGCCGCATAGAGGCCGACGACGACTCACCTTCAAGACTGAGCTTTATATGGTAGGGGTTGAATTGCTGTAGTTAGCCATGCACCTGTCCAGGTGTCTTGCAGGCGAAACATCACGCCGTTGCGAGATCTTACCAGTTTAGGTGATACCCCATTAGGAGGAGGCCCAAATTGTGCTCATCAGCTAGCGGCAACTTGGGTTTGGAGGGCGTGGCTGCGGAAGATGTCACGTACTTTCGTAAATGGGTGGGCTGCATCACGAAGACAAGGTGGCTCATCCGACTGCGGCTGCTTTAAAGGGAAAAGTCGTGACACCGTCGCCCTTAAGCGCGTATCGTTCATTTAACAGCGTGGAGATGGCGACAGTCACAGTTAAAACGTTGTATGCACGCCAGCCTTACTATAGCGGCGTGGCAGCGGAGAGGCTCGGCCTTTTTGCATGTGATACGTAACATATTTCTCCCAGGACATCAAAACATATTTTCTATTAGAACCAAATTCGCGCCGCGCAGCTCCTCTACCGATTATTATCAACTAAAATATATTCTCCGCAAGTAAATATGTTGCGCCACACCACGCCAATCCTCTGCAGCGATATTGTAGTGTGATTTTAGATCCATGTAACAATATTAGTAAAGTTGTAACGCGCAGCTTCGCCGCAGTTCCGCGCGGTGCGTTAGTGCGGTTTGACCTTTATTTATTTAACGAGCTTCAAATTAACTAACATTGCATTGATGAAACTAGCACTTAATTCAATAGTATTATCATATCAAGCTAGGACAAAGGACTGGGCATCACCCTATACAACAAAATGTCTGGTATGTATGTCCGCATTAAGCAAGCTGCCATCTGTGGTCATTACTCCATACTTCACGTCTGCGCCGGCGCCGGTCGCAGTCCAGGGCAAATCGCTATGCAGCTGATCGTCTGGGCACAAGATAGATATAGAGAGTTTACAGAAGGTTCACTCGGCCCTATTTCAACTTTTTGCGATTGGCACTTGTTACATAGGCAGGGTTGCTACTGTCAAAAATCTCTAAGTATAAAAACGTCAAAACAGCAAAATCTGACAAAGAATGTCGTATGATTCTGAGCCAATTTTAAATATGACATCCGTGTCAACCAGCGTTTTCGTCAGTAAGCGTCAAAATCATCTCTATAGTACTGAGTGAGCCATCAGGTAAAGGTGCCCGCGCGCCGTTTTCCTAATTTGTGGTCTGGGCTCCGGCAATACAATTACTGACAAACACACCATACTCATAAAGAAGACTTATTTGTTAGGGGCAAGCTCCAAAGAACAGACGCGAGACGCGACGCGCAACATGACATCTGTCAGTGGCGATTGTTGTCAAACTTATCGATGGGACGCGCGTCTGACGTGTGTAGCTTTGTTTCTTTTGTTTCATACATTTTATATGGAAACGGTTTCAAGCGTCGCGATGTCGCACGTCTCACGTGTCCGACGATCACTTGTTTGACAGATGCCATCTTACGTCTCACATCTACTCTGTGGAGCAGGCTCCTTAGGATATAGCCATAATGAGATTCTTGAGGCTATCCTATTTATCTGGGGAAACTCAACCGACTGTACTCTAACTATTATTTTTAAGGTAAAAAGTTAGGTCATATGTACCTATGTGTGTGAAAGTTGTATCAGCAAGGCTTGAGGGTCCGCGAATTATGACTAGTGAACGGTACGGTACGGTTAGATTATTTCTAAGACTGTTCGTATTTAGCAACCTGCCAAAGGCAGCCAGACAGACATTAACACTTATCTTACTTATCAAGTACGTAAGTAGATACTAGTTTATCCAAACGCCATTTATATTGCTGCCCAGTTTTACAATCCACTATTTTAAGAGGTAACGGAGTGCATAACACAGGTAATCAAATTATGCAGTCAGACTATTTACTACCTGCTATTTCCTAGGCTAGACTCTTGGTTCGTTATGGCATGTAGCCCGGATATGTCGCGACAAATCACCACGATAATAACAGTTGTGGTGCCAATATACTTAAAATAACAGCCGTGGAGGTATTTCTTTATTATAGATGCATATTCTCTTGGACAGCATATCAAGACAAATACGAGATAGAAATGTCGAATTTGATAGGCATACGTAGAGCAAGAGACGATCATGCCAAAATTGGCTACAGTAGCCGGTTGCATCAGTGCCGACTTGATTAGGAGTAGAAGTAGTCGCCATGACCGAAATCGGTCGGATAGATCATCATCATCATCATTCTCTGTAATCTCTGACCTAGACTAAAACTAGCCCAGCTTGATAAAAAAGCATCAACTAATCAGTTAATTAACACTTTCATAGAAATCTATTTTTTTTTACTGTCGACAACGAAGTACGCTGTTTACATAAGATAGTTGTATCGGATTGGAATTGACTTAACGGATTTACAACTTATAGAGCGTAAAATTGTTGTCAAGGGTGATTATCTTAGCAATGATCCAAAACTAGGTTTTACGGCAGATTATAGTACCTGGTTGACCAAGAATTACTTGTAATTTGGAAAAGTAATCGATGTATCAATCCGGTTTATTCCTAAAATCCACTACATATGAAATTATGTGAATCGTTGCAGCCGTTTCCAAGATCTTGATTATGTTTTATTGATTACTGCTCAGGCTGCAAAAAAACACAATACGTGACAGCATGTATGCAACTCTTCTTAAATTAAATAAGTACAATAGTCATTTACGTTTTTCCTTTTCATTGTTACAGAAGCCAAGATGTTCGATGACTGTCTGGGACAGTTGGTGCTCGTCCCTCTTCAGATACCAAGACAACTATAAGGTGGATATGCCGAATTTAATCGGCATAGAGCAAGAGACGATAATCAAATTAAGAGAAGAATATGAGCAGACAAAGGTAAGAAGGGTTCCTTTTGTCAAATATATTCATAATCTTGTGCCTAAAGATGGAAATAACTCATGGTAAGATAGGATGGGTCGCCCATCATATCATCCTGTTGACCATATGTTTTGTTGATGCCAGAATTGGTATGAAAAGAGTTTGTTAGGTTTGGTAGTAGTAATGTGATACCAGTGCCTTTTGGATTTCCGGGTTCTTCTTTAAACTCAACTCAACTCAAAAGAGACTCTATCTCGGTTGACTCTATCTCGCCCTCGTTATTTGTTGTTATCTGTCACTATTAATAAGCCTCTAATCAGATCGAACCAAGAACAAATCCTAATAAAAGTAGTTACTTATGCTAAAATACAATCTTCCACCAACAGATAACGATACTGAACAGCACAGTGAAAGACTTCACGGCGATCGAATCTGGTGTTTTCGACGTGAAGCTGGACTCTGATCTCAAGAACCGTCTGTACGCGAACGCCTTCAAAGACTTCTGCCCAGCCGACGGACAAGTAACTGAATACGTGACGGTGAAGATTGAGGATCCAAAGTGGGGGGAATCCAGGACGGAGGTCTTGAAGCTGGCAGTGCCGTGTGCTTGTGACTGCAGCAGTCGAGCTGAGGAGAAGTCGGAATTCTGCAGCGGAAGGGGAACCTACTCTTGTGGTGCCTGCGCCTGTGAAAATGGATGGTAAGTTCAACCAGATATAGACCTTCGGTAGATCTGATTTACAACGGGCAAATGACTGAATACGTGACGGTGAAGATCGAAGACCCGAAGTGGGGGGAGTCCAGGACGGAGGTCTTGAAGCTGGCAGTGCCGTGTGCTTGTGACTGCAGCAGTCGAGCTGAGGAGAAGTCGGAATTCTGCAGCGGAAGGGGAACCTACTCTTGCGGTGCATGCGCCTGTGAAAATGGATGGTAAGTTTGACCAAATAATAGACCTTCGGTAGATCTGATTTATAAAGGGCAAATGACTGAATACGTGACCGTGAAGATCGGGGATTCAAAGTGGGGAGACTCCAGGACGGAGGTCTTGAAGCTGGCAGTGCCGTGTGCCTGTGACTGCAGCAGTCGAGCTGAGGAGAAGTCGGAATTCTGCAGTGGAAGAGGAACCTACTCTTGTGGTTCATGCGCCTGCGAAAATGGATGGTAAGTTCAACCAGATATAGACCTTCGGTAGATCTGATTTACAACGGACAAATGACTGAATACGTGACTGTGAAGATCGAGGACCCAAAGTGGGGGGAGTCCAGGACGGAGGTCTTGAAGCTGGCAATACCTTGTGCTTGTGACTGCAGCAGTCGAGCTGAGGAGAAGTCGGAATACTGCAGCGGAAGGGGAACCTACTCTTGCGGTGCATGCGCCTGTGAAAAAGGATGGTAAGTTCACCCAGATCATTATAACTTCGGTTGATCTGATTTACAAGGGGCAAATGACTGAATACGTGACGGTGAAGATTGAAGACCCAAAGTGGGGGGAGTCCGACGGAGGTCTTGAAGCTGGCTGTCCCGTGTGCTTGCGACTGCAGCAGTCGAGCTGAGGAGAAGTCGGAATTCTGCAGCGGAAGGGGAACGTACTCCTGCGGTGCATGCGCCTGTGAAAATGGATGGTAAGTTCAAACAGATCTTATAAACCTTCGGTAGATCTGATCTACAACAGGCAGGTGACTGAATACGTGACGGTGAAGATCGAGGACCCAAAGTTGGGGGAGTCCAGGACGGAGGTCTTGAAGCTGGCAATACCTTGTGCTTGTGACTGCAGCAGTCGAGCTGAGGAGAAGTCGGAATTCTGCAGCGGAAGGGGAACGTACTCTTGTGGTGCTTGCGCCTGTGAAAGTGGATGGTAAGTTGAAACCAATCTTATGGACCTCAATGGATCATAGATTTACTTCTGCCCAGCTGAAAGGAAGGTGACGGAATACGTCACAGTGAAGATCGCGGATCCAAAGTGGGGGGAATCCAGGACGGAGGTCTTGAAGCTGGCAGTACCGTGTGCTTGTGACTGCAGCAGTCGAGCTGAGGAGAAGTCGGAGTTCTGCAGCGGAAAGGGAACCTACTCTTGCGGCGCATGCGCCTGTGAAAATGGATGGTAAGTTCAACCAGATATCTAGACCTTTGGTAGACTTGATTTACCTACAACGGGAAAATGACAGAATACGTGACGGTGAAGATCGAGGATTCGAAGTGGGGGGAATCCAGGACGGAAGTCTTGAAGCTGGCAGTGCCGTGTGCCTGTGACTGCAGCAGTCGAGCTGAGGAGAAGTCGGAGTTCTGCAGCGGAAAGGGAACCTACTCTTGCGGCGCATGCGCCTGTGAAAATGGATGGTAAGTTCAACCAGATATCTAGACCTTTGGTAGACTTGATTTACCTACAACGGGAAAATGACAGAATACGTGACGGTGAAGATCGAGGATTCGAAGTGGGGGGAATCCAGGACGGAAGTCTTGAAGCTGGCAGTGCCGTGTGCCTGTGACTGCAGCAGTCGAGCTGAGGAGAAGTCGGAGTTCTGCAGCGGAAAGGGAACCTACTCTTGCGGCGCATGCGCCTGTGAAAATGGATGGTAAGTTCAACCAGATATTATAGACCTTGGGTAAATTCGATTTACAGGGCAATAAGTGAAAAATGAGTGTAAAGAATTTACATAAAAGTTTCGGTTCTCCTATCAGCAAAAAATATGTTGTGGAATTTTGGATTGCTTGATTTTCTGACCAACTATCATTTCGTACTGTAAGTAAATTTTATGCAAGTCGAACACTTGAAAAACCATTGTCCTGCGATCGTACTGACACAGAATAGATAGTGGTAAAAATGTAAATATAAGATATTGCATGTTGATGATTGTTTGTTTATTGGCCACTGTTACCAAAATGCAATGTAGGAGCACCCCTAAAGACATGTTTACCTAGGTTAAACAAAAGCTCTTGCTTTTTAACTACTGTTTGTCTTGCTAACTCTTATAGGTATATATTTCAAACTTCAAATGAAATCTTGCTTTTAAATACAGAACATATTACAGGTAGGTACGTAGCAAAGTTGATTAAATATAATTTGTTGGAGACCCACATTCATGCGACGTAATGATGCGGTTATTATGAAAGTTGTGTTTTAATGTGCCAATTATATCTCATGTTTCTTTAATGCTTAGCTGTAAGTAAGTAAGGTACACTGCCTATCCAGATTTAGTGGAAACTTACCTACCTAGTATAGTTATATAAACATTAAAGAAACATGAGGTCGGATAACCAACACCTACGGAAAAGCTAAATATACTAGAGTCATATTTATTAGGAATTTGTTTTTTTTTTCACGTACCTACTTACCTGCGTATTATACCGAGAGTAACAACAAGGGTACAACAAGCCGAAAGGAGGTCAAGGTACTCATGAAACTGAACAACTTTCCTCATGGAACATGGGTCAAACATGAAAAAAAAATTTGGACCTCCCATTAAATCAATCAGCTGATCGGAGATTTTGTATGTGAGATCGGGAGACGGTTTAAACTTGGTACCTGCTTACCGTTAGTGATATTATAACTAGACTAGACCGTTCCGTGCTACGGAAGTCACGTTTCATAAATTAGGATGCCTTTTTGCATATCATCAGCTATTCCAATCGCAGCCCCTTCTCATATCTAATAATTAGAATTAAAAGTGCTTATCTGATGGTCTAATAAAGATTAGGCATGTATTTGTTATTCAGTGTATGTGCTACTGATTGTCCTTAACGAATCGTAACAGGTCCGTTTACGGTCTGTCAAGCGGAAGTCATATGCCGTTAATAAACCATAGATATAATAGTTACAATCAGCAACACATCTATCTAAACATTTATGGGACCCACTTACATTGGTACTTTTTGTGAGTCTGTAGAAAACCAAACTAAACTTTACTTTCATACAGCTTATAAAATGGAGTAAGTACCGAAATAGGTAGGACAAACTTAATTGACAAGGGAAAAGACAAGTCCAAGTTACCTAATTCTTAGGCTGCCCCCACATTGGGCGTTGGCCGAGCGTACGCGTTTCCTGAGCGTACTGCCGGCGTCGGCGCGGCGCGAACGTCGCGTCAGCGCACCGTCTGCGGGGCGCGGGCTTCGCGTTGTCCAGCGCCGCGCGAGCGCTGCGTGAACGCCGCGCAGACGCCGCGCTTACGTCGCGTTCCACGGGCGTTCGGCCACCCGTGCCCCCCGCACACATTCCCCCCCGCGGCCGAACGCCCGTGGAACGCGACGTAAGCGCGGCGTCTGCGCGGCGATCACACAGCGCTCGCGCGGCGCTTGACAACGCGGAGCCCGCGCCCCGCAGACGGTGCGCTGACGCGACGTTCGCGCCGCGCTGACGCCGGCAGTACGCTCAGGAAACGCGAACGCTCGGCCAACGCCCAATGTGGGGGCAGCCTTAGTTGTACAAAATTGATTTTTTTGAGCTTGTTATATTTTTAGCCGTGTGGCAGAGTAGAATAGCACCACCCCCCCTCTCTTCCCGTGGGGGTCGTAAGAGGCAACCGAGGGATAAACCCGACCCAAACAGCCAGGGCCAACCGTATGGTGGCGGTTAATCCACCACAAAAGCATTCCCAAGGCATAGGAGGGTTAACGTCTGGTATAAGGCGGCTGGTCGTAAAATTAAGCTAAATCCTTTGCAGCACGATTTTGAGTTCAACAAAACGTATGCGCCGACCCCAAGTAATTGGGATAAGGGCAGGAAGATGATAATTTTCCCTTGGCGAGGCAATTCTTCATCTAAGTAAGATTTTTCCATTCTAGTCACTTGACTTGCGAGAATTTAAAGAAAATTCAATACTGAATCCACTAATTCTCTAACCTTTTTCTATTTCCCCGTAGGGAAGGCGACAAATGCGAGATTGAGTCGCGGCAATACTTGGAAGAGTGCGGGTACGACGGGCAGCATCTCAGTGATGGAGCACCCGCCAGCAACGATGGTAGAGGCGACATCGGCGCTTGCGAACACGAGGGAGTAAGTTACAGTTTGCCTACTGGATGATTATTGTTTAATTTTTTACTCTATTTATCTCTACATTACCTACTGTATATCGCTGCTCTATATCGAAAACTTTTCCCTTCGATCATCACAGATTATGAAAATAATGTCTACCTACCCAAAAAATACAATTATAGCAAAAAGATTCGAATTTAGATCACAAGCAATATTGGCCGAAATTACCAAAAGTTTTGCCCTCAAAAACCATTTGAAACTGAAAAGTAAATTGTGACGTTTGTATTTTTTCTTCTAAACTTTACGGCAACAGCCAGTGACTCACTACAAAACATATCGATAGAAAGAGGTTTGCAAGAAAAAAAGATTTTACTACTAATAGCTCTTGTACTGGTCGATAATGTTCAAGAAAATTGTAGTAAAAGCCATTTGCACTGAAAAAGAAAATGTGACAGTTGTAAGGGAGACCGAGGGGTGTTGGATCATTTTTGACATTTTGCTTCGTAACACAAAATTCTATAAAGATAATTCGTATTTGATACACCAATCGATAGTAAATTTCATAAGCTTTAAAATTATATACACTTTAGAAGTGTAAGTGTAAAGTCTTTTATAAAAAATCAATTTTAGTTGAGCAAAACATTTTGATCCAACACCCCTGATACCGAGGACTGTTGGATCAGGTACAGAGGGGTGTTGGATCATTTTATGTTAATGTCATTTCAATAAAGGCTTATTTGAATTTTTTTATGTATGACCTCAAAGTTAACTAAATAATTCATTTTAAAGAATTTACTGGGGGCACAGTAGTGCCCCCGCCAAGACGAGCCAAGCAAAGCGCCAGAGAATTAGAAGAACTTTTCTAGAAGTATTTCGTAGTTTTTGAACTCTCATTCATAACTCTAGTTTTCTATATACCATATTGATGAAATTCTCAGGATATCTTGTCGATAGTAACCTTATTAAACATGCAATAATTCAATTATATAGCTTTAATACTTTTTGATTTTATGTATATCTAAAAAACACCGATTTCGTCACTCACTGACAAACTCACTCGCTGATGATCAGCAAAATGTTCGGGAACTTCCTGAAGAGCTAGTAAGCTAAAATTTGGCATGTAGACTAGGTTAGCATACAAAAAACGAAAAGATTCAGAAACTAATGCCCCAATCCCCAAAATGGGGGGAAAAGTTAGTATTAGAATTCTTCATTTTTTTAAATCGCATTTTAATTCACGGTGAAAAAGGAATAAATAATAAATAAGCGTCAGTCATTTGAAAATGAAAATGAAAATGAAAATGAAAATGAAAATGAAAATGAAAATGAAAATGAAAATGAAAATGAAAATGAAAATGAAAATGAAAATGAAAATGAAAATGAAAATGAAAATGAAAATGAAAATGAAAATGAAAATGAAAATGAAAATGAAATGAAAATGAAAATGAAATGAAAATGAAAATGAAAATGAAATGAAAATGAAAATGTGTGAATGAAAATGAAAATGAAAATGAAATGAAATGAGTGAAAAAATGAAAATGAAAATGAAATGAAAATGAAATGAAAATGAAAATGAAATGAAAATGAGTGAAAATGAAAATGAAAATGAAAATGAAATGAAATGAAATGAAATGAAAATGAAAATGAAATGAAAATGAAATGAAAATGAAATGAAAATGAAATGAAATGAAATGAAATGAAATGAAAATGAAAATGAAAATGAAATGAAAATGAAATGAAAATGAAATGAAATGAAAATGAAAATGAAAATGAAATGAAAATGAAAATGAAAATGAAAATGAAAATGAAAATGAAAATGAAAATGAAAATGAAAATGAAATGAAAATGAAAATGAAAATGAAAATGAAAATGAAAATGAAAATGAAAATGAAAATGAAAATGAAAATGAAAATGAAAATGAAAATGAAAATGAAAATGAAAATGAAAATGAAAATGAAAATGAAAATGAAAATGAAAATGACAATAACAATGAAAGTGAAAGTGAAAGTGAAAATAAAAGTGACAGTGAAAGAGAAAATGATTATTAAAATTAAAATGAAATCGAAAAGTTTATTAATAATGTATTCGGTTATACGTACGTATAACGAACTTACACCCGGCCAGCACAACACGCGTGGTGCTCGTGTACTCTATGAAATTAACCATACAAAATTTTACCGAGGGGTGTTGGGTCAGGCTGATCCAACACCCTCGGTATGAATCCTGCCAGTTTGACAAAACATTAAACTGAGATAAAACCACAGAGAACCCAGACGTCCCAGTGGTGCCATATGAATCCTTAATTTTGAAGGTTTCATATCGTATAAAACTTAAATAAAAATATAAAAGCACCTCCAAAATATTAGCCTGACAAATAAGAGCAGAAAACTTACTTTTGACGATTTTTTTTACGATGTTCCGATAAAAACAAAACGGCGCGCTATTTGTCAGGGACGCTAACTTAGGGGTCAACAAGAGGCAGAAAGAGGCACAATTGCATTATAGTCTGCTCGCAAACGCTTCTACTTTTCGAGAAAACAAAGCTGATCCAACACCCCTTTGATCCAATACCCCTCGGTCTCCCCTACTTTTTAATGATTTTTGTGGTATCGGCCAGTTTTATTATAAATTCAAAAACGATATTTCAAAAAGGTATCGAAATGAGTCGAAATCAAACCTTTTTAGTTATCTAGAATGAACTAAATGTGGTGGGAATCGTGGGTGAGAATACATAATTTTACAAATGATTTTTGATTTTTTTTACGGTTCCAGACAAGCAATGATTTGTATGCAATGCACCTATTTATTATATGAGTATCGGACTAATCAAAGCAAAATTTCCAGACATTATGCTCGAACAACGGTCAATGCGTGAACGGTCGCTGCGTGTGCAACCGGACCCTCGAGGGCTCGCAGTACTTCGATTCCCTCTGCGTCGACATCTGCCAGAGCACCAATTACCACGACAGGTGGATATTCTCTATAGATAGTATATACCTTTAGGCCATTCAAAATCATAGTGTACAGTCATGTGACCAACCTAAGCGGGAGGCCAAGTTACGCTGGTCACCTTATATTTAAGTATTAATTGGGCTAGTCATGTCATTCCATGATATGATTGTGAATGGTCCAAAACTATCACTATCAGTTGTTGCCTAGCTATCTTGGGGCCTATACCTACACATAAAACGTAAGACGTATGACATCGCCGTTTCTATCTAAAATTAATGGAACAGAAGAGACGCCGTCTACACTCGTGTGACGCGCGTCGCATCGATGACAGCTGAAGATCACTTGAATGGCAGATGTCGCACGTCTCATATGAAGCCCCTTAGTAAAGAAAGATAGCATCTTATGCTATGCTATGAAAGAAATCCCTACATATACCTTGTTCCCCTCGTAAAACACATCTCTCTTTTTTCTTTTTAAAGCCGTCAAAGTTCTGCCTACCCCACAATGCAGACAGGCGTGTTGTGTGAGATTTTCATCTATGTTCCTTGTATACAATCACATATTATTTGTTACACCAGTTGCCTCATCACGCCGCGCCCGCAAGGCCTCTGCAAAGACCTGGACGTCTACATCATGATCGACGCAGTCAACACCACCCTCATGGCAGAAAGAGACAGATGCAACCGGAAGACCTGGATCACCTGCACCGTCTCCGATGACAGCTGTCAGATCAAGTACATGGCGAAGAAGGATTCTAAAGGACTGACGCATGTTATGATCTTGGAGCCGTGTAACGCTATTCTGCCTTTCGCTCAGTCTGCGCCTATAAAAGGTAAATTCTTTGTCATTTACTCACTATTAAGTAATATCTAAAGCAACCGGAAGACCTGGATCACCTGTACCGTCTCCGATGACAGCTGTCAGATCAAGTACATGGCGAAGAAGGATTCTCAAGGACTGACTCACGTCATGATCTTGGAGCCGTGTAACGCTATCCTGCCTTTCGCTCAGTCTGCGCCTATAAAAGGTAAATTCTTTGTCATTTACTCACTATTAAGTGATATCTAAAGCAACCGGAAGCCCTGGATCGCCTGTACCGTCTCTGATGACAGCTGTCAGATCAAGTACATGGCGAAGAAGAACGCTCAGGGACTGACGCACGTCATGATCTTGGAGCCGTGCAACGCTATTCTGCCTTTCGCTCAGTCTGCGCCTATAAAAGGTAAATTCTTAAGTCATATCTAAAGCAACTGGAAGACCTGGATCACATGCACCGTCTCCGATGACAGCTGTCAGATCAAGTACATGGCGAAGAAGGATACCCAAGGAATGACGCATGTTATGATCTTGGAGCCGTGTAACGCTATCCTGCCTTTCGCTCAGTCGGCGCCTATAAAAGGTAATATCTAAAGCAACCGGAAAACCTGGATCACCTGCACCGTCTCCGATGACAGCTGTCAGATCAAGTACATGGCGAAGAAGGATTCTGAAGGACTGACTCATGTTATGATCTTGGAGCCGTGTAACGCTATCCTGCCTTTCGCTCAGTCGGCGCCTATAAAAGGTAAATTCTTTGTCATTTACTAAAAGTATCACTATTAATATTTAAAACTTCTTCCATTCCAGTCCAGTTCGGCCTCAGATTCTGGGTCCAATTCCAAGGGTCAATAAGTTGATATTTGCCAGAATGATCACTTTAGTTTGATTTTAGTAAAGGCACCACCAGAATGTCCGTAAGATCATAGATGACTGTCGATAGGACTTCTGCGAACGAAGGGTGTACCTTCAGGGCTGTACCTTCAAAACCCTGCCAAACGCTTGTAGACTCAGCCAGCATCACATTTTCACAACTTGAAATCTTGAGACAATGGCCAAGGAAGCAAGTGGTAGTTCCGATCGTCCTATTATTTTGTTATCTTTAATTAACGAGCACACTTGTTGTCTAGCTAAGTAATTATTGTTCTTTCCTCCGTTTGTTGTTCCTGACCTCGATGTATTTCGTCTGTATTTAATTTACGATAGAGATGTGGTTCGTCATTGTTACAATCATTGGGTAGATACATATTTGATCACATTGTAGTAGCAGTGGCAAAAGTTGCCACACTGGTCTAGCTCTAGGCATATTTTAAGTTGGTTATCGATACGAAAAAAGAAGGAGTAGCACAAGGAAACCTAAAATTCAAACGAATCAAACCTTTGAGCCTCCTGAGGTATTCCTCTTTCTTTGTTGCCTTACTGACAAACCATTCCTTTTCTAGTGACAGTACCAGTCGTCCTCGGAGTACTAGCAGTGGTAGCGACAGCAGCGGCAGTAGCCGGCTACATGGTGTGGAAAAACCGAGCCCCACCTCTACCCCTGAACAACCCTGGATACAGCAATATTGATGCAGAAGACTGTACTGGAATGAACCCTCTTTATAAGCCTCCGACGTCGTCCTTCAAGAATCCTACATATGGGAAGTGGTAGTAAATGTAAGTGATTTTTTCTTTTATTTAGTTTATTTAAATCTACATGGAACCCAGCTCCTTATTTACTCTTGAACAACCCGGGGCACAGCAATATTGACGCTGAAGACTGTACTGGGATGAACCCTCTGTATAAACCACAAACGTCGTCCTTCAAGCATCCTACGTATGGGAAGTGGTAGTAAAAGCAAGTGTTTTTCTCTTTTACTTGGTCTATTTAAGGCTACATGGAACTACCGAACTTGTCCTTTACCCCTGATATGAACAACCCTGGATACAGCTATATAGAGGCCCTCTTGATATTAAGTAAATGTTTTTTTATTTATTTGGTTAATTGGATAATAGGTAGTCCCGGTTTTACTAGTACGGAAAACTCAAGTCGATAACGACTGATTTGTCATATTATTTTGACACGTTGTAGGTAAGCTGAGTTCTTATTTTTATCCATGTCATATAAATATAGGTAAATTATCTAGGTAGGAAGATGAATATATGGGAGTATAAAAAGGGAGTGTTCCAATGCCAAATACGTAGTACCTAGGTCTGACGGATTTTATAACCTGAGTGTGGCTTAAGGCTGTTATTGCACTTTACACACTATGATACTAAAATTATAGTTATTAATCTTATCAGATCTGACTGTCACAGTCATAATAATAAAGCCTAAAGCCTTCAAGGCCTGCCTTCGCAAACAACCTGAATTTAGGAAACCTTTTACTTTTAACACTATCTATAACGAGAATTAACTTTATTGCTTGCTGCCTCAACTGGGATTATTTCATGTCTAACACTTAAATGTAGCTATTCCTACGTACCAGTTTTTACAGGCCTTAATTTTACTTTGAGAAAACATTAATAGGTATTCATCATGGGGTAGGTATATCTACATATAATCTTAAGCATGAATAAGATGTAGGTATAAATTGTAAAAGGCCTCTAACTTTTTGTGACATCAATAGCACTTTCTGATTAATCACAAGTTAGTAAGTATGAGTCAGAATCGTTATGCTTTTTTAAAATAATCCTTACTACGTCTACCTACATAAATTTTCCTGTAAAACAAAGATTTACGTCATTTGAACAGAACAACGCAGTAAATAAAAGTTAAATAGGTAAATACTTTACTCACTGTTGAGATTTGAGCCGACAACAGCACGATTATCATTCACTTACGCCAATTAAAGAGGAAATATCATTTCCGACATTTTGTTTTATTATTTGCCACATTTGGACATATATAATTTCTTCCTTCATTTGCACCAGAGTTTATTATGTTTTTGCTACATTTCAAAGCTGCACAAATAAATTAGTTACATACCTACTTGGACACTATTGGACAGAGTATAAATTTTAATTTTTTTAAGTTCAAGGTCTGTAGGAAGTAACCTAGGAAGCAGGTGGTAGTACATACTGAGAATTATAATGTCTCCAAATGACAAGTGAGAGGTCAAAATTTTGTCGCCTACGGTCGACGAACTCTGCCACACAAGGTCGTTGCAACATGCACCTCTATCGACATCAAGATTTGACGGCTCTCTTCCGTTTGTAACGTTATTGTTAATAAGTAAGTACCTACATAAATAGGTAGGGAGGTATTTATTCTTCTTTTTCGAGTGGTACACCAAGTCGTCCAACGACCCGAAAAACCCTGGTGTCAGAATTTTTCAACCGCCTACTACGGTATTTTTTTTTATACTTTACTGCACATAATACAAAAGGCGAGGCCTATAGCTACACGGCATTCTCTACCGGCCAACCAGAGGATAAATAGAAAGAAAAAGATACAGGTAGGTATATGAACCATGCAATTATCTGAAGCTTGTACTGTTTTTTTCCGTGGAACATTGATTTTATTTTCCATAAATGCATGCAGTAAAAATAAAAGAGCTTCCAGCGAACTCAGGCTACTAAATATCCTTAATCTGACGCTAAACACCCGTTTATTGTCCACACAAAGGTTTGACTTATTTATCACGTTCATGCATAATTGGTACTAAGCTGAGGCATTCGCATTTTTTAAGTTATTGGTTGTTTCATGTCACGTTCGTATGAACAGGAATATAATGGATATATGAAAACATTTCAGATTATCCGTAAAAAAATTATACTCCCATACAAAATGTGTTGGCCGGCAGGGTCAGTTTGTACCTATCATCATTATCTTCCTGCCCCTTGGTCCTGCCCTTATCCCAATTACTTGGGGTCGGTGCAACACGTCATGTTTGAACACAAAATCATGTTGCAAAAAGATTTGGGTATGTTCTATGACCGACCGACTGCCTCAACCCTCTTTGGGAATGCTAGGTGGTATCACCGCCACCATGCGGTTGACCATAGTCGACAGATGTTCAGTCGAGGTCAAACAGTTTGTACCTATGGGCCAATTTTTTTTCCTTATTCGTATGTTCCTTGGAGAAAGTTGTTCAGTTTCGTGGACTGATTCACCCCTTAAAATATTTGCAGTTGATTTTTAATATATTAATCGATAATATTAGCACTAAATTAAATACACAACTCAATGGATTCGTACACCCATCAAAAATAATTTGCTAAACTATTTTACGTTTTGCATGATTCTGACTTCTTTGTCTTTACTTTTGCATTGCATCAACCAAAGTAAAATAAATCAAGTCCATTTACGAGAAGTTATTTACAACCGCGTGGAATAATTTGCATTTATTATTTGGAATGTGTTATTCATGTCATAAACAAGTTACGTTTAAGGCAAAATGCATAATGGAAGTAGGTATGAGAAGATTGTAAATAAAAAGAGCTCTACACAGTGCGGGAACGGAATTTTAGATAAAATACTCGTACCTTTATGTAAATAAATACTTAATATGAACCTTATGCGAATCCCACACCTGAAGTCAATTGGTGTAAATGACATACGATACGACTACCATAATAAGTGTAAAAGAGACAAATGCGCCTGTCACACAATGCAAGTTTTTGCGTTGCTCCTGCGTTAACGTTCATTAACAAACTAGTATGGGGAATTGGTCCTTGCATCTGACAGACGCATGTTTTATGGATAGGCACCTTTAAGAAGATTGTAAAAATGCTCTATCAGCTCTACTTACACACATACATATATAATGTTACGCTTACGTCCCTTGCGGGGTAGGCAGAGCTCTACATATAGGTACTTGTATCAAATTATATTTGTATCAACTATTCGTCTTATTCCTTCAGGGTCAATTTCAATTTCAATTTCAATATATTACCTGTATGATTTTAGTTCTTAAGCTTAAATTAAGTGCAATCACTAGGTAATAAACGATAACCAATCCCGCCACTTACAACAAACATTTAGTGCCAATAAATAATTACAAATTTATACTTCACTATAAACTTTTCAAACTATATTATTCGCGCTTAAACTGGACCAGATGATTATTGAAGAAAATAAATGTTGACTTTCTAAGTTTCTACGGCGGTTACCACATTTGTCGTTTGTTGCTGCGATTTTTGCAGCGTGACGAAAGCGTTAGGAAAAGCCGAATGACCACTTTGTTTCCATACAAATACGGTACGGTGCGTAACGTAACCCGTAAAGCTGCGGTGACGAATGCGTCTGTCAAACTTCAAACCGTTTCACAGACACCGTATTTGTATATACCTAAATATATTGAAAGTTGCTTTTTTACCACATGCGTTATGCTGCATTAAATATTCGCAGAAACGGACGTCTAACGTGATCTCCAGATAATTCTAAAAGGCTTCGACAAGATTTATGGGAATACGATATCTATGAAATGGATAGCCCGAATATCAGAGAAAGAAATGTGAAAGTAAAGCCGCAAATCAATGTCATTACTTCGACATTTCCAATCGGTAGGCAGTTTATTGTGTTGTCGTGATAGGATAGCATTATTAGAGAAGATAACTTCATTTCAGTTGGGAGTAATTAAATAAATCATCATCTTCCTCTCCTGCCCTTACCTATCCCAATTACTTATTGTCGGCGCAACACGTTTCGTTGAACACAAAATCGTGTTGCAAAAGGATTTGGCTGAATTTTACGACCGGCAGCCTATCAGACGTCAACCCTCTTCGGGAATGCTTTTGTGGTGGATTAACCGCCACCATACGGTTGGCTGTTTGGGTCGGGTTTATCCATCGGTCGCATCTTATGAGCCCCACGGGAAGAGAGGTGCTATTCTACTCTGCCGGCACCACACGGCATGTTAAACCTACTTTTAGTTGTACACATTAATATTGCTAACTATAGCGACTCCATCAGATACGTACATACGTCACTTTTCTGTAGTACTTAGATATATTGGGTCATTATGTATACCATTCCGTTTATAAACCCTGGATTAAAACGGAAATTATGTGAAAACCAAGTGTTGATGGTGGAAACAAATGGTGTTTATAGAAACAAACTCCAAAACAAAGCATATATCGAAATACTATAATTTATACAAAATTCAAAATTCTATGAATAGTTAGGTGATAGCCTAGTTTTGTACCTATTCTTTGGTAATAGAAAAGCTATGTAAAATACATATATTTATTCCTATGATGTGTTAAGCTACCTAACAAACTAAAAGTGCTTACGATATTCTAATTCTTATTATTTCTTGTAGGTATTTGCGCAACTAAAATACGTTTAAAATACTTTTATGAGTGCATATTTTCATTACCTACTTATTTACGTACCAAATAGGTAGTTCTATATCAAAATACCACAGAGTTATGAAATCCGTTACAGTATAAAATTAATTTCATATTAGACTCTACTAGAGTCTTGTCCAGTATAATTGGGTAGTTTATATTGGCTTTAACATTCTGTTAGACAGCTAAATCTGGTCATAAATATGATTATTATGGCCCCGGCCAGTTTATAACGACTGTTTGAAATTAAAAGCTTTAGCAAATACATATGCCAAACCTAACTAGAACTTTGTCCATACTAGTGTTGAAAGGAATAAATATTTTCTTTTTATTTATTTATTTATATCAGGTAATTGAGAGACAGACAGACAGACAGACTTGACGAAATGATAAGGGTTTCAGTTTCCTAGTAGACTACGAAACCCTACAAAAACGGTGGGGTAGATGGTGACTGAAAAATTTGAAGGCCGCCAGATATAGAGCAATTGGGTAGTTGGTGTTACTGAGGGAGAATGGGTAACAGCGGGCAAAGCTACTGGGCTGGCTCTTTTTAGTACCCACTGTAGGTACCATAGAAAAGATCAATTTCTTCTGTTTTTGGAAAACTTACAAATTTTTCAGGATTTGAACCTGCAACTTGGCATCAGTGGATATCCGACCCTACTATTTATAGCAACATGCGCTTCTTCTAGATACGTGGTAGTTTGGTATTTTCGCATAAAAGCTTGTATGTCCACTTGCAAAAGAACCGATACTTTTAAGGTAATCATTAAAAGTCCAACCCGTTATAAGTGGTAATTGCGAATGCGGAATGTCCACATATTACGATAACATTAATCTCAGTATTCCTGTTTATGTTATGTTATGTAGTACCCACCTTCCTACACGCCCTATACCAAAAACGATATATGCTGACTTAAGTACTAGATACGACAAAAAAATATGTTGGATATGCATTATGCGATTACGGCCCCGGGCCTATCAAAACTACGCCGGAAGCGAAGGCCCGACCAGAAATATTTATATGGTTGCTCAAACAACACGCTCAGGACTTCTTCTGGGAAGATCGGATCGGATTGGTGAAATGACTAAACCGAATATATTTTGTTTATACATATCGGTCAATTCCTTTTACGTATGGTGCCGAATTAGAATAGCGCATAAGTAGTCAGTTCGTTTCGTGAGTGGTGTAAAAACGAGAAAAGGATTATTAACCCATCAGGGCATGTACCTAATAGAGTTTGATAGCCAGCAACAGCATCTCACGAATGTTGACGGCAACAAATACAGCAAAAATGTGTTGCCAGCACAATGCGTACGTAGTTTCCTTCTACACTGCTGTGTGTATATGGACGTAGTCTTCTAGAGTTGTGGTGCACGTCACAGTGGCGTACGTGACCGCATGTAGCTACCAGCTACCAGCTGCGACTGCCAGAAGCGCACACACAGGTTTTTAGTTTTAAATGCACGTGAATATGGGCAATGTGTTCAAATATATTATTATGTACAAAAAACATAAAATATTAATTGAATTTATAAACACTCTTAAAAAAGAATGTTGGTGGACTGTGTTAGTAACCGCCGACAAATGACTTTATACGTTTAGCTCGTATTAAAACAAGAGCTTGATTGAATTGTACTTTCATTTCTGTCAGTGAAGGTTTCAAATCAACTCACTCGAATTACCGTCTAACAATTACTAGTTTTGCTATACCTAAGTACATTCAAATTACTCTTACTTAACTTTGCCAATGAAATAATCTAGAATACAAACATACAAATTATCTTAAAGATAAACGATATCATGCCAAGAACTATATTTAACTATTTTCTACTATAATACTTTCATGATCATGACCGTGGACCATTCACAATAAAAACTAATTTAAGTTCCTACCTACCTAACACAATAAATGATAAGGCAGCTGTACATATTTTGTACGCATATTAAATACGTAGGTATGTTTACTCTATAACACTCATGTTTTATACTGACTCATCATATTCATCAGTAATAAACAGTACCTAGCCATAAAAGCAAGTAGGTAGGTATATGTACCTATTTCTTCAGCGTGTTTATTTTTTAAATATCAGTATTTAAATGAAAATTACGAAGGTATAAGGACCGTACAAGTAAGTAGGTATAACGTAAAACCTTTGATACTAGGGTTTTATCGGTCGACTAGTTGTAACACACGAAAGAAGAAGTTTATTTATAATTATAACCAACAGAATGACCTTTCCGACAAACTTTTTATTTCTTCAATACTTACGTAGAGCGATACCGTATTTTTAGCTGTTATTAATTGAAAAAGTAATTACTCAATTAATCACTTGACTGCCATTACGAAACCGAAAGATAAGAATAAAAAATACAAGATTGCTTTTTTCCGCTGGCAGGTAAAGGCTGAAAAGATTGTGTAAATGGTGTAAATGCCATATTATGTTTACGAGAAAAACATATTAATCATCGAATTTCAATAGTGTATTTAAATGGCGACGTAACTTTATATTTCAAGACCATTGCTGGCCAGTAATTGTACACTATGTATTAACCTCCTTTTTGCATTAGGAATTGAGTTTCGTTAAAGACTTAAGGAAGGCGAATCCCACACCTGACATCCGATAGTGCACTATCGGAATCTGTCAACCAACGCAAGCTTATGTGTTGCTCTTGCGTCATCGTCAACGAAATACGAAATTTCCTTTCATCTGGCAGACGCATGCGTTTGTTACGGATGCGCTAAAAATGCGCAGCAATAGAAGTCGAGACAAGTATGGGAGCCTCGTAATACCTACCTACTTAGAAATTGGTTGGTCATTTGTGTGACCTGGTTAGGAGCATTTGCAACGTCGGATAAGTAGGTACTTCTGCTTCTAATTATTGGAACATTATTATTGAGTTTATTGACGTCTGACCCCAAAACGGGTTCATAATTGCGTTAAAAGACCTCCTTTTACGGGCCCCATCATTCTGATGGAATGAAACCGCAGTATGCATGAACTGGATTTTGTTTTCAAGGAATATTATGGCTCTCATGTGTTAGACGTCCCAATTGGGACGCCTATGATTAACTAACACTAACCTAACTGTCATCGTCATCATCATATCCAGGAGTAAAATAAAGAGCACTTGGAACTAAAAAAGAAATACAACTTGAATGTTACCTAAGCTGTACCACCAGCCACATGTTTTTATAATTCGCACCGTCT
Source organism: Phthorimaea operculella (assembly GCA_024500475.1). Taxonomy (NCBI): domain Eukaryota; kingdom Metazoa; phylum Arthropoda; class Insecta; order Lepidoptera; family Gelechiidae; genus Phthorimaea; species Phthorimaea operculella. The sequence continues at coordinate 3,217,823 of JANFCV010000055.1, forward strand.
AAAACGGTCACGACTCATCTGCAACTTCCTTTTAATCTCGAAGCAGAAATAGCCGGCGGTTTGCTGACGAAACAGCCAGACCACTTTAGGTAGCCTAAGTACCTAGTACTAGGTATTAGGTATATATTCTGTGGCCTAAGTGTGCCTGGCTACAGCATGCCTTTTTTTTCCTTCAATAACGTAGATATTAATTTGTTCTATCACCATGATTCAAGCTAGACAAAATGTTTGGAAATAACTAGGCTCCTACCTTGTAAAAGCAGTCAACAGATTAAATATAAAACAACTTATTCCCTAAGAAATATCTTGAATTCTATGTACTCAACAGATTTTGAAACCTTTTCGCTATTCCTAATCTAGACATGTCTTACAAGCAAGAAGTATAATCAAGGCATATAAATAGTTCTACTCTACATTTCCAACCTAAACCTTCGCTATGTCGATTGACGCACCCAAGCAGAAGTAGTAGGAAACTTTATTTTAAAGTACCAACCGAAGTTCTCAAAATTGTTCAAGTATCTCTCAGGAGACAAGGCACTCTCGATAAGGGTTCAAGAGCCAGTAGATATCTAAAAGGACATGCTTAGAGTTAGAAAATGTTTTTGGTGCTTGACTCTACATAGCCTTTGCCAATAGTCTTCGTAATATCGTTTGACGCATCCAAGCAGAACCTACCAAAAAGAGTTATTTTGTTGGACCAACCGAAGCACTGAATTTTTTTCAAGTATCTCTCATAAGGAGCCAAGCATGACCGTAGGCATTTGAACGGACTGACCACTTTCGGTAAGGGGTCAAGACCCAGCGGCTATCTCACATAAAATATATGTTTCGAGTTACCAAATGTTCTTGGTGTGTGACTCTACATAGGTCTTACGTATTAAGTGCCGTCACAATATCGTTTGAAGCACCTAAGCAGAACCCTACCGTAACTCATCAAGAAGAACAGTATGTTTTTGTCGAAGCTCTCCAAATTGTTCAAGTATCTCTCAGAAGGAGCCAAGCATGACCGTAGGCATTTGAACGCCCAGGCCACTTTCGATAAGGGGTCAAGCAAGACCCAGCGGCTATCTGACATAAAGGACGTGTTTGTCCTGCGCGTACGCACACGTCATAGGACCGTTTCGAAGAATAAGCGTCCTTAGAATTTTTTTATAAGGACGCTGATAAACTTTTATGGATATTGATGTCTTGTAGCAGGTCTTGAATGTGGAATGTTGCAACTAGATCGATCGCTTTGAAATGTTGTTATGAATACAACGACTATGTTGTAAGTTTGTTGTATGTACGTCCATTCTCACGACAAATCAACGTATCATGTGATGCTTTAATGGCTGAAAGTGTTTTCAATAACATAGCGAACGATGTTTCTTAAACTATAGTAGAGAGATATGTAGTCGTGAAGTAAACTCACAAAATATAATCATAATTCAAGTGACGGCTCTGATTTTTGTGTGATCGTTAGCATAGAATGGATACCTAATTGACAAAAAAACAAGCCGTATGAAAAGCAAATAGCACAAGTCGTTGCACAAATGTATATATTATAAAAAAGCACTATACGCAGTCACCACAAAAACTTGGCATATTTTTTATTTGCCATGCATTTAGGTGCATGAGTTTCCAGCAGTGACTGAATATAGCTGTCCATTTCATACTTGTCCAACCTGTTAATTGTCCCAGTAGGAGCCTAATTATTGCAAGCTACTGCGGCGCCTATGCCATAATTCAACTAATAGCCAGACCTATTATTACTAAACCATGTTCCCAGCTGAATAAATTTGTCTCACTTCTAATATAGCCCATAAAAACTAGTTTTCCACTCTTATTAAACCAATGAATACAATTTAAGGCAGTTTACACCTTGTATGGAAGTGTTAGATTAGAATTATGCTCAATAATAACTGATTATTATGACACAGTTTCAAAACGGTCAAGTGCAGTGCAGACAGTACAATTAAATCGTGACTCTATAGGAAATAGTAAGAAACAAGTTTCTAGAATACCAATCAATGACTGAGTAGCGAATAAATACGCTGGTCTCATAAATATTGTTATGTATGTACCTTATGTACTTAAATAACACAACGATAAGTAGGTACTGAAAAGCAAAATTATAGAAATAAAATTAACTATAGATCCTTGAATAAAGTATTAATTATAATAAGTATAAAGAAAAATATTGAATGAAACTCACGTAGCCCACTCTCCAAAACTATGTGCTATCAATATGTATGTAAATACTCTTATCACAAGCGCAGCTGTTTAAATAATTCGTCACGCTGCTAAAGACATCATCAAACAGTAGTTTCAACATCGACATTCAATATGTATGTGACCGCTAAAGCCAGTTTGAGTCATCCACGTCACATATACCGGGTGCAAAGGACGGTGTATTGAAATCTTTGTAATCATGATTAGACCGTGAAACTGAACAACTTTTGTTATAATATATACAGTCTGTGTTGGGAAACGATTATTTTTCGAGTTTCCATAAAAGTCAGTCAGCTGAACTGGAATGGGAAGTTGAAAATTACTCTCGCCTACTATAAAAATAGTTGCTCATTTTGTTCATTGACGATGATGTGGGCAACCATGTCAGACGAATACTCTGACACCAGGGTTCTTCGAGTCTACTCGGAGTCCAACACGAAAAGAGAAGAGACAGAATGAAAAGAAGAGAAGTATCGGTGCCTGCAAAGTTTCTAGTACACTGTCCCTAACACCTCGTATTATATGCCGTATTACCTACTGACTCACCGAGTCGCCGAGTATTTCCAAGCACGCGTTCACACACTAACGTCGACTTTTTTTGCTTCAGGTGTTGCCTACCTGGCCGCTGATTCATCGATGAGAGCCTGCAAGACCGGATTTGAAGAAACAAGAAGGTACTACGAAACTACAGTTACAATACTATGTTGATGGTACATTAAAGGCGTAGGATTTGTTGAAAATATTTCAATGGATAAACTAGCCTGAGAAAGTGAACAATTTTTCATAAGGAAAGTAGGTCGAAATAAAAACAGACCCACTCTCATACAGACTTTGAAACATTTTTTGAGGTCTAAATTATTTTTATACTTAGGTACTCGACTTATGTTCCTTGAAAAAAGTTGTTTATTTTTATAAGCTGATTAACCGCTTGAAGTATTTTCAGCATCTTTTTCCATCCTGTAAGTAGGTATTAATTGAGGATGTACCTAAGTGGATATACCTACCTACATTATGTATTGTACTGTATAGAGTTCGTTGGCTCTCCCATTCCACTGCCTGTGATCTGCATCAAGAGATTGCTGTCGTCCGGTGCTAGTGTCGTAGTGTCGCAAATTAGACTACGTTTTATAACTAGAGTTTATGTAATCGACAAGGGAAACTGGAATCGTTATCTCACTTCATAATTGCGCTTATAACGCAACTTTACAACTGAGAGAAAAGGATTTTTTCAGATAGAGTCCCACGAACAAGCAAGATTTGACGTACGCTCTTAATCAGATTTGACGTACGCTCACACCACTGTAAAAACTAAAAGACAAAAACACTCGTTACTTGACTTTAACGTTTCGTGTTTTTGTGCATTTAATTCATGGTAATTGTCCCGAGTTCCGCACGCCTGACAAGTTTAGTTTTCTTATTTATAAGCAATTAGACGCGACCATTGACATTATTTTTCATGGCTTCACTTTAGTGTTCGTGGGGTCTGCTCTGAAAATTTTCTTTTCTTTGAGCTCTACATCAAGTAATTCTTCAATCCAGCAGTCTTTATCCCTGCAATTAAGATGCCAGAATACTGACATTCCTGCAATTTCCATACATGAATGTCAATATGCGCAATTTTAATAAAATTTAAATAAAGGGTAACGATTCGAGTATCCTCTGATATAATACCTCTGTGATATTTAAGATGATTAAGTAAGAGACGGTGACTCACCGTCGTTTGTATATGATTAGTAACCTACAGAACGTGATTACGTACCCACTCTCTACCTATTTGCAATCTACCTATGTAGATACTATCAGCAGCACGTTGAGTTACCCTTTGAGGGAGCAAATCATACTACATAGTTATGGTTAATATCTATGAAAGGTCTAGTATATGTTGATCCCTAAAATAGGTAGGTTGAGGTGCTACAAATAGTACCTACTGAAGTTACTGATTTGATTAGTTTTTGTTTAGAATATGTATGTATGTACAGTTCTCTAGATACTTTACATTTCATATATAGGAAGTTAACAAAAGTATGTATAACTTTAAAAGAGACTAAATGAAAAAATTACAAACAAATTAAACACATGTTTTTGTTTATTACTCATACTCAAGATCTTCTGTAGTGTTAAAGACTTCCTTGTGAATAAGAAATCGACACATTTAAATTAGGATGTTTTTTCTCGGAACAGTGATTCAGAAGCGATACCCAAAAGTAGGTCTTCTTTGAATCACGTTCAACTCTCTTTGACTGTAGGTACGCATTTATTTAACTTTGTTAGATTTTCGTAAGATATTATACTCTTTTAATTTGCAAATATTTATGGGTTGTGTTTTACTCATCAAACTGAAAAACATTTTGTAATAATAATAACTTCCTAATAAGCTGCCATAGAATATGTAAATTTTTTGTTTGTTAGATTTTTTTCATATTTTGAGACAATGTTACTAAGAAGAGTTGTTCAGTTACAGTAGAATACATACACCCTGAAAATATTTGCACCAAATTTAAAATGACCATATAGGTATGCAGATAGATTTCTATCCAGCTATGTAATAATGAATAATGATACCTTTGCCTATGCAGTAATTTTAGTTCTAATTTAGTGGTTCAATGTAGAGAAAGCCGTGAAAGTGGGATGATGTTGTGAATTTATTGAAGTGTGGGTGTTGGCCCGTGGGCTGTATGGTTCGGTCGTGCGGAGATATACTCTGACTAACGGGTTACTCCGAACTTTGACACAAACCTACATTTGACCGCAGCAGCTGGAGTATTAAAATAATGTAGTACTTACTTGTGTTCCGTATGTGTTCTAATGTAAGGTGGTAAAGCTTATTTTGCAGTAAATTGTCCATTGTTGTTTTGTTGCTGGATCAACATAAGTTCACTAAAATAATAATGAGGATAGAATTCAATTGACGTAAATAAACGGAATCTGAAGAGGAAACTGTGTTTTGACAAACAAAAGTTGCAAAACGTTTAGTTTCAATTACTAATTGTTTGTATTGTTTCCTCCACCTACATTTTAATGAATATTAAGACTAGAATTAAGGTATATTTTGCCATAAAATCTTACTCTTTGTAAAAAAGTTCCTAAAAGTAAATTATCGAAATTGTATTATTTTTTGGCTCAGCTTCATTTCTTATTTAAAATTTTATTGTAAGTTTCTATATTCTACCTACCAAAGCAGCAGTAATTAAATTCCTAAATTCGAATATTTGAACATTTTTAATTGGCTATGAAGAACTTTTGTATTTCTTTAGTTTATGTTTTTATAAGCCTAGTTTGTTTATGTAAAATGTGTTTTGTAAATATGATTTAAATGTTTTAAATAAACACATTTTTTAATGTATAATATTACAGGCCAATGCTTGTTAATTTAATTGTGTTGTAAATATTTCATTGCTATAGTTATCGTAGTTTTAAAAGGAATAATATAAATTAGGTACGTACCTACCTATCTGTATAAGTTTCTTGCTAATGAAAATATAATACGAATCTATGTTATCTACTAAATTATGTAATAGTACTCCTAACATCACATTAGTGTAGTAATGTAATACAATCTCATGCCTTTTTATATTTTTGTAAATTTGTGATGTAATTTATAAGCTAGTCAATAAATTATCTAACTACAAGAAGTGTTGCTTTTATTATAAATCTAGAGCTCCGCTCACTCTTAGTTTTTAGTGGTCCACCTGTAATTCTTTTTTCCCCGTGGTCCACCCTAGTCCACCTGCTATAGGTGGACTCACGGGCAGGTGATTTCCTGATGGTTCACCTAGTTCACGTTATTCCTGAAAGCAACTTTGAATAAATGTTTACACTAATTACATGACAGGTGTCAGCTGTCATACTAAAAAGTCGTTTATATCGGAAACTATGCGTGCTAGACTATTGGTTTCTTTGGGAAAGTTGTAGGCCTTGACGAGATCTACATGACAGGTGTCAGCTGTCAAACTAAAAAGTCGTTTATATCGGAAACTATGCGTGCGAGACTATTGGTTTCTTTGGGAAAGTTGTAGGCCTGAACGAGATCTACATGACAGGTGTCAGCTGTCATACTAAAAAGTCGTTTTCGTCGGAAACTATGCGTGTTAGACTATTGGTTTCTTTGGGAAAGTTGTAGGCCTTAATGAGATCTACATGACAGGTGTCAGCTGTCATACTAAAAAGTCGTTTATATCGGAAACTATGCGGGCTAGACTATTGGTTTCTTTGGGAAAGTTGTAGGCCTTAACGAGATCTACATGACAGGTGTCAGCTGTCAAACTAAAACGTCGTTTATATCGGAAACTATGCGTGCTAGACTATTGGTTTCTTTGGGAAAGTTGTAGGCCTTAACGAGATCTACATGACAGGTGTCAGCTGTCATACTAAAAAGTCGTTTATATCGGAAACTATGCGTGCTAGACTATTGGTTTCTTTTAGTATGACAGCTGACACCTGTCATGTAGATCTCGTTAAGGCCTACATTTTAACAGATTGTACTTGTTTTTTTTGTGAGCTGTACCACCGGTGGACGTATGAAAAAGTGAACATTGATCAAATTCAGAAATTGTCTCCATTAGAAGTGGTGCATACAAAGCACAGATACAAATTGTGGTCGAATCCAGAGCAGGTAATATCTACCTAGAAGTCACTTTTGAAAAGGTGGACCACGGGTAATAGAATTTTAATTATTAGCGGTTTTAATTTATTAGGTGGACCACAGGGAAAAAAATCTTACCCGTGGTCCACCAGGTGGACCAGGAGGTGGACCACGGGGATGAAGGGGTTTTTAGTAGGTACCTATTTTTTTTTTTTTTTTTTTTTTTTATATGATGGGCTTACTCTTGACCCCAATCTTACCCTAGAGCAGAGATGGGATCTACGGTGGAGCGAGCTTGCCCAGAAGATGCCTATTCACTCTAGACTTAAAGAGATTCAGGTTATATGCACTCGGAAATACAGACGCAGGCAGGGAATTCCACTCTTTAGCCGTGCGCATAATGAAAGATGATTTGAAGCGCTTAGTGCGTAATGTGGGTATATCAACTAAGAACGGATGGTAGCCGGCCGTGCGTCTGGATGTCCGATGGAAGAAAGGAGACGGTGGTATGAGCTCATGCAGCTCACGCGCACACTCTCCGAAGTACAATCTGTAGAAGACCGATAGGCAAGCAACCTTGCGGCGGTGAGCCAGGCTGTGAAGCTTGGTCGCCACCAGTTTTTTATCACCTATTAATCTCTTGGCTCTGCGTTCCACCGAATCCAGTGCAGCAAGTTGGTATTTAGCCGAGCCATCCCAAAGGTGACAGCAGTACTCCATGCAAGATCGGACTTGAGCTTTATAAAGAGTTAGAAGCTGTTCAGGCGTGAAGTACCGCTTGACTTTATTCAGGACGCCCAACTTTCTAGCTGCAATTTGAGCCTTGGACTCGATGGTGGTGCCGAAGTTGAGGTCAGAGGAAAGCTCCATGCCAAGGAGTTGAAGAGTGTTGGTCACTGGAACAGATGTACCCCGAAAAGTAGGAGAAAAGGTGAAAGGACTCCCTTTTGCGGAGAAAAGACACGCCTGCGTTTTTGAAGCATTGAAGCTGACGAGATTGTCATCGCCCCACTGGGAGACGTTACTTAACGTCAGGCTCGTACGCTCAATCATAGCCTTTCTCAATCTTTGGATTTCATCACCACTGGCTCCTGCGCCGGACAGATATTTCTCGGTGACAGTACTGTCATCTGCGTACCCAACAATTCCTGAAGATAGAAGGTCATTGATGTGCAGCAGGAAAAGCGTCGCGGAGAGTACAGACCCTGAGGAACTCCGGCGTCAATAGCCTTGAGGTCAGAGGAGCAGCCGTCTATGACCACCCGGATCGACCGTTCACTCAGGAAGTCAGCCACCCAGCTACAGAAGCCAGTGGGTATGCCGTACGCTGGAAGCTTGCTCAACAGACTCGCATGCCACACCCTATCGAAGGCCTTTGAAATGTCTAGCGACACTGCTATTGCTTCGCCGTGGTTTTCAATGGCCTCGCCCCAGCAATGCGTGACGTACACTAGAAGATCTCCCGTGGAACGCCCTCGGCGGAAGCCATATTGACAATCACTGAGAAGATCATTGTCTTCGAGGTACGAAAGCAGTTTGCAGTTCAGAACTCTTTCCATAACCTTACAGAGTACGGAAGTGATGGCGATCGGTCGATAGTTGCTAGGGTCGGCACGGCTACCCTTCTTGGGCACAGGTTGCACATTGGCAAGCTTCCAAGATTTTGGTACAATTTTTGACACGAGAGAGGCGGTACAAGCGTGTCAGTACAGGAGACAACTCAGGCGCACAATACCTCAACAATCTTGCTGGTATGCCATCAGGACCACTGGCCTTGTTCACGTCCAGACTGCGAAGGGCTCTACGGACCTCTTTATTGTGCACTGTGACCTCAGACATCAAAGAATCACAGTGAGGTAAGGTGGGTGGATATTTCGAGCCAGCGTCTATACGAGAGTTGCTCGCAAACAGATCGGCAAATAAATTTGCTTTCTCTGCCGCGGTGTGGGCAAGCGACCCATCAGGTTTCTGCATTGGAGGTAGTGAGGGACAGAAGTTGGATTCGACTGATTTCGCAAGGGACCAGAACTGCTTACTACCCGGTGGGTATGATGCAAGCTTTGCCCCAATACGGCTAATATGGTCGAACCTAGCTTTTCGTAGCACCCGTTTGCAATACCTGGCGGCGGCATTATATGCTCTCTTCTTTGCTCGCACTCTTCTCGCTCGCACTTTTCGATCACGAGCTTTTACCCAAGCTTGGTAAGCGGACTGTTTACGAGCCTCAGCTCGAGCACAGTCCGCATTGAACCAAGGTTGGGCTTTATAACCGAGCGGGATATCGGAGAAAGGAATGAAATATTCCATTCCCTGCCGGATTACAGCTGTGATCGCATCAGCGACGTATGAGGGGTCTTCCGAAGAGAAACACATTTGCCGCCACGGGTATGAAGCAAAGAAAGCACGCATCTCGTCCCAGTCTGCTGACTCGTATCGCCATACTCTCCTCGTGCCCCTAGGGTGTAATCCGGAGGAGAGCAGATGGACACGGATTTCACCACACAGTGGTCGGATGATCCCAGCGGAGCCGAGACCGAAACCGAATGTCTGTGCGGATCAGTTGTCAGCAGAAGGTCCAGGCAATTGGGTGTGTGGTCTGTGATATCTGGTATTCGCGTCGCTTGTTCCACCAGCTGGGTGAGATCTAGCGCCAATGCTAGTTTACGCGCCTCTCGCCCAGCATGGTCAGTTTTCTGGTATGGGAACAGCCACTCTTTATGGTGAGCATTGAAGTCCCCCAGAAAAACAAGCTCTGCTGTTGGATATCGCTGAATTGCTGTGTCTGCCGTCTCAGAGAGGTACTCCATGAGTCTAGTCGTCTCCTGATCTCCGCTGTGCGAACGATAAACACTGGCGTAGAGAGTTTTCTCTACTCCAGTGTCAACCAAAAGCCACAGCACGGGAAACCCTGAATTCTCAAAGCCACGGAGACGCTTACAGCAAACGTCATCGCGAACATACACACAGACCCCTGCACGCTTCTTAAACTTGTGCTCAAGAGTGTAACCAGGGTAGTTGAGGTATGCCACGTCCAACGGTGTTGCTATTTGCGTCTCAGTTAAGAAGAATAAGTGCGGCTTCTCGGTCTCCAGGTGGTGATGGACCGGGTCTAGGTTTGTGTGTAGACCTCGGATGTTCGTGAGGTGCACTTTGAGTGGGAGGAAGTGTTGCCGTTGGTCAAACTTTTTCTTCTTTTTTAGCTTTTTCATGTTTTAAGAGTTTTTGTGGGGGAAAGAAAAGATAGTCGAGGCGCTGCTTAGAAACCCTACTCGTACCATTCGGTTCAACTGATCAGAGAGGGAACTCGCTTGGAGACTGCGGGGACGCCCGAGCCCCCCCGATAACACTCCACCGGGTCCTCCCATCCAGCCGCCAACTGGCACGGTGGAGTATACCGGGATTTTTCGCAGTTGGCGGGGCAGCCTTTGCGCGTGGCTAGCGCGCAAGTCGGGCCCCCTACTGACTGCGGTCGGCCAACGGCTGAGACCGTGCCTCGGATCCCGCTACCCTCCAAAACGAGTTACCGGATACAGCATCACCTAAAGACAAAGACCGGTTCCGGCAGCGCAACTGACTACATTGCTACCCCCCAATGGCACTGGCAGTCCCGCACACCGACGGAACACAGCAAGGCTGTTTGGCGCCGGACTCCGGCAGGATGGTGGTCGCGAGCCAGGCGGCCCCTTTCAGGGCCTACCACCGCTTTTGGGATCTTCAGCCGCCAACACATATTGTGAGGACGTTGCCCGGGGTGGACCGCTAGGAGGTAGACCCCAACCACCCCTAAACCTATACATCAAATGCTGATTATCATATGCAAAACTACTGCGTTCTTTTCAAAAGGTGAAACTAAATAAGTCTCCCCAAGAAACATAATGTTAATCTTATACTAGGTGTTACAAAACAACCAATAAAGCTGAAAGGAGGTCAAGGTACTCATGAAACTGAACAACTTTCCCCATGGAACATGCGTCGAAATATGAAAAAGAAAATGGACTTCCCATACAAAATGAACTCACTTTGTATGATTTATTGGTTGTTTTGTAACACGTTGTATAAAAAACACAGCGGGTTGATCCCTTGAAATGACCGCACTACTTTTCCTTACACCCAGCATTAAGGATATCAGCCATTATATGAGATCTGTTAAATTACAAAAATGAAACAACACAAATCCAAAATTAAATAACTTCTTTTATTTCAGAGTCAATTTGTTCCTACATAAAAGTGTTAGAATGACAGACGCAACATTATTTCACCGTAACACTATTGGTAGCTGTTACCTGTTACTGTAACTGTTACTCTGGTGCGCGAGTGGGGCCGGTGAATATTTTACTCTTTTATTTTTATTTATAAAGTGTTGGTGCGCTCGTCACGTTTCAGAGAAATGTTGCAGCCAGATGTTGCTGAGTATGTGCTAAAACTGCATTTGTCAGCTTTCATTTAGCTTTTGCAAACGTTCGCGTGTGGTACACTATAAAGGGTATACAGCACATCACACCACATAGAATCTTTAGTTAGTCTAGTAAAAATATGCAACCAAAATGGATCTGAATATCCATTGGATAGGTTTTAAATTGCTTCTTAGGGCCGACTGATGCATATCTAACAGCAGTTGGTTCGCGATGTTTCTGTAGAAAACTAAAAATATATTACAAAATTTCGACATTGCATCCGCGCAAGGACAAATATCGACATTATTACAATTAAAATAAACTTCATTTTCAATTTGCTGCTAGAATTTCCCGAAACGTGACGCGCGTCTCAACACGACTACATTGATAACTACTACCGGTTTCAATACAGACTTTTATTATGATAATATAGATTTAACTTTATTAACTATGCAATTATGATCACAAATACCCATGAACCAAACGACGCGATCTCCTCAACGTTCCCTGAAGATAACAATAACTACACTCCGCTACGGGGCTGAGATACTGGTCAAAATTATTGGCAAGCTTTTCAAGTATAAAGTAGTAACCAGGATCTAAACTATAAAATTTATTTATTGCATGCAGGATTTGAACATGCTACTTTCGTTATTAGCACTTGCGATTCCCTTTCTGTCGGGGCTATCGCGATGCAATCGTTACCTGAGAAATTATGCAAATGTATCTTGAACAAACCAAATATTTCGACGAAAGCTCACTATTTGGTTATGATAGCCAAATAGGATCGTAAAAGGGAGTTCCCCACAAGTTTTTCATACGTTAATGCTTTAAACATTACACTTTCAAAGAGTTTTGAGTCTCCAAGCCTTATGAATCACACAAACAAATCAACACTGATGTCATTTGAGTTTTTTCCCCTAATGACACTGAGCTCTATTTTAAGCCGTGACAGAAAAATGGCAAGTAATAATTACATTGCATGCAAGCAACCATTTATAGATACCAATTTCTCTTTCACTCTTATGTTAAAGAAAAAGAGGTAAACAGAAAGCTTGAAACCCCAGTACTTACTCAGCCCGTAACGCCTGCCTCTGAACTACATTTCAATGCCACAAACACCTAATTTAATCAATAATCAACAAGTATCGCCCACCTCTAACACTACACGCCTCGTTCTCTACAATACGATCAAGTGGAAAAATAATTTTTGATCTTCCATCGAAATCAATTTACCATTTACACCACCCCGAATTACCATCGAAGGCCAAATACATTTGTTTGCCTTTAGAACTCTATGAAATACCAGTTTGAGCTGATACCTTAAATAGTAACTCGAGATGATATCGATAGTACCTAACATTCCCATGTTGGGGTGACATGGCTAAAAAAAAGCGCGCGCGCGGACGGGTGAAGACTGTACATGCAAACACATTGTGGCCCTTTCTGCCACATATTCGTAATTCGTCATATTCCAAAATAGTCAAGATTTGAGTCATTCAAAAGTATAGGAAACAACACAAGTGTGCTTGATTTTTATGCAAATTTAAGATTTGTCTCGTTACTTTTAAGAAAGAGAGAAATAGCTACCTACCATTGAGCGGTTAAGATCGATTTGAGTCTTAAAAATGCCTGAATTTTTGAATTTACAGCGTAGTTTTAGAAACCCAAACGTGACTTTCGTAGCCCAATGACAGCTGTATATCTTAGGTTTCTTTTCAAATCTTCATCTAAGAAAGTGACAGAATAACTTTTGATCAATATATCGATGATCGTTTACTCTTTTTCGTGTGACTAAATAGGAATGTGACGAATTGGAAATATGTATATTGAATTCCGTTCCCATCCGCGCGCGCTATCGGAAAGACGACTCTACTCTCCATATGCTTATAAGAACACTTCATAAAACAGCTTTTTTTATATTATACTACACAATTTACACATTTATAATAGGTTTACATTTTTACACAGCGATAATAATTGTTTTGTAGTCTTCATAATAATATAATCTATATACTCCCGATTGCTAAATATTGTCGCATATTAAGCATTGTTTTTTTTTATTTATAACGACACAGAGTGGTCCGTAGTGCCGGAATACTTTTATACACAAAATACTTTACCCTCGTCGACTTAAACGAATCCCTGGATATTATCGTTTACAATTCAACGTTAGTCACTATTTATTCCGAATCGATAAGTAACCACAACTAAAATCTAAGTCTCCAACTAAACTACCAGAATTAATAACAAATTTTAAAGGACAGCTCACAGTTGGTACCTTACACAGTGAAAGCGGAACTAGGTTCAAAATAATCTATAAATGCTGACAATATTGTCTTTTGTCTGGAATGACACTAAGGAAACACTAGGGTCTTCCGCAGCGTCACGGGCGCAGCTCAGGTTATGTTGGTTATACAGGGTGTTACGAAAAGAACTGGTTATCTTTTAAGGGACGCATCAGAACTGAACAACTTTCCCAAAGGAACATAGGTCGAAATATGAAAGAAATTCGGGCTTCCCATACAAATACCGTATAACCAACATAAACTGATCCTTGAACTACCCGACACGACGTCGCGGGCGCCCTTACAAACAATTTCTAAATGTTTCATTATTACACCGAAATGTCTAAGCACATAAATACGTTAGAATTTAGACGCCAATCGCGATCAGAATCCCCTACGCAAAATCGTGTTAGTAAAAAATAAATTTTAGAAAAAAAATATGGCAAAATATTGGCGAAGTGTAGCGTCAGCTCTCCACTAATATTTATACACAAACAAAGATCCAACAACCTCACACCACTCTTAAACACCAGTTTAAAAAGCAACCTTTTTCATAAAATTATAAGTTTTAGACAGCAATTTTATAAATTTTCATATTTCTTTGATGATCTTCCAGACCTTTTCAAATCAAGGTGAGGTGAGGTCGACGCAACATGAATTCTTAGAACACAAAATTATGTAGCAAAAAGATTTGGCTACGTTTTATGACCGACTGCCTGACGTCAACCCTCTTTGGAAATTCATATTTCTTTCAAAAACTTGCAATTTATTGAAATCGGCGCTATAAAACTGGCGTTATAAATACAATATGAATAGACAAAAACTTTCAATACTAGAATTAAAAACTTTCAATACTAGAATTACAACTTAACAAAACATGGTACAGCTTAGGGCTTGAGGTCATAGTTAACTGGTCAATTTACAAAACGTATGCATTGACCAGGTTATAACTTGCGCAGATAAAGAATGGATTCCGAATTAGCAACATTATTGTATGTCTCTTTATCATATTATATGACATATGAGCAGGATGTCAACATAATAGTTAATTTATTTGCACAATTATCACTCATTACAATGAAACAATTATAACGGATTTAAGTTGTGTTTATTTAGTCAGCCATTTTGAACACAGACACTGGAAAGTGTCCGAAACGGATCGTATTAATTAAAAAACTTAAATAAACACAACTTCTATCCGATAAAATTGTTTCATTGTAAGGATTTAAAAATAATGTTGTCTTAAGGGATCTGCGCAAATTATACTGACCCTTGAGAGGTCAAGATTGTTGGTCCAAACATTGTTCTTTGCATGTCGACCAGCTTAACATGACCTCTCGCCGTCCCTAAGGGCCCGCTCGGCTAAAACTAAATCAATATTGTAAAGTTTCAAACACTTGATTCGTTTAAGGCTCTGGCGTTCACAAGAAAACGGGAACTACAAATTGGTATTTACATAAATAATCGTAACATAATAATGATAAGGCGTAAACATTTTAAGTATTCATTACGTAATATTTTTATTTATTACACTATGGCATTGCAACTTTGTGACTCGCGGCTACACAGTTCGATGGTAAATAAAATATGGTGAGCTTTATGTGCAACAAATATTGAACAACAAATTATGTGAAGAATGTGCAACAGAAAATCGTCTTTCGCTATACATCAGCAAAACAAGACTGATTTTATTTTTATTATAACTTGTGCAGATAAACAATGGACCAACATAGCAACATTATTGTTTACTCTCTGCTCGTATGTCATATTATGATAGAGAGGCAAACGACAAACTTGCTATTCGGGGTCCATTCATTATCTGAGCTAACTATACTTGTATCCATATTTGTTGCATATTAAGCGTACTCATAAAGTAATTCCGTAAGAAAATCTTACCTATGAAGACAGTTGGATGTTTATGTTAGTTACATCTAAAAGGCATTTAGAGGTGAATATGAAAAATTTAATTATTTATAGACGATTTTACCCAGTGCACCATGAATTAGAATCTCGTCAATGTTGAGTAAAACCATCCGTTCTACGTTATGCCTTCAGTACAGCGCTAGTCTATCATAGCAGTAGTGTGTGTGTTGTGTGTGTGTGTGTGTGTGTGTGTGCCTGGTATGTGTGTGTGTGTGTGTGTGTGTAGCCGGTGCGAGCACAGCGCGGCGCCGGACACGCCTCGTCCATTATACGTCCCTGGAACAAAAATAGAGATGTAAGTAAGGGTCGCCGTTAGCAAACAGCTACCATTTTGAAATCAATTTCCTTTACAACTTAAGGATACGTTTTCATTGTATGCCTAATTTGTATCGCGAAATTGCATTGTAATCATTACACGAGTTACACACAACATAACAGTAGCTGCGAATCACTCGTCTATTTCACGATACAAACGTTACCGAGATGATTACAAAAAAAATGTGTTCTAAAGAATTTCAAGAGCATATCTCTTACTTTTAAAACGTAAACGAAAGAAACACGGAAGTTTAGTATTACTCGTTGAACACTACTCTTTGCAGCGTATTGAGTGTAATACGCAAATAACGCCAATTTAAAATTGAAATTAATCCATCATCGATGCCATATCCCACAAGTCATACATAATATGTGCCGGTTACGAAAGGCAAAAATCTAGCTTGAAAACGTGACTACGAGAGAAATACAGAGAATCTTTCAACACCATTGTGATCGCTAGCTTCTATAGACCATGCCCAGCAGTGGACTGTTGTGAAGCTGAACAAAATACATACAGGGTGTAAGAGAAGGTGTACCAAAAACTTTGCAGGCATGGACTATAAAACTGAAAAACTTTTACTATGGAGCCAAATGGTGGGAAAAGAGAAAAGTTTTCTTACCTCCCATAAAAAAATCACGATCAGCCGACTGACTTTGTATGAAAAATCTTTTTTTTTTTGTTTACTACCATACATTCCAAGGGGTAAGTTGTTCAGTCTCACGGTCTGAGCACGCCTGCAGAGCTTACGTTACACCGTCCCTTGCAGCCCATATAGATAATGTGATGATTGGATGACCGTACCTACCTCATCCACTGCGCGTTGTGCGCGGGCGTGGCGGGCGCGTGGGACTGTGTCGCCACCCTCTGCACCACCTGCAAACAAATAACATAGTGCTCAAAAACTAGCCCTGTAACCTGTACTATGGAGGAAATATACCAGGAGCGTCCATCCTTAAATGAATAGGTAAAGGGCGTCACACATCGAACCCGTATGCGTGACTTGCACGAAATTACGCACACACTTTGTTTTCCATCAACGTCGCACGCGTTAGCTGTGCAATTTTGGTTCGTTTGTTGATTGTAATTGTTCGTAAGTTGCAGAAAAGACTTAATTTTTCTCGTTTTCAAAATCAACCGAATTCTACCGATTTTTCGACTGAGAATCTACCGAAATTTATTTTTTTGGTTTCCAAACTTGCAGTGTTTGCCACTGCAAGTTAGGCCGTACGGTCGGTTGGACTTCAAGGTCAAGTATCTGGTATATCATATGGAAATAGTGAATATGGCATACCTGTTGCACAAATGCCCTGGTGAGGTGCGGCGCGGCTCGCTCGGCGTGCTCGAAGGCGCGCCGCAGCTCCTCGATAGCCGCCGCGCTGCCCGACCCGTGCTTGCGGGACAACTGTAACACAATTACAACATGATTTTTAGATATGCTGATTCCAAATAGCTGCGTCGGTGTGGACGCAGAGTGCTCAGCCGCATGCCTCAGGCGAGGCACGTACAGTCCAGCAAAAAAGAGCAGACAAGAAATGAGGGCGCCACTTTGTATAAAATTTCAAAATTAAATGGCAACATTGACTATGAATGGCAACAATTTAGTATGAAATTTTTTCAGTTCCATTTTATTTCATTTCTACTCTTTTTTGCTGGACTGTATGCACCGAACGTGTGGTGCGACGTATGCCTCGCGAGGCAGTGAATAGGTGCGTCCACACCAAGCGAGGCTGCTCACTACCTCGCGCGGCATACGCTCGTGCGCAGGCGAGCCAAGTTCGGCCTAATTTAGACGCCTAATAAATGAATAGGCAAACTCGGCCCGCGCGCATTCGCCCGAGCACGAGCATACGTTGCCTCGGGCGACGTAATTTTTTGGTCTTTTACCTCGCGAGGCAGCGAGGCAGAGCAGCCTCGGACAGTATGTCACGACAGTCGCTCCTAATAGAGATGATAAAATGTTATAATGGCATACACACCTCACTCAGTAGCGGATATATGAGTTGTTGTAGATACGGATGCCTCCTGACTTTCTCTTCGCTGCTGTTATTCGCCTCCCGACTTCCTCTGTGGTCCAACGGCGAGGCCTGGAAAAAACGTCAAACAATTTATTTTGATTCTGGTTCAGAACCGCGTGTCCGCGTTACGTCAAATGTTATTGGTTTTACTTTCCGTTGTCCCCGTTATGCGGAAAGGACCAAGGGCAAATGGCGTGTACGTGCCATTGTCGCCTTCAAAGCAGGGTTTGCTAGGGTTGTTTTTTAGTACTTACTATACAACACGACGTAAGAATACCTACACGATAGCTGAGAAAATTCAATAAATTGAGAGACGTTGTTTATTAGGGCATCGCACCAAACAATTTTTAGTACGAGACCAATGCCAGAAAATTTTCGTGAATTTTGTATGAGTGGTAAAGTTTCTTTTTCTCGTTTTCTAGCATTGGTCTTATACTGAAAACTGATCAGTACGATCCAATCTAAAAAACGTATCCAATTTAATGCAGACGCGCCGAAACACGGTCTATATCATAATTAATAGTTGGTCTATATTAATATCTTGCTGTCTTCGCTTGCTCATCATACGATGTAACTAATTATTGTACTTGCAAAATACTCACGGCTTTGTTATTATAGACTACTGTGTCGCGGTTGGAGGGCTGCTCGCTGCGCTCGTTGCGCTCGTTGCGCTCGTCTCGCTCGCTCCGTTCGCGTTCTCGCTCCCTCTCCCTCTCTCTTTCTTTCTCCCTGCGCGGCTCCACTACTGTTTGCTGCACCGTTGGGGATTGTCGGGGCTGGAAGGAGAAAAGTTCTTGGTCAATTACAAAATTAATGCTACCGAAAAAAATGCCAAGGAACATTTGGGGTCAGAGATCGAATAGTATGTCGAATAGTATGCCACGAGATCGAATAGTATGACGAGCTTGGTTTTTTTTTGGTGTTATGGAATTAGAAGTTCTAATTATAATATTCTAGTTCTCTCTAGAGTGACATACTATTCTTTCTGTTTAGGGCTGGCGTACATATAACGCACGCCGTTACCTTAAATTAAAAAAAAAATAACTCAAGAAACAATACAGCCCAACATTCAATTGCGTCATTTACAGTAGAACTAGAATTTCAATAGAACAGTTCTAATATCAGGACGATTTATGCACGACACTCTGATAAACAAGTATGCCGCATCTCGAAAAACTTGCGAATTTGTCTCGTCAATCGACCCAGTAAAGCGATGATGGTTCCGTAACGGGTCGCATCTGGTATTGACCAGACCACTTTCCCATTAGAGTTTGGCGCCTTAGATTCTGGGCCTTACCACAAAAAAGTTAGACCAGTGTTGAACGCGTGTCTAAAATAAAACTTCATACAAAAAAAACGCTAGACACGCTTTCAACACTGGTCTAAATTTTTTATGGTAAGGCTCTGATTTTAGTCAACGCGTGGATATATCAGTGCCCTTTTGAGTTTCTCCAGTAAGATCTACTACGCATTTACCAAGCCTCTAGTGAGACTGTACTTACAGGTTGTGGCTGCGGTTTGACGTGTGTGTGGTTGTTATCCATGTTGTTGGTGGTTGGCTCCTCGCTTCGTGCCGAGCCATTCTGTTTGGGGACCATAGCTCACTAGCCGACACCATTGCAGGACAGACTATAGTATGGTCACTCGAATAGGCCATATTAGACAGCTGTCAGACCCATTCTAGGAAACATGTCAAGAAAGAAAAATAGGCCTTTTCATAGCATTAACATGATTTTGACACCTGTCAAATATGGCCTATTCGAATGACGGTACTATAAAATACTGATAGCCTAGACTAAAATACTTACAGCCCAGACTAAAATACTTACAGTCCTCCTAAAATACTTACAGACCGACTAAAATACAAACAGGCCGACAAAAATACTTACAGACCGACTAAAATACTTCCAGCCAGACTAAAATACTAACAGACCGACTAAAATACTTACAGCCCAACTAAAATTCTTACAGCCCGACTAAACTGCTTATAGACCAACTAAAATACTTATAGCCCAGACTAAAACACTTACAGGTTGTTTATCAGCGGCGACATTGTTGTTGGGCTGCGGTTTGACGTGTGTGTGGTTGTTATCCATGTTGTTGGTGGTTGGCTCCTCGCTTCGTGCCGAGCCATTCTGTTTGGGGACCATAGCTCACTAGCCGACACCATTGCAGGACAGACTATAGTATGGTCATTCGAATAGGCAATAATTGACAGCTGTCGAACCTATACTAGGAAACATGTCAACAAAGAAAAATGATTTTGAAAGCTGTCAAATATGGCCTATTTGAATGACGGTACTATAAAATACTGACAGCCTAGACTAAAATACTTACAGCCCAGACTAAAATACTTACAGCCCAGACTATAATACTTACAGCCCGACTAAAATACTTACAGCCCGACTAAAATACTTATGGCTTTAGTAAAATACTAACAGTCCGACTAAAATACTTAAAGAACGACTAAAATACATTCAGCACGACTAAAATACTTACAGCCCGACTAGAACACTTACAGTTTGTTTATCAGCGGCGACATTGTTGTTGGGCCGCGGTTTGACGTGTGTGTGGTTGTTATCCATGTTGTTGGTGGTTGGCTCCTCGCTTCGTGCCGAGCCATTCTGTTTGGGGACCATAGCTCACGTCGCCGACACCATTGCAGACCAGACTATAGTATGGTCATTCGAATAGGCCACATAAGACAGCTGTCAGACTCACACTAGAATACATGTCAAGAAAGGAAAATAGACCTTATGTCATAGCATTAACATGATTTTGATAGCTATCAAATATAGCCTATTCGAATGCCGGTACTATAAAATACTTACAGCCTAGACTTAAATACTTACATACATACATACGTACAAACATGCATAAATCACGCCATTATCCCTTGCAGGGTAGACAGAGCGTCACCGGCCGTAGAAAATGGTCATTATCGCCACATGTGACAAATATTTGAGGGCCGTCTCAGCTGTTGTAGTGTATCACTATAGAGACAGGTTGTCAGCCTGTCGCCTAAAATTGCAATACACATAAAACCTTGGTGTCCCTTAGTCGCTTTTTACGACACCCACAGGGAAGAAATGGGGTGATGCCATTCTAAGCCGGCATCACACGGCATACAGCCGAGACTAAAACCCTTACAGTTTGTTTATCAGCGGCGACATTGTTGTTGGGCCGCGGTTTGACGTGTGTGTGGTTGTTATCCATGTTGTTGGTGGTTGGCTCCTCGCTTCGTGCCGAGCCATTCTGTTTGGGGACCATAGCTCACGTCGCCGACACCATTGCAGGACAGACTATAGTATGGTCATTCCAATAGGCCATATTAGACAGCTGTCAAAATTATGTAAATGCTATGACATAAGGTCTATTTTTCTTTGTAGACAATGCTTCTAGTATAGACTTGTCAGCTGTCAGATATGACCTATCCGAACGGCCGTACTGTAGATGGACCTTGTAAATTGTAAACCTAACACGGCGTATTTCACGTTTGCTTTAACGACATTTTACACACATGACATTTTGCAAAGCAAGCATTGTACATTTCTGAAAAGTAGTCATTGTGGGAAAGTAGTCATTTTAAGAAAGTAATCATTTTTGGGAAGTAGTCATTTTAGGAAAGTAGGCATTTTAGGAAAGTAGTCATTTAAGAAAAAGTAGTCTTTTTAGGAAAGTAGTTATTTTAGGAATGTAGTCATTTTAGGAAAGTAGTCATTTAGGAAATAGTCATTAGAGGAAATAGTAATTTTAAGAAAGTATTAATTTTAGGAAAGTAGTCATTTTAGGAAAGTAGTCATTTTCGGAAATAGTCATTTTAGGAAAGTGGACTTTAGGTAAAATACATACAGTCCAGAGTAAAACACTTACAGTTTGTTTATCAGCGGCGACATTGTTGTTGGGCTGCGGTTTGACGTGTGTGTGGTTGTTATCCATGTTGTTGGTGGTTGGCTCCTCGCTTCGTGCCGAGCCATTCTGTTTGGGGACCATAGCTCACGTCGCCGATACCATTGCAGGACAGACTATAGTATGGTCACTCGAATAGGCCATATTAGACAGCTGTCAGACCCATTCTAGGAAACATGTCAAGAAAGAAAAATAGGCCTTTTCATAGCATTAACATGATTTTGACACCTGTCAAATATGGCCTATTCGAATGACGGTACTATAAAATACTGATAGCCTAGACTAAAATACTTACAGCCCAGACTAAAATACTTACAGTCCTCCTAAAATACTTACAGACCGACTAAAATACAAACAGGCCGACAAAAATACTTACAGACCGACTAAAATACTTCCAGCCAGACTAAAATACTAACAGACCGACTAAAATACTTACAGCCCGACTAAAATACTAACTGTCCGACTAAAATACTAACAGCCCGACTAAAATACTTACAGCCCAACTAAAATTCTTACAGCCCGACTAAACTGCTTATAGACCAACTAAAATACTTATAGCCCAGACTAAAACACTTACAGTTTGTTTATCAGCGGCGACATTGTTGTTGGGCCGCGGTTTGACGTGTGTGTGGTTGTTATCCATGTTGTTGGTGGTTGGCTCCTCGCTTCGTGCCGAGCCATTCTGTTTGGGGACCATAGCTCACTAGCCGACACCATTGCAGGACAGACTATAGTATGGTCATTCGAATAGGCAATAATTGACAGCTGTCGAACCTATACTAGGAAACATGTCAACAAAGAAAAATGATTTTGAAAGCTGTCAAATATGGCCTATTTGAATGACGGTACTATAAAATACTGACAGCCTAGACTAAAATACTTACAGCCCAGACTAAAATACTTACAGCCCAGACTATAATACTTACAGCCCGACTAAAATACTTACAGCCCGACTAAAATACTTATGGCTTTAGTAAAATACTAACAGTCCGACTAAAATACTTAAAGAACGACTAAAATACATTCAGCACGACTAAAATACTTACAGCCCGACTAGAACACTTACAGTTTGTTTATCAGCGGCGACATTGTTGTTGGGCTGCGGTTTGACGTGTGTGTGGTTGTTATCCATGTTGTTGGTGGTTGGCTCCTCGCTTCGTGCCGAGCCATTCTGTTTGGGGACCATAGCTCACGTCGCCGACACCATTGCAGGACAGACTATAGTATGGGCATTCGAATGGGCCATATTTGATAGCTGTCAGATCCATTGTAGAATACATGTCAAGAAATAAAAATAAACCTTATGTCATAGCATTAACATGATTTCGACAGCTATCAAATATGGCCTATTCGAATGACGGTACTATAAAATACTGACAGCCTAGTCTAAAATACTTACAGCCCGTCTAAAATACTTACAGCCCGACTGAAATAATACCAGACCGACTAAAAAACTTACAGCTTAACTAAAATACTTATAGCTTTACTAAAATGCTTATAGACCAACTAAAATACTAAGCGTCCGACTAAAATACTTACAGCCTAGACTAAAACACTTCCAGTTTGTTTATCAGCGGCGACATTGTTGTTGGGCCGCGGTTTGACGTGTGTGTGGTTGTTATCCATGTTGTTGGTGGTTGGCTCCTCGCTTCGTGCCGAGCCATTCTGTTTGGGGACCATAGCTCACGTCGCCATAACCATTGCAGGACAGACTATAGTACTTACAGCCTAGACAAAAATACTTACAGCCTAGACTGGCGCAGTGGTTAGTATGACTGCCTGCGACGCAGAAGGTTCCGTGTTCAATTCCCGGCGGAGTCACTGACAAAGTTGATATTTACCACTTTGTGAATTTGTTCCCAGTCTGGTTAGGACATTGCAGGCTAAACCACCTGATTGTCCGAAAAGCAAGGTGGTTCCGTGCTTCGGGTGGGCACGTTAAACCGTCGGTCCCGGTTGCTGTCTATGTTGGCGGTCGTTACACAACCATGTCAGGGGCCTGCATATTGAAGTAGGCGGTTGAAAAACTGACACCAGGGTTCATCGGGTCGTTAAACGACTCGGTGTCCCACGCGAAGAGAGAGAGTCTAGACAAAAACACTTACAGTTTGTTTATCAGCGGCGACATTGTTGTTGGGCTGCGGTTTGACGTGTGTGTGGTTGTTATCCATGTTGTTGGTGGTTGGCTCCTCGCTTCGTGCCGAGCCATTCTGTTTGGGGACCATAGGCGACGTCGGCGACACCATTGCAGGACAGACTATAGTATGGTCATTCGAATAGGTCACATTAGACAGCTGTCAGAGCAATTCTAGAATACATGTCAACAAAGAAAATAGATCTTTTGTCATAGCATTAACATGATTTCGACAGCTATCAAATATGGCCTATTCAAATGCCGGTACTATAAAATACTTACAGCCTAGACTAAAATACTTACATACATACATAAATCACGCCTTTATTCATTCCGGAGTAGGCAGAGCGAAAAAAAACGGTCATTGTCGCCACGTCTGACAAATATTTTAGAGCCGTCTTAGCTGTTGTGTATCACTGTAATGACAGGTTGTCAGCCTGTCGCCTAAAATTGCAATACACATGAAACCCTGTTGTCCCTTAGTCGGTTCTTACGACACCTACTGGAAAGATATGGGGTGATGCTATTCTAAGCCGGCATCACACGGCATACAGCCGAGACTAAAACACTTACAGTTTGTTTATCAGCGGCGACATTGTTGTTGGGCTGCGGTTTGACGTGTGTGTGGTTGTTATCCATGTTGTTGGTGGTTGGCTCCTCGCTTCGTGCCGAGCCATTCTGTTTGGGGACCATAGCTCACGTCGCCGACACCATTGCAGGACAGACTATAGTATGGGCATTCGAATAGGCCATATTAGACAGCTGTCAGATTCTAGAATACATGTCAACAAAGAAAAATAGATCTTGTCATAGCATTAACATGATTTCGACAGCTGTCAAATATGGCCTATTCGAATGCCGGTACTATAAAATACTTACATCCCAGACTAAAATACTTACATACATAAATCACGCCTTTATCCTTTAAGGGGTAGGCAGAGCGTCACCAGCCGTAGAAAACGGCCATTATCGCCACGTCTGACAAATAGTTGTCGTGTATCACTATAGTGACAGGTTGTCAGCCTGTCGCCTAAAATTGCAACACACATGAAACCCTCGCGTCCCTTAGTCGTTTTACGACACCCACAGGAAAGATATGGGGTGATGCTATTCTGAGCCGGCATCACACGGCATACAGGCCAGACTAGAACACTTACAGTTTGTTTATCAGCGGCGACATTGTTGTTGGGCTGCGGTTTGACGTGTGTGTGGTTGTTATCCATGTTGTTGGTGGTTGGCTCCTCGCTTCGTGCCGAGCCATTCTGTTTGGGGACCATAGCTCACGTCGCCGATACCATTGCAGGACAGACTATAGTACGGTCATTCGATAGGCCATTTTTGACAGCTGTCAGACCCATTCTAGAATACATGTCAACAAAGAAAAATAGATCTTGTCATAGCATTAACATGATTTCGACAGCTGTCAAATATGGCCTATTCGAATGCCGGTACTATAAAATACTTACATCCCAGACTAAAATACTTACATACATAAATAACGCCTTTATCCCTTGCGGGGTAGGCAGAGCGTCACCGGCCGTAAAAAACGGTCATTATCGCCACGTCTGACAGTAGTTGTCGTGTATCACTATAGTGACAGGTTGTCAGCCAGTCGCCTAAAATTTGTATTCACATGAAACCCTCGTGTCCCTTAGTCGCTTCTTACGACGCCTACTGGAAAAGTGGGGTGATGCTATTCTAAGCCGGCATCACACGGCACACAGGCCAGACTAAAACACTTACAGTTTGTTTATCAGCGGCGACATTGTTGTTGGGCTGCGGTTTGACGTGTGTGTGGTTGTTATCCATGTTGTTGGTGGTTGGCTCCTCGCTTCGTGCCGAGCCATTCTGTTTGGGGACCATAGCTCACTAGCCGACACCATTGCAGGACAGACTATAGTATGGTCATTCGAATAGGTCACATTAGACAGCTGTCAGAGCAATTCTAGAATACATGTCAACAAAGAAAATAGATCTTTTGTCATAGCATTAACATGATTTCGACAGCTATCAAATATGGCCTATTCAAATGCCGGTACTATAAAATACTTACAGCCTAGACTAAAATACTTACATACATACATAAATCACGCTTTTATCCCTTGAGGGGTAGGCAGAGCGTCACCGGCCGTAAAAAACGGTCACTATCGCCCTATCTGACAAATAGTTGTCGTGTATCACTATAGTGACAGGTTGTCAGCCTGTCGCCTAAAATTGCAATACACATGAAACCCTGTTGTCCCTTAGTCGGTTCTTACGACACCTACTGGAAAGATATGGGGTGATGCTATTCTAAGCCGGCATCACACGGCATACAGCCGAGACTAAAACACTTACAGTTTGTTTATCAGCGGCGACATTGTTGTTGGGCTGCGGTTTGACGTGTGTGTGGTTGTTATCCATGTTGTTGGTGGTTGGCTCCTCGCTTCGTGCCGAGCCATTCTGTTTGGGGACCATAGGTGATGTCGGCGATACCATTGCAGGATGGTCATTCGAATAGGCCACATTAGCCATCTGTCAGAATTCACCCACCAACCCATTCTAGAGTCAATAAAGAAAAATAGACCTTAAGTCATAGCATTAACATGATTTTGACAGCTATCAAATATGGCCTATTCGGATTACGGTACTATAAAATACTGACAGCCTAGACTGAAATACTTACATACATACATAAATAAATCACGCCTTTATTCATTCCGGAGTAGGCAGAGCGAAAAAAAAACGGTCATTATCGCCACGTCTGACAAATAGTTGTCGTGTATCACTATAGTGATAGGTTGTCAGCCTGTCGCCTAAAATTGCAAAACACATAAAACCCTCGAGTCCTGGTGTCCCTTAGTCGCTTCTTACGACACTCATGTGAAAGAAATGGGGTGATGCTATTCTAAGCCGGCATCACACGGCATACAGGCCAGACTAGAACACTTACAGTCTGTTTATCAGCGGCGACATTGTTGTTGGGCTGCGGTTTGACGTGTGTGTGGTTGTTATCCATGTTGTTGGTGGTTGGCTCCTCGCTTCGTGCCGAGCCATTCTGTTTGGGGACCATAGCTCACGTCGCCGATACCATTGCAGGACAGACTATAGTACGGTCATTCGATAGGCCATTTTTGACAGCTGTCAGACCCATTCTAGAATACATGTCAACAAAGAAAAATAGATCTTGTCATAGCATTAACATGATTTCGACAGCTGTCAAATATGGCCTATTCGAATGCCGGTACTATAAAATACTTACATCCCAGACTAAAATACTTACATACATAAATCACGCCTTTATCCTTTAAAGGGTAGGCTGAGCGTCACCGGCCGTAAAAAAACGGTCATTATCGCCACGTCTGACAAATAGTTGTCGTGTATCACTATAGTGACAGGTTGTCAGCCTGTCGCCTAAAATTGCAATACACATTAAACCCTCGTGTCCTTTAGTCGCTTCATAACACCCAAAGGAAAGATATGGGGTGATGCTATTCTAAGCCGGCATCACACGGCATACAGGCCAGACTAAAACACTTACAGTTTGTTTATCAGCGGCGACATTGTTGTTGGGCTGCGGTTTGACGTGTGTGTGGTTGTTATCCATGTTGTTGGTGGTTGGCTCCTCGCTTCGTGCCGAGCCATTCTGTTTGGGGACCATAGCTCACGTCGCCATAACCATTGCAGGACAGACTATAGTATGGTCATTCCAATAGGCCATATTAGACAGCTGTCAAAATTATGTAAATGCTATGACATAAGGTCTATTTTTCTTTGTAGACAATGCTTCTAGTATAGACTTGTCAGCTGTCAGATATGACCTATCCGAACGGCCGTACTGTAGATGGACCTTGTAAATTGTAAACCTAACACGGCGTATTTCACGTTTGCTTTAACGACATTTTACACACATGACATTTTGCAAAGCAAGCATTGTACATTTCTGAAAAGTAGTCATTGTGGGAAAGTAGTCATTTTAAGAAAGTAATCATTTTTGGGAAGTAGTCATTTTAGGAAAGTAGGCATTTTAGGAAAGTAGTCATTTAAGAAAAAGTAGTCTTTTTAGGAAAGTAGTTATTTTAGGAATGTAGTCATTTTAGGAAAGTAGTCATTTAGGAAATAGTCATTAGAGGAAATAGTAATTTTAAGAAAGTATTAATTTTAGGAAAGTAGTCATTTTAGGAAAGTAGTCATTTTCGGAAATAGTCATTTTAGGAAAGTGGACTTTAGGTAAAATACATACAGTCCAGAGTAAAACACTTACAGTTTGTTTATCAGCGGCGACATTGTTGTTGGGCCGCGGTTTGACGTGTGTGTGGTTGTTATCCATGTTGTTGGTGGTTGGCTCCTCGCTTCGTGCCGAGCCATTCTGTTTGGGGATGGTAAGGACTAAAATACTCGCCGTGTGGTGCCGGCAGAATAGAATAGCTCCACCCCTCTCTTCCCGTGAAGGTCGTAAGAGGCGACCGAGGGATAACCCCAGGGCCAACCGTATGGTGGCGGTTGATCCACCACAAAAGCATTCCCAAGGAGGGTTGACATCTGGTAGGCGGCCGGTCGTAAAATTAAGCCAAATCCTTTTGCAACACGAGTTTGTGTTCAACAAAACGTGTTGCGCCGACCCCAAGTAATTGGGATAAGGGCAGGAAGATGATGATGATGGATGACAGACTAAAACACTTACAGTTTGTTTATCAGCGGCGACATTGTTGTTGGGCTGCGGTTTGACGTGTGTGTGGTTGTTATCCATGTTGTTGGTGGTTGGCTCCTCGCTTCGTGCCGAGCCATTCTGTTTGGGGACCATAGCTCACGTCGCCGACACCATTGCAGGACAGACTATAGTATGGGCATTCCAATAGGCCATATTAGACAGCTGTCAGACTCATACTAGGAAACATGTCAACAAAGAAAAATAGACGTTATGTCATAGCATTAATATGATTTCGACAACTATCAAATATGGCCTATTCGAATGACGGTACTATAAAATACTTACAGCCCAGACTAAAATACTTACATACATACATAAATCACGCTTTTATCCCTTGAGGGGTAGGCAGAGCGTCACCGGCCGTAAAAAACGGTCACTATCGCCCTATCTGACAAATAGTTGTCGTGTATCACTATAGTGACAGGTTGTCAGCCTGTCGCCTAAAATTGCAATACACATGAAACCCTGTTGTCCCTTAGTCGGTTCTTACGACACCTACTGGAAAGAAATGGGGTGATGCTATTCTGAGCCGGCATCACACGGCATACAGGCCAGACTAAAACACTCACAGTTTGTTTATCAGCGGCGACATTGTTGTTGGGCTGCGGTTTGACGTGTGTGTGGTTGTTATCCATGTTGTTGGTGGTTGGCTCCTCGCTTCGTGCCGAGCCATTCTGTTTGGGGACCATGGGCGACGTCGGCGATGGTATTGCTGGAAATAATAAGAGAAAAATCTGTGAATTACGATTCATAAAGAATAGTGGATATATCGCGAAAATAAGCGTCGACACACTATGTTGAGCGGTTTATTTCACGTTCATATTGGTGTGAGAGGCGACAAATAAAAACCAAACAGGCGCAAAAGAAGTGTTACGTTCCTCTGTGGTTGGTACGAAGAGCGGCCAAGAGAGATCGCAATTCTGTTTTTATAAAAGGTGAGATATAGCAGAAATAACAGAAAAAAGCAGTGACTGGTTCCAAAAGGGGGTCCAAAGTAGTGTACTTAGGGTTGACTACATATCAGAAATCACTACCACGATGGTTTTTACCGCGACCACACACAATTTACGAGACTCAATTTTCTCTGCAGCAGCTGCGACAAACATCTACAACGCTGCGACACAAACATTGCTGTACGAACGTAACGAGTACGTAATTTTACTTTAAAATTTGGCCTCGGTGCACCTTAGTTCAAGTAGCTTACAAAAGAAAGGCGGCGGCTAGGTCCAAGAGGACGCCTTAGCAGTCTTAGGTTCCTCCGCAGTTCTTTACAAAGAGCACAAAAATGTCCTTGTTGCCTATTCAATAAAAACCGACAGTTTCAGCTTACCCTTGTCTATGATGGCTCGCTTGTCAGGCTGTAGGACGATAGTTACCCTTGTCTATGATGGCTCGCTTGTCAGGCTGTAGGACGATAGTTACCCTTGTCTATGATGGCTCGCTTGTCAAGCTGTAGGACGATAGTTACCCTTGTCTATGATGGCTCGCTTGTCAAGCTGTAGGACGATAGTTACCCTTGTCTATGATGGCTCGCTTGTCAAGCTGTAGGACGATAGTTACCCTTGTCTATGATGGCTCGCTTGTCAAGCTGTAGGACGATAGTTACCCTTGTCTATGATGGCTCGGTTGTCAGGCTGTAGGACAATAGTTACCCTTGTCTATGATGGCTCGCTTGTCAAGCTGTAGGACGATAGTTACCCTTGTCTATGATGGCTCGCTTGTCAGGCTGTAGGACGATAGTTACCCTTGTCTATGATGGCTCGCTTGTCAAGCTGTAGGACGATAGTTACCCTTGTCTATGATGGCTCGCTTGTCAAGCTGTAGGACGATAGTTACCCTTGTCTATGATGGCTCGCTTGTCAGGCTGTAGGACGATAGTTACCCTTGTCTATGATGGCTCGCTTGTCAAGCTGTAGGACGATAGTTACCCTTGTCTATGATGGCTCGCTTGTCAGGCTGTAGGACGATAGTTACCCTTGTCTATGATGGCTCGCTTGTCAGGCTGTAGGACGATAGTTACCCTTGTCTATGATGGCTCGCTTGTCAGGCTGTAGGACGATAGTTACCCTTGTCTATGATGGCTCGCTTGTCAGGCTGTAGGAGGATAGTTACCCTTGTCTATGATGGCTCGCTTGTCAGGCTGTAGGAGGATAGTTACCCTTGTCTATGATGGCTCGCTTGTCAGGCTGTAGGAGGATAGTTACCCTTGTCTATGATGGCTCGCTTGTCAGGCTGTAGGACGATAGTTACCCTTGTCTATGATGGCTCGCTTGTCAGGCTGTAGGAGGATAGTTACCCTTGTCTATGATGGCTCGCTTGTCAGGCTGTAGGACGATAGTTACCCTTGTCTATGATGGCTCGCTTGTCAGGCTGTAGGAGGATAGTTACCCTTGTCTATGATGGCTCGCTTGTCAGGCTGTAGGACGATAGTTACCCTTGTCTATGATGGCTCGCTTGTCAGGCTGTAGGAGGATAGTTACCCTTGTCTATGATGGCTCGCTTGTCAGGCTGTAGGACGATAGTTACCCTTGTCTATGATGGCTCGCTTGTCAGGCTGTAGGACGATAGTTACCCTTGTCTATGATGGCTCGCTTGTCGGGTTGTGGCTGGTTGAGCGCCCTGGCGGCCGCTCCGCCGCGCACCGTCATGATCCATGGCTCGTCGGCCTCGCCGTCGCCGCGCCCGCAGTCCTCGCTGTAGGAGAATAGACGGCAATACTCACCCTTGTCTATGATGGCTCGCTTGTCGGCTTGTGGCTGGTTGAGCGCCCTGGCGGCCGCTCCGCCGCGCACCGTCATGATCCAAGGCTCGTCGGCCTCGCCGTCGCCGCGCCCGCAGTCCTCGCTGTAGGAGAATAGACGGCAATACTCACCCTTGTCTATGATGGCTCGCTTGTCGGCTTGTGGCTGGTTGAGCGCCCTGGCGGCCGCTCCGCCGCGCACCGTCATGATCCAGGGCTCGTCGGCCTCGCCGTCGCCGCGCCCGCAGTCCTCGCTGGAAGACAGAAACACAACTTGTTCTTAAGGGTAGCTCTTGTGTTTAATTTTCGACATTAAACGGCAATTTTTTTTATTTATTATAGAGTTAACAGAAAGAGACATCAGCTCGCCAAGTGTAGCGTTAGACGCTCTGTCTGATGAAACCATAACTTAAAGAGGGCGGCTGGTAGCGGCTGGATGGCAAAAACGGGAGATCGTGCCTTATGACGTAATCTAAGGAGGCCTACGACTAGCAGTGGTATGCTATAGGGTAACGGAATATTAATGGATGAATTCTGATACTCTAATACGAAGCTGTTTGGACAACGGGCGCTTTTATCACCAGCATAAACTGTACCGTCTGATAATTTCTAATCAATGTGCGAACTTTACGATTGCACCTCGACGTCTAACGAAATAACTACTTCTATTCAATACTCCGATAATAAGTTCCGTTGAAATCATAATAGGTGTGTCAATCCATGAATGACACATTGTTTATAATTTGTGATAAAATGTAGCACGTTTCAAAACATCTGTTAAGACCACGTGCACAGATTCTGTTATGTTACTGAAAACAATAATATTATTGTTTGATACAACGTAATACAGTCACAAGTATGCTTTGAAACACTACTATTTTGACCTATTAGGTCAGAAGTTTTAAAATGTTCTATAATAATAGAGTTGTAGGTACAAGAAAAAAAATCAAT
The DNA here is from genome assembly GCA_024500475.1 of Phthorimaea operculella. Lineage (NCBI taxonomy): Eukaryota > Metazoa > Arthropoda > Insecta > Lepidoptera > Gelechiidae > Phthorimaea > Phthorimaea operculella. The sequence continues at coordinate 3,249,976 of JANFCV010000055.1, forward strand.
AATTAAGAAATTACTTACAGCTAATAATTTTCAAGAATTCGTAAATCTTCTGTGATAATGTATGACTGGCGCAAATAAAGAATAAATCCCAAATTGGCAACATTATTATTTGCCTCTCTATCATAATATTATATGACTTTTGAATGTCATCAATGATGTTGCCAATTCGGGATATTTATCAGCGCCAGTTATACACATACATATTTACTGGCTATAGGATTATGTTTTTAGTTCCTACCTATTTTAAAACGATAACCGTTATTAAATTTTTAACGACTCCGCCACAAGATAAGCAGGAATTTTATAGCCCACCATCTTTATTAGCTTTTAAAGTCTGTCTGCCAAGAGACAAAAGTGTCTGTGTGTGTAAATCGTACATGATAAAATTCGTCGTCTCACTCAATCACCATCAATTTCGCTCTAGTCTGATATTTCGATGTAAGGTGTCATTGGCAGTAATTTTCGTCTTCGCCAACCAATTGGCAGATGTTGCGTTCTGTCTAAAATCAATCACTGTAACTACTGGATCATTTTCGAAATTCTTTTACCAATAGCAAACTTTTTCTTGTTTGAACCTGCGTCCATATTGCCCCGGTTAAGTAAAAGAAATTTATCGTAGAAGACGAAACTCATACCGAGTTGTCGTAAGACACTCATGAGACTGATGCCTCGCTGATTTGCACCGTGGTCCGTATGGACACAGTTCTAAACTCCAACTGTCGTAAGATCACTTCCTAGCCTGAAGACCTGAATCCAAAGCAAAATTCTTCTTCCGTTCTCTTTTACTAGTTTTCAGCGTAAAAACTGAATAAACTACATACATTTTCTTGAGTTACTTTTTACTAGTTAGTATAAGTTAACCTATTTCTAATTATGTTTTTAAATAATAAAAATTATCTTAGCTTATCTTTATCTTAACTTTCAGAAAACGGATAGAACAGACGGAAGGTAAATTATAAAAACAACTTACGAGTCGGAGTTCTCTGATTCCGTCTCGCTCTCCTCGCTGCGCTGCGCTTTCCACTTCTTATACCTATCTATAAGATCCATTAGATACGAGTTCTTCTTCGCCTTGCGGATGAACTGGAATTTCAATAGCTCCTTTGCTGTTGGCCTCTGGAAGTATGGAAAAGGATTCTATTAGATTTTTGCTTCCTTAGGCTGCATAAATTGGAATTCACCGATATGTAGCAATCTCGATCAAGGCCCAGATGATTTTATACATGATAATATGTGTGATAATATGTATGTTTATACATGATAATACGTATAGTTTGCGTCTATTTAAAGCTGAGCGGAACCGATGGATACGCCGAACTAAATCACTTGAAAATTTGTACTAAAACTAAGTGACAAATCTGTAGAAAGAGACTGACAAAATTTTTGGAAAACTTGTAAAATCTTTCAGCGCATACATGATTTGAACCAGCGACTTTCGGCATCTGTACTGCCGATGCCTCTATCAACTGTATAAGTTTTATTTTATTTTTATTTTATTTTATTTGGGGAGCTTACAGCCTAAAAAACATATTTAATTAAGTACACAAACAAATGCCAATTACAAGCTTCCACATTAGTCATGGTCCTTAGCAAAAAAATACTGTTTTGCCGGCACAGTTGATGCCGCTCTGCTCAGTGATACTAGGGACCATTGTGAATGATTCCATCCAAGGAAATGAAAAATCCATCCACTGGATTTCAAGATGGCGGACCTTCGTTTTTTTGTATGGCACTAAAAAAAATATTCTTCCGGAGCCCATCGTGTGGGGTATCAAATGAAAGGGATGCACGAGACGATTTCAAATATATATCGTTTTAATACATTTTAGTTGCCCTTTTAGAAAAAAATCAAGATATATTTTTAAAAGTAGTCAAAACATGCCAAATTTGAGGCCCAGTAGGTGCAAAATGGCTGACATAAAGTTTGATAAAAGTATGCCAAATGATCCACCATATCCTCAACACTAACGTGACGAAAGGAATTTCGAAAATAATAAGGTTTAATGTTTATTTTGCAATGGAAATTAGATCTTTGGGAACTGCAGTAGGTTAGTAAGAACTGCTTGTGCGCCTTGAAAGATGTTTTAGATGCAATTCTTCCCATAATTGCTTTTGAAGGTACTTAAAGCTAGATAATGATGTGGGCACGGTTGTGATCCCGCCAAGTCGAGTAAAAAGCGGATTTAACATGGTACCTATGGCAAATCCACTTTTTACTCGCCTTGGCGGGGCCACAACCGTGCCCGAAGATTCAAAATGATCCGACACATCATAAAAAGCATTCATGAGAAGAATTGCATCTAAAACATTTTTAAGGCGCACAAGCAGTTCTTACTAACCTACTGCAGATCCCAATGATCTACTTTCCATTGCAAAATATACATTAAATCTTATTATTTTCGAAATTCCTTTCGTCACATTAGTGTTGAGGATATGGTGGATTATTTGGCATACTTTTATCCAACTTTAAGTCAGCCATTTTGTACCTACTGGGCCTCAAACTTGACATGTTTTGAGTACTTTTAAAAATATAACTGGATTTTTTTCTAAAAGGGCAACTAAAATGTATTAAAACGATATATTTTTGAAATCGTCTCGTGCAGCCCTTTCATTTGATACCCCACACGATGGGCTCCGGAAGAATATTTTTTAGTGCCATACAAAAAAACGAAGGTCCGCCATCTTGAAATCCAGTGGATGGATTTTTCATTTCCTCGGATGGAATCATTCACAATGGTCCCTAGTATCACTGAGCAGAGCGGCATCAACTGTGCCGGCAAAACAGCTTCCGGGTGATATTTGACCATACCCGCTTAGACAACATATAGAAACAAAATGTACGAATCTAAAAGTAAGTACAATCTTAAATGAAATAGAAAAGAAAAAAATTAATATCTTATCTGTTCCTAACCTATTAGCTACACGGAAACGAAATCTTTAATAAGCGCTTTCTTAGCACCCTGAGCACTGCCGCCAAATAGATCATAACGGGAATCACTATTGAGCTTATTGAACTGCTTCATAGATCTAGGAAGGAAACTATTCTTTCTGTACTTCGTGTGGGAAGGTGGAATATATAACAAAGTTGGTTGCCTGACTCTCCGAGTGGGAACATTAAGCTTAACCAAGTCGAGTAGTTCTGGGCTATCAACAATACCCCGCGCAATCTTCGTCAAGAAAGTAAGATCGGAGATGTCACGTCGTAGTTGTAGGGGCAAGAGATGAAATTTAGTACAACGTTGGGGATATTCAAGCTTTGGGATATTGAATTTGTATTGCAGGAACCGTGTAAATTTTCTTTGAATTTTCTCAATAGAGGTGATGTAAGTGTCGTAGCATGGACTCCAAATTTGAGACGCGTATTCAAGGTGGCTACGCACATAGGCACAATATAATATTTTGATAGTTTTCATTTGGCGAAAGCTACCTGAAGCGCGCATAACAAAGCCTAGGGCTTTATAAGCTTTGTCAGTAATGGTATGAATATGTTTATCGAAAATTAATTTGCTGTCGTGAATAATACCAAGATCCCTACAGTTTTTCGAACATTGTATACCTAGCATGGGAAGTGTTTTAAAAATTTGTTATTTTGTGCAAGAATGTATAGTTTGTACCAATAGAACACCGCGTACCTACGTATCGCAGCGTTTCAGCTCAGGTATGTATGGCTTAAATGTTCATTAGCTCTGCTTGGAACCTCTTCTACGGAAAATTAAATATTTTTTGCTAATTTCTATAAGCCGTAAACTAAACGGATCTTTTTGCAATTTAATGAGTCAAGTCTATCATACTATACATGGCTGAGTCATTTCATTATCATTATTACATTAGTGTATCTCAAAGAAATACACAGCTATCAATGACGATTTAATCGCATACATTTCTTTGATATAAAATATGCAATCTACAACATGCCATTTACTCATAAACTATCGCGGTTATCTGTTCCGATGGATCGGGACATAAATATAACGTCTAACGATTATGGTTATCGTCATGTAGATGTAGGGAATGTCGTCGCAATAAAGTTCTATGACAGTGATTCTAAAACTACATCTGGTCAAAGATAGACCATATTAATATTTTCTCCATAATCTGGTCAATGGTCAATCTGATCAAAAGGCACGACAAGTGTTTAATAGCAAGCCTTATAGATTTGTGAGAATTAAAAGAAACGTTTGTAAGCTGCCGAACATTATTCTTAGGACATGTCGTACCTATTACATATTTTATTATTCTTCGAGAAGCACCATGTTTGAGTGCTCCAGTCAGTACCGCATTGGGGATCCCTCTTCGCTAGTTTTGAAGCAGCACTTATTTGGCTACTAATATTTTCTGGGTTTCCCATCAGCTAAGAAAAGCTGTTAGTTGTTCTTGGGTATTAATAATATCACTCTCACTGGATGCAGTTCTGAATTAGGTGGTTATATACCTTACAAGTTTTACTGTTGAACAATTACTTACATTTTCTGGGTCCTTATTGAGGCAAGCTTCGACAAACTCTTTGAACGGCTTCGAATAGCTTCCCGTCAGCTGTGGAGGGTTATTCTTGGGTATTAGGAAGAGCACCCTCATTGGATGTAACTCCGAGTTGGGTGGTTCTCCCTTGGCTAGTTCTATGGCGGTGATGCCGAGCGACCAGATGTCGGCTTTGCTGTCGTAGCACGATTGCTTGATGACTTCTGGTGCCATCCAAAATGGCGTACCGACGAATGTGTTCCGTTTGCTCGTCGTGTTTGTTAACTGGCCAGCAACACCTGGAATTGAAGAGATGGAGCATTGTTTATTTGTGGTGTAGAAAATAGCAGGTGACAACAAGTCGTTGGCATTTATAATTATTCTGTTTGAGATTTATAAATTTTAGAAGGAAAGTCTATAGCATAAACTGAATAGCGGGATCTTACCATTCAATGATTCTTAACTGTTGGTTTTAGTATTCAGAATATGAATATCATATTCGTAATTTGGGTTATATACCTATGGACTAATAAATGTCCATCCATATCCAACTACTGGACGTTTTACGACATTCCCGTACGATTTCAGTACAGTTATTTACTGTAATCGCTACTATAACATCAGCTATAAAGATAAGCTGAATTAAAGCGTAGGTACATGTAACATGTTACGAGTACTTTGGTATATTAAACTTAAAAGCCAACACGGCGTATGAGTATGAGCCTGTATAACCTGATTCATAACCTGAAGTACTAAATAAACTTAATCACTATACTCTTCGTATAGGAAAGTATTTTGATACTTCACAACTGCATAAAGATCCAATTGGACTGAGAGTTCAAAGTAAGAATAACATTATTCTGATAGAACAGCATGTCTTTCTCAGCACGTTTGCCCTATATATCTCAGTTCTACAATCCAGTATGAGTGCATACGAAACTCCGGTATTCATTCAAAAGCACTTCGGTTAGAATGCTCAGTGGCAACACGTGATAATATTGTTCTGAACAGCAGTTGCAAGCGGTATTGTGTCGCCCGGTGCATCGGGGGAATCTGCAGTTCACTTGCCAAATCTGTTTAGTTTCGGATCACTCTAGGTACGACACTCGAATAACGCTAGTTGCATAGTGTTCCCAAATTAGGCGTAGCTATTAGCAGCTTAATGTCAAATGCGGTGTGATGTGACTATTCAAAAAATAAAGTGGTTGAAACCCATTCATATGTTTCTAGATTATTTTAATAATTACCCACGACGGAACGGAGACGGTATATGCGTTTGGGGTGAGAGAATGTGTGTTTGTGTGTGCAAACCTATGTGACCAAATATCTCCCGAACCACTGGGGCGATTTTGATGCGGTTTACAGATGGATTTGGATTATAAAAATAGTAGTTGAGTTGGACTCAGAATACAAAGTAAGGATAGTATTATTCTGATAAGGTAGCTCGTCCAAAATAAAATTCTCGACACGTTTGCCCTATATTTCTCAGTTCTACAATCCAGTACGAGTGCATACGAAACTCCGGTATTCATTCAAAAGCACTTCGGTTAGAATGCTCAGTGGCAACACGTGATAATATTGTTCTGAACAGCAGTTGCATGCGGTATTGTGTCGCCCGGTGCAACGGGGGAATCTGCAGTTCAGTTGCCAAATCTGTTTAGTTTCGGATCACTCTAGGTTACAAGTTTACAACGCTAGTTGCCAGAAATCTGGGCATAGTGTTCCCAAATTGGGCGGGCGTTCTCAAATTAGCAGCTTAATGTCAAGTATGGTGCGATGGGACTATTCAACAAATAAAGTGTCTGAAAAGCACTCATATGTTTCTATTCTAGATTATTCTAATAATGAAAATAATAGTAGAATTGGATTGAGAGTTTAAGTAAGGATAATAGGATAATATTATTCTGATAGGATAGCTTGTCTAAAATAAAATTCCCAACAGGTTCGCCCTATATTTCTCAGTTCTACAATCCAGTATAAGTGCATACGAAACTCCGGTATTCATTCAAAAGCACTTCGGTTAGAATGCTCAGTGGCAACTCGTGATAATATTGTTCTGAACAGCAGTTGCATGCGGTATTGTGTCGCCCGGTGCATCGGGGAATCTCCGCAGTTCACTTGCCAAATCTGTTTAGTTTCGGATCACTCTACGTTACGACACTCGAATAACGTTTGTTGCCCGAAATCTGGCCATAGTGTGCTTAAATTGGGCATACAAATTAGTAGCTTAGTGTCTGATGTGGGACAATGCGGGGCCGTGTGGGACTATTCAAAAATAGGGTGGCTGAAAACCTACTCATATCATGTTAACTTGATTATTTACAAAAATTCTTCGAATATTCACAATGAAGGCGCTACGCAATATTTCGGGAAAGACAACGCAATTCCATAAATCTTTTAATAATGCGAAAATTCTCGAAGAGGATAATCCAGATTTAGACAAATAAGCGCGGATTATTATGGATTACTTATGGGGATTTGCGTGTATTCTTGGCCGCAAATTGGTTTATCTTTTTGCCAAACATGGCCGTCACGTGATCCAGTTTCTTTGTCAAGCGGACTTGGCAACACTGCTGCAAATGGTTCAAACATTGGATGTATGCCAAAGTGCCTCGGGGTAATGTCTGGGGGTTAACTCATATTTGCGAACATCTTTGGTCAGGGTTTTCTCGCCTGCAAGTTTTAGGTTACGTAATGAGAAGCAGTCCTAAAGGCTTTGACAAGAGCTTGTCTTACTTTCTCTTGTGTTTTTGTCAGTCCTATGAAACACATTGCGAAAATGGATATGCGATGGGTAAGCAAAAAAAGCCATTGAAATTGTTTAGGCAAAAACCAATCAATTCGCGAGTGTTCGTCTGTGTTGGTTTCAAACAACATTTTTGTAGGTAATCCCCAAAGGCTAGAGTTACGATACATGCGAAGCGTGATCGGCTTATCCTATCCAACGGATAACATTTCGATGTTCGATGAAATTTCAAACGGAAAGTTCAATTTTAAAACTGCGATGAAAGTAAATAAGCACTTACGTATACGACGGGATGTATGTAAGGGACATCTCTCCGGTTCATTCAGAGTACGAACTCAACAACTTTCCCACTAGGAACACATGTCACATGTCACGAAACGACAAAAACATTTCGATTTCTCATACAAAATCACGAACAGCTGACTGCATTTAGTATGGGAAGTCAATATTTTTTATTGGCAGTTATTCAGTTTCATGGTATAAATGCACCTTATTAGTATTCGAAGAGCTGAGCTCCCTTACACCCTGAATATGGTAAAAAAAATACATAATGTTATACAGCGAAAATTGATACATTATCCCTTCCTCAACGCCTAAACAGTTTACGAAAGCGAAACAGATGGCGCGTTTGCGGAAAAGTTTGGAGGGTAAAAGGTCAGGGTATTTACGAAGTTTCGACACGACAAAAATTAGGTACTACAGTTTGCGAGCTGAACAACCAATTAAGACTTTCAAGAGTGCCTGTTATTACTTCAAGAGTTAGAAGTCCAGTCCAATTTTGAAATCCTCTTTCTAATACAAATCTTTTATGGCTATCTCTTCTACCTTCTAGGTAGATGCCTTATTCCTGAGGGACGTGACCATGGGAAGCTACTGCTCCGCCAAACTTCTCCAGGCACTGCGGTCTTGTGCCATGTGCACTGAAACCTGCAGTGTGGCCTTGGTTCTCAGCTGTACTGTTTAGTTATCGAATTAATCTGTCACCTGTATTCCCTTTATCATGTACTAGTCCAGGCTTTTTAGGAATAAATGATCTTCAAATATACTCTTCTCCAAGTCAATAAACACTTTAATTTGTAAAACAAAAAAGTAAGCATAGCAGCGGGACTATAGCATACCTACTGGGGGTTACATATTAGAAAATCTAAACTTAACCGGTCAAATTTTGAAATAACTGCGAACGAAATATCAAATTTTAATATAGCAATGGTCACTTGATCAAAAGTTCAACTGGCCTAAAACTGAAATATCAAAATTTAACTTGTTTAATATACTATAGCCAAATTGTTCAAATGCCAAAAATATCATTGGCTAAATTACTTATGAACAAACAATTTTTACCTAAACTTTATAAGCAAAAGAATTTTCGTTAATAATAACTACTATGTACAATTTATTTTATTAGCTTAAATCGCCTTCAAATTTTCACCCCGCGTTCTAAATTCATTAGTGGTTTGCTAATAATACTATAATGATAGGCGTTTGAGTGTATAAGTATGTTACCGGTCAAACCCGATTTTAGGATAAACTAGTTTTTCCGAGACCAAAGTAGTTTATCCTACATGTGATTGGATAAACTGGTTCAGACAAGGCTAAACTAGTTTGTACTAAGGCCGTTCGGATAAACTAGTCAGTACTAGGCTGAACTAGATGAGCCTAAAATGAATAAGTAAGTACACTTCAGGATAAACTGGTTTGACATAGTCAAAACTGTTTAAGGCTACAGATACAGTGACAAAGCTCTAGAGGGTAAACGGTAGCTCTGGACATCTTGGAGGCATCGGATGCCCTGGAGGCTTGAATACCCTGAAGAGTGCGGGGTAGGGCCGGACATTCTAAAGTCTCAGACTCAGAGTTACTTTGCCCATAGACGAGCGACACTTCACCTGTGACAGCTCGCAACAGCTATTGGTGATGATCGCCGACGGTCGCGCGTCACCTTGCAAGAGCTCGCTTCAGGGCCTCCAAGCCTTTAGGGTGAACGAAGCTAGACTCCCACGCCCTTCGAGCCCCGCCTCACGGGTGTATTTTTGAACAAATTTTGCATTTAAAAACATTATAACTGAAGTACCTTCTGAATGATTCAGGTGTGTTAATTTGACTATAATATTTTGAGGAATTTTACAAATAAACCATTTGGTTTTACAAAATTTGATAAGGAATGATTTGGTTTTCTATATTTATAATATGCATCTTTTGGCCAGTCGTCCATTTGACTACACGTACATTTATGTTATCAAAATTTGCTAAATAAACATTTTGTCTTTTAAACTTTGTTATATCATTCATAGTTCTTTTAAAATTTGACCAGTTAAGTTTAGATTTTCTAATATGTAACCCTACTGGGACCAAGGGATCTCACCGGTGATCTGCCACGAATTATTTTTTCATTAACATGTACTTATGTGTCTACCTACATATACGTAAAATATCTATAAATAGTACCAGAACAAACCGACATGAACATTAAATAATTAGTATATAAACGTATTGATCTTGGTAACAGTTGCGATTAGTTAGGGACTTCAAAGACGAATCTGGTCGTGGACATAAACGGTTAATTAATTAAACCTTACAATGAAGTAAACTTAGATCTATTGAAACGACTCATCTACAGAGCATATCTTCTGTAACATAATTACAGGAATAGCATAGAAATTACTGAAATTAACACAACGGTATTTAAAACAATTATAATGGGTATTATTATTAATGTATAATGGGTATTATTGGGTATATATTGGAATATGCGATGTACCATCCTATGAAATTGGACAACTTTCCCTAAGGGTCATAGATCGAAAAAATATACACACAAATAGACGCAGAATCATTTTGAGCCAGCTGAGTCATTTTGTATGGAACGTCTAATTTTTTTCATATTTGTCCTACATTCCTTGGGGAAAGTTTTTCAGTTTTATAGGTTGGTTCACCTTCTAAAACGTGTGCAGTTGATTATTTTACACTCATATTTCCATGAAGAGGGATTCAGACATTGAATTAACATTATTTTGATACCTGAGTAGTTATACCTAGTAGTTAGCAGAACGAATCTACATTTAACTGTGTCGTAAACTGTTTTATCAAAGCGAGATATATTTTTATAGTCAAATAAAGCACCTACCTAGTGGGAAACAGTCCCACTGGTAGGTAAGGTATACTAGCGGGCAGGATGGCGTCAAAAACAGTTTAAAAAATTCACATCAAGCTCGAAATTGCGAAATCCGTTAACATCTAATTTAAGTTAAAACGTCGCATTTAAGTTTAAACAATTTAATCAAGCTAGAAAGTTGAAAATCTGCAGGATCTTGACCTGATCAAAACTGAGCATGGTGCCAAGCAGGATCTTGTTACTAACAAATTTTGCTGGTTGGCACCACTGTCAGATTTGATCAGTAGGTCAAGTAGCACCTTCGTCCTTCATGTAGATTTTCAGCTTTCTACCTCGACGTGCAAAGTTGTGGACGCTGACATCCCTACTATACGAGTCTGTTAGCAACGGTTATCGCCGTTCCAACATGCTAGTTTTGAAGCTCATTGAAATTCAAATACATTTTACAACTGCATTCTATGTCAACGCTCTTGTTATTATGTGTCTGGTTGTTCTCAAACTGCTAAGAAGTCGCCTATGTGATAGTAATCCAACATTTGGAAATCTAAGATGTTGAGAATTCAAGAACCTAAAAAATATTGTCCTTCTTGTCGTGTGGGACGAGTCGACAAGTTACTCGATGAACTTCATATGAACTGTATAATGATTTTTGATAAAAATAAAATTATCGTATAACTTGAATTCTAGATTCCAGGTCAAAGGGAGCTTTTAGCAGCTAAGCCTAGATGTCTGCCTGTTCGACAGCTTCTGTCAGGTGTCTGAACATTGAAATACAAATACTATTTCGAGTTCAGGTATTTCAAGCCCTCAGCTAACGTATTTTATACTTACAGGCGACTGACAGTTGAAAATCCATACTTACTGTGTTTCAACAGACTGAACACAACGATGTACCAACGAATGTAATGAAATCATGATTTGGAGGATTTAGTTTCATTATGATCATTTGTGTTTTTATTATTATTTATTGGCTATGTATTTATAAGTAGCATCTCTCTCTTCAATAGCAACAAAAGATAAAAATGCTGAACATGTCAATACAAACAAGTCAGCCACGACTAGAACTGTGTTACCTAGTTGTCGTGAGCATTGAAGGACTTTACAAAGACAAAGGTAAACACTAAACAACGAAGGGAAGGAGCCGTACTCTCTAGCATCCTTAGAGTATTCATAAGCAAGCTGTAGAAGGCGCGTTTCGCTCTGAGCTATTGTGCTCAACGTGAGCAAAGTTCTACAGATACTTATACAGCAAATGTAGGTGAAATATAGATGTATAACAGTATTCTTCTTCTTCGTCGAGTATATGGCAACAGTTTTTTTTGTTACCCATAATTGGCAACTCGATTTCTTTGTGTGGGACACCGAGTCGTTCAAAGACCCAATGAACCCTGGCAACTGAAATGCCCATAAGGCTCGCTTCCAGTAAGTCCTGAAGAGTGCAGGGGTTTGGGCAATTGGGACAGACCAGTAGGTGCTCCATTGTCTGGGCGGCGCCATAGTCACATCTATCGCCAGCTAAAAAGCCCCACTTTTCATGTTTTTGTGGCACCTCCCTACACCAGCCCGGAGTCGTAGTAGTATTGTCACTGCCGCTTAACTACTGATGGACAGAGACGTTGCGTTCGTACCCATGCCAAACGTTCATGACCGATAAGGCGCACTCTGTAGCTTACTTATACTCTAAGCTAGCATCCAACAATGGGCACACTCGACCCGAATCCATTCACTCAAGTTCTTGAGCACAAGAATTTTAGGACAAAAGATGCTCCGGAAACTCCGCTTGTTCTTTGTTTTATTGTCGCATTCATACAACTTAGGTTTCCTACCACAGAAATGCCTAATTGTAGGCTTTTGAAGATTCTTAAAGTTCTTATAGCCATTTTTCGTCCGGATGCTTCTTTTTTGTTGCTTGAGACACCGGATCGACGAATGTTCCGATCAACTCTAGTATCTTAAGTTTTCTACTACTACTAGACCTCTGTGTGGTACTTAGACAGCACCAGTCGTTACACAAACTGACAACAGCTGGGATCAACGGCTTAACGTGCTATCAGGTGGTCCAGTCTGTAATTTTTAGATTGTTTTTAGAATAAGTAGGTCAGTCATGTCATTAGCTTATTACTTAACACACTTCTTTTACAGCTAGACCATTTCGCTAGAATACAAATGAAACGACCGTATAATATAAGAGTAGATACTTGGAAACAGAATAGCGTCACTCTCAGATTATGTAAATGTTAATGACGTCATTTCAAAGTTTCAGTTTATGGTGGTGCAGCTCGGAAGTTCTGGAGATAATGGTCTTGTCAAACATGCAAGGCGGCAAATTTTAATGTGTATTAAAAGCAAGACGACCATGCTGCCTATTGTATTTTGTCTTATCCACTGGCTGCAGCTTTGATTTCTAACTACACTCAACTAAACAGGAACATTGGCCTATTATGCATGTTCCGAGCTCAAAATCTTACCAAATTCTGCTAAAATGACATCGCCCATTTCAATTGATATCCCTATGGAGCTTCCTCTCCGAGTGTAGATAGTCGAGACCCCTCAGCACCTCCCGGAGTATGACTGCTATGTGCATCGCCTCGGATCCCGCCTTCGTAAACACCCTATTATAATAAAGGCAGCTGCTCTGACTTCTAACTTTATCAGTTACTACGAGCGAAATCCTATTTTCTTAACCCAAAAACTGCAATACTGTAAAAATAACAAAAATCTCACCAAAATCTGCTAATTTGACGTCGCCCATTTCACTGAGCAGCACGTTCGCTGCTTTGATATCTCTATGGAGCTTCCTCTCCGAGTGTAGATAGTCGAGACCCCTCAGCACCTCCCGGAGTATGACCGCTATGTGCATCTCCTCGAAGGACCCCGCCTTCATCAGGTCCAGCGCTGACCCGCCGCCAAAGTATGAAAAACGGCAACTTCATAGGAGCGGACAGACTATAATACAGGATGTGGCTCTGACTTCTAACTTCATCAGTTACTTCGAGCGAAACCCTATTTTTTCAACCCAAAATCAATGTAATACTATAAAAAGATCTTACCGAAATCTGCTAATTTGACGTCGCCCATTTCACTGAGCAGTACATTCGCTGCTTTGATATCTCTATGGAGCTTCCTCTCCGAGTGTAGATAGTCGAGACCCCTCAGCACCTCCCGGAGTATGACCGCTATGTGCATCTCCTCGAAGGACCCCGCCTTCATCAGGTCCTACCCTACTATAACACAGGCTGCGACTCTGATTTCTAACTACACCAGTTACAACCAGCGAAACGCTTTCTCAACCCCAAAAACAATGTAACACTGTAAAAAGATCAAAGATGAAAACTCACCAAAATCTGCTAATTTGACGTCGCCCATTTCGCTGAGCAGCACGTTCGCTGCTTTAATATCCCTATGGAGCTTCCTCTCCGAGTGTAGATAGTCGAGGCCCCTCAGCACCTCGCGGAGTATGACCGCTATGTGCATCTCCTCGAAGGACCCCGCCTTCATCAGGTCCAGCGCTGACCCGCCGCCAAGGTACTCCATTATGATCCATAGCTTCGTTCCCTGCAACAAACAAATGGAAAACGAATATTATAACGACCCGCTGGGTGGTGTAATATAGGAGGCTTTATGACTTCGGGATGTCTTACAAGGGGTATCATTATTTTGTTTCAAGTTAGTTGATATGTGCAGAAGTAGCTGAATTTATTAGTGAGTAATTTGTAGACTTTTTGAGCCAGTCTGGTAAATACTACGAGGCGAACTTTAAAATAATTATGTAAAAGTGCAGTCCATTCAGAGAACTGCAGATTTACAAAGAAAAAATAAAGGTTAAGCACTTTACAACCATACGAACCGCGATACTTCACTTTTATTTCTGAAAATAAACCTACTAGATGACTAAGTAAAAGGTTTTCCCTGAAAGTTGACTCAACACCCTTTTTGATTTACGAGCATAATATCTCGTGATGCATACTGCATAGTTCTCTGAGGGATAGAAACAATTTTGAGTCACAGCTTATCCGGACGAGTTTAGGTGAATCTTGTCAAATATTCAGCTTAGTACCCCAACCCTCGTAGGCTTAGCCGATGAGGACTGGGCTTGCTAAAGGTGTAATTTGACGTCATGATTCTGTAATGCGATGTGGTGGTGTAAATGCGCCGTGGGTGTTGTGTGTAGTGTGCGTTGTATGTAGGTATTAAGATATTAGGGGTGAAACTACTCATTGGCGAGATAAATTAGATATCAACAAATTAAGTACGAATTTTTGTTATCCTACGTCATATGGCTAGACTGTTAATAATGTATATTGCTATTCTATCATATTTATACTAGCAATTAACAAACAGTTGAAACGATCTTTGGTGAAACTTTGATAATAATAAAATAAGTCTTCCATTCAAACAAATACAAATCAAACATATCCTTCGAATATGGAAATTATTTACATAACCTAACCATAACCACTTGGTAGCGAGAGAGCTTGGATTCATACATACATATATGCTTGCTTAAGTAGTCGAGTAGTTCATTCAGAAGGGTTGTAGCTGGCAATGTTTATTGAGGTTGTTTATATAGAACTGTGTTGCCAACACAATGTTTAATTTAGCCTTACAGTCAGTGGAAGGATTAACTTATTTAAGGGCAGGTCCTACGATTAATACAGAGAAACAGAACTTGGTTCTTTTGGTCTGGTATTTTTTAAACAAATTACAGCTTGAAGAGTTCTATGCTTATACCTAGGTCAGACTTGAAAATGATTGAATAAGTACCAGATAAAACAACATCCCACCCAAAACATAAATGTGAAAGGCTGCCAAGTTCGATAATATTGGAATGCTTCGCCTATAAAAGAAGTGAGATCTAACTAAGTACCAAGTTCCATACACAGACCTCAGTTAAAAATAGTTACAGGAATGCACACTTGATTTTCCGCAGTTTGGAAAGTAGATTCTGAATAAATATCATATTAAATACCTAAAATTCTAAAACTTACAAAAACGCAAACCTGTTTTTTCAGCAGTTTCCATATAACATTTTTTCTGTACTTTTTAATGATATAACTTGGCAAGTTTTAATAGAAAATTATAAACTTGACTCATTGCGTTTAGTAGGTTTATAACAAAGTGTGTTGAAAAACTTGCCAAGTTATATCATTAAAAAGTACAGAAAAAAAATGTTATAAGGAAACTGCTGAAAAAACAGGTTTGCGTTTTTGTAAGTTTTAGAATTTTAGGTATTTAATATGATATTTATTCAGAATCTACTTTCCAAACTGCGGAAAATCAAGTGTGCATTCCTGTAACTATTTTTAACTGAGGTCTGTGTATGGAACTTGGTACTTAGTTAGATCTCACTTCTTTTATAGGCGAAGCATTCCAATATTATCGAACTTGGCAGCCTTTCACATTTATGTTTTGGGTGGGATTTAATTTATTTTTGTAAGGTTTGAGTGACTCACACTTGGCCGATTTCAGATTGTTTTTTTTTTTTAAATCTATGATGGGCTTACTCTTGACCCCAATCTTACCCTAGAGCAGAGATGGGATCTACGGTGGAGCGAGCTTGCCCAGAAGATGCCTATTCACTCTAGACTTAAAGAGATTCAGGTTATATGCACTCGGAAATACAGACGCAGGCAGGGAATTCCAATCTTTAGCCGTGCGCATAATGAAAGATGATTTGAAGCGCTTAGTGCGTAATGTGGGTATATCAACTAAGAACGGATGGTAGCCGGCCGTGCGTCTGGATGTCCGATGGAAGAAAGGAGACGGTGGTATGAGCTCATGCAGCTCACGCGCACACTCTCCGAAGTACAATCTGTAGAAGACCGATAGGCAAGCAACCTTGCGGCGGTGAGCCAGGCTGTGAAGCTTGGTCGCCACTAGTTTTTTATCGCCTATTAATCTCTTGGCTCTGCGTTCCACCGAATCCAGTGCAGCAAGTTGGTATTTAGCCGAGCCATCCCAAAGGTGACAGCAAGATCGGACTTGAGCTTTATAAAGAGTTAGAAGCTGTTCAGGCGTGAAGTACCGCTTGACTTTATTCAGGACGCCCAACTTTCTAGCTGCAATTTGAGCCTTGGACTCGATGGTGGTGCCGAAGTTGAGTCAGAGGACAGCTCCATGCCAAGGAGTTGAAGAGTGTTGGTCACTGGAACAGATGTACCCCGAAAAGTAGGAGAAAAGGTGAAAGGATTCCTTTTTGCGGAGAAAAGACACGCCTGCGTTTTTGAAGCATTGAAGCTGACGAGATTGTCATCGCCCCACTGGGAGACGTTACTTAACGTCAGGCTCGTACTCTCAATCATAGCCTTTCTCAATCTTTGGATTTCATCACCACTGGCTCCTGCGCCGGACAGATATTTCTCGGTACACTAGAAGATCTCCCGTGGAACGCCCTCGGCGGAAGCCATATTGACAATCACTGAGAAGATCATTGTCTTCGAGGTACGAAAGCAGTTTGCAGTTCAGAACTCTTTCCATAACCTTACAGAGTACGGAAGTGATGGCGATCGGTCGATAGTTGCTAGGGTCGGCACGGCTACCCTTCTTGGGCACAGGTTGCACATTGGCAAGCTTCCAAGATTTTGGTACAATTTTTGACACGAGAGAGAGGCGGTACAAGCGTGTCAGTACAGGAGACAACTCAGGCGCACAATACCTCAACAATCTTGCTGGTATGCCATCAGGACCACTGGCCTTGTTCACGTCCAGACTGCGAAGGGCTCTACGGACCTCTTTATTGTGCACTGTGATCTCAGACATCAAAGAATCACAGTGAGGTAAGGTGGGTGGATATTTCGAGCCAGCGTCTATACGAGAGTTGCTCGCAAACAGATCGGCAAATAAATTTGCTTTCTCTGCCGCGGTGTGGGCAAGCGACCCATCAGGTTTCTGCATTGGAGGTAGTGAGGGACGGCAGAAGTTGGATTCGACTGATTTCGAAAGGGACCAGAACTGCTTACTACCCGGTGGGTATGATGCAAGCTTTGCCCCAATACGGCTAATATGGTCGAACCTAGCTTTTCGTAGCACCCGTTTGCAATACCTGGCGGCGGCATTATATGCTCTCTTCTTTGCTCGCACTCTTCTCGCTCGCACTTTTCGATTCCAAAGTTTAGGTCGGTACGACCATTGGAAGATATAGATATTTTTTTTGTTTTAGTTCCTTAGGGGTATGAATTTACACCTTCATTATTTTTAAAACCGACTCACATTTGGCCATTTTCAGTTTTTTTCCTTTACCTTGACCTAAAGACCTACCTCCATGCCAAATTTCAAGTCAATACGACCATTGGAAGTGGTCTAGGTTTTTGATGAGTGAGTCAGTCAGTGAGTGTATAGTAAAAATAGCGATTTTCTGACATCAATATCTCAAGACCTATAATAGGTACATTAATGAAATTTTGTATTTTAGATAAGTAAGTAGATCTTGACAGATACTAGAAATTTTATATGCGTAGCTAAAATAGATTTTGAGTTATAGGTGGGTCGAACTTGGCCCGAAATGGTTCGTGTAATATAACCCACGGCCGGTGTGTCGGTTTTTCGCTCGAACTTGGCGGACACACTGCCGTGTGTCTAGATAGTGGGATTCTAATGGAAAGTGGTCACAAGCTAACTAGTCGGCATCTAAGGAAGTCAGTCTACCCTGTGCTAGACTTATCTGAAATAACTTTTGTAATATGATTGTCTTTCTCTATCATATGTTTGTTATTCAAGTTCTTAAAGTTGGCAACTCCGACGTATAGTGAACCCATGAAGAATGAACCTCAAGCTGATGACGAAAAGGGTATTTACTTAGGAAAGGTAAATAGCGTAACTCCTTTGTGAAAGTTTACGACACTACAGTATAGTTTCGTTTGTTTAAAGGTGGAGCAAATAAAGGTCTGCGATGACTAGAGAATACACGCTTTTAATCAAATCAAAATCAGCTAGGTAAATAAATTTGGAATTAGAATAGCATCAGCCTAATTCTACCCGCAGGTGTCGTAAAAATCTACCAAGGGATATTCAATGGGCTGCAGCGTTCCCTGTGAATGAAACATCTTGCACTGCACCCACATCTTGCAATCTAACTGACAAGCGTGGTGAGTATGGCTATGGCAGTATCCCGAAGCGATAGCGGGAGGCCCATGTCCAGCAGTGGACTGTTGTGGCTGTAGTAGCAACGAATGAACAGATTCTATAATTGCCGTACGTATGTTCTGTTTGCTTTATCACTGATTGACTGCCTATTAACACATTTAAACATTTATGTAAACCTGTAATTCCATATTAGCCATCCTATTCCCCACACCATCCTAACTGGTACATACACGTAAACACCAATAATAAACTAAGCCAATATGTGTGTTAGGCAGCCGTGCGTAATAATGCCGACTGACAGATACAAATTGCGAACCTATAACGATGAGTATGGATGTTGATCACAAAACAGATACTAAATTGGTGGAAACAAACATTTTACGCAATTCTGTGTATGCTTCAAACATAATTAATAAGCAGGTCAGCTGTAAGCGAAACAAGTTTGACCACAATTCGATATTTTCAGTTTGTACGAAAGTCAAGAAGGATTTCGTGGTTTTAAATTTCCATCAAATTAGAAGAGGATCTCATCACAATCAATACGGAAATCTCTAATGTCATGCAGATTCATCTACTCTACACATTTGTAATAACCAGTGTTGCCACAACCGACTTTCCAAAGTACACATTTCCGCCGCCAAAATTACACATTTTGAACTAAAATTACACATGCACATTTTTTTTATAATTTTTTTTTCTTGAAGATAACCTACCTGGGGGACGTTCATCCGTGCTTTATCAATAAAACTTCTGAACGGAATCGGCCAGTGTTGAAGATAGTTAGACAACCGACCGACCATCCGTTAGTATCTGTCTGTGGTCGATCGTGGAGTTCTTCTCGACGGCCGCTTGTGGCTGGTGGCATCAGACGCCAGCTGCGACTACAGGGGCGATCGGTGGTTGCTCGGGTGAGCAGCGTGGTTTTCCTGGAGTCCAAGCAAAACTTCACGCCTCGGCGAGGTCTTACAAGCCGGGTGATTCCCCATTGGGGGAGGCCCAGCTAGTGCCCACACATGTCCGATGTATGGCTCCCGAGGCAGCGGTCATATCCAATAAACGGCGGTAGCCGGGAACCTCTGGGAGTGTGCCCACGATCCTAACTACTCGACGTGGAGGTGTGGATGTGGACAGCTGATGGCTACGTCAGGCTGTGCTGAACAGCACCACCCTTAGCAACCTATCTGAGTCCCAGAGCCTCCAGTTCGTCCTGGCGGCTATGACCCCGCCGTATGACGGGAACAGGCGCTGGATGCGATAATTAATGTCGCGTCCGCCCCCGTGCGGAGCTTGACCTGGACCTCAGTGAGGGGTCCTGATTGCACTGATCTCTCTTGTAGGACCTGACGTGCACATGTTCCCTTCTAGGACGGATGCTCGTGAGCTCTCTTGTCTTGAAGACGGTTGGTGCTTCGGCTTTTCCCCCTGAGAAGTACCCTGTGGGGTGCCGAGCCGACCACGTCCAACGAACCCGTGGGTGGCTCTTGACGTGACTGACCCGGTGCTTCCACATCCTAGGGGGTGAGGGTGATGTTCACCTCCTCCACCTTAGGCTTCCGCTTCCTCGTCGCCGTAGTTCTGGAGGGGCCGTTTGCAGCCGTCATAAGGGATCCAGCCACGTTGGCTTCCCTCTGCGGTGCCGCTTCCGGCCTGTTCAGTTTGAAGGGCTTCGTAAGTGGCGCTGTGCCCCGTGCGGGGCAATTGAGACTGTTGGCCGACTAGCCTTGATGGTGCGCACGTAGTCCATCTTGTATTCCAGGGTGGTCAGCTCCTCCTGGATGTCCTCCGGGTCTGTCCACGGGGAGGTCTCTAATCGCGACCTTGACTATCCGCTCTGTCGGAGGTGCGTTGAGTAGGCGAACAATAGGATATTCTGGTCCCGGAGCCCTCTAGCGCGGTAAAGTAGCGCTGGTTAATGCGGAATTTCTGCTCGCCTTGCGCCAGGAATCCGAAGTCTGTGGACCTATAGGGCAGCACGTTTGACGCAAGATCGAACTCCTTCTTTAGCTCGCCGAAGTTGTGGCTCCAGTTCGGGAGCAGTTCGACCACTATCAGCGGCGGCTTCTTTTTACACCCCGTCATCTTCATGGACGTCGTGGGTGCAGGTGTCGGCGTCTTCCTTGGGTTTGCGGGGCGTAGGCTTCGGCATCGTCAGCGTGGACGCATAGGAGGTCTGGGCAGATGTCGACACTGGGCTGACTCCAGTACCCGAACTGTTGGTCCCGCCTGCCGCAGTACTCTCCCTGAGAGCATTCAGGGCTTGCCAAAGGGCGAGCAGGTCCTATTGTTTTTTGTCCCTCGTCTCACGCTGGGAAGCAGGCAGCCGTTATCGCTAACCGTTATCTGCGGCGGCAGTTGGCGATGAGAGTTGACGAGAGGTGGGTCCGTCGAAGCCGGCGTGGACAGCGTCCACGATGGACGTGGGCGTCTAGAACCCGTGGAATAGCTTGGGTGTTCGTTCGGACGAACACCCTGTGGCGACTCATGAGCGCAGGGCGCTGGTAGCCCTTGAAGGGCATCTACTTATTTGCCTGGTCCTCCCTCGGGGCGCAGGACCCTGGAGTGTCCCCTCGCTGGTGGGAGACCGAGTTGCTCAACAGAGCCCTACGTGACGACCGAGGGTAGGCAGAAGCACTGGTAGCACACTTTCGAACGCGGATGGGTAGTGTGATACTACACCACAACGACTAGGTGGCTGATTCATCTGTTCGTGGTGTGGAAAAGGATGCTTTTAAGTTCATCTAGAGCAAGAGAGATCTTAAATTGCTTTCTGTCTGACGTTCGTATATTTCTTTTTAATCAATTTTACGTTCCGATAAATGAATAGCAAGCAGCGCTCACTCCTATCATTGTTTGAGGTATTGTTTTGGCTGCGAGTTTACGAAATTACACATGAGAGGCCAGGATTACACATTACACATGGAAGCCTAAAATAGTACGTCAAATGTGTAAAATGTACCGGGTTGGCAACGCTGGTAATAACTAAATGTACTTAAATAGGTACATCTCTTAGAAAGTTCTTGTCTACTACAAGTTAGCAGCAATGTTACCAATAAACTGATCCAATATGAGAACTGAGATTCATACAAACTCACATGTACAAATTGCAACTAGGGAATCTGTAATGTCATGCAGACCTACTAACAAATATCAAGTTTGTGTTTTGTCTTCTGGGAAACAAACCAGGGGTCTTCAGATCTCAGCTCTAAGGATCTCAGAGTAATATAAACTGACACGGACAAACTAGAATACAGGAATCTCTAATGACATGCAGATTAACCTACTAACAAATATCAAGTTTGTTTTGTCTCCTGAGATTCGAACTAAGGATCTCTGGATCCTGATGCCACATTCGACTGCTAGACAACGGAGGCAGTTGTTGTATATGTACTCCTGAGAATCGAACCAGGGATCTTCAGATCTCGTAGCAACACTAGCAGCTAATCCACGGAGGCAGTTGTAATATAGGGTGTAATTTTATTGGGTGTGTTCTGTCAATGAAACTGAACAACTTTCCCCAAGGAACATAGGTCGAAATATGAAAAAAAAAAATTGGCCCTCCCTTACAAATTGAATCGTCCAGCCAACACACTTAATATGGGAAGACTAACTAAATTTTTTTTTCGCATTTCGAGCTATGTTTCTTTTGGGGAAAGTTGTTCAGTTTCATTGACAGAACACACCCTTAACGGATCCGCCACTAATAAAATTGCACCCTATATAAACTGACACGGACAAACTGCAATACAGGAATGTCTAATGTCATGCCGATTAACGGCGCACGTACCTACCAGCAAATATCAAGTTTACGTGTTGTCTCTTGAGAATCGAAACTGGGATCTCCGGATGCTGAAGCCACCTCAGTAACAGCTAATCCACGGAGGCAGTTGTAATATAAACTGACACGGACAAACTGCAATACAGGAATCTCTAATGTCATGCAGATTAACGGCGCGCGTATCTACTAAATTTCGCGTAAGTGGGTTGCATTGAATTACAGCTGCGGCTTGTTTCCACCATGTTCTACAAGATCTACTCATGCGGAGGAATGTATGTGATGTGTAGAGGAATGTTGTTGACAGCATTTGTTAAAACGACGTGATGAAACTGAACGATTTCGCAGTTTACGTTGAACTAAATAACGTAAGACGTGAATTGCTGAGTCGTTTAGGTATAACATTTCTTGTACACGGTATTTTGGATTAAAGTTTCTGACCTACTATATTAAGAATCGCATTACCTTCGTAACAATAACATAAAAAAAGGTTTTTATTAGGCCAGTGTCTCAATATCTTCCGTATTCTCTGTCTTTTCTAGCCTATTCAACGAAAGACCTAATGAACTAGGGTTCATTTGCAGCTAAATATCAGATTTGCGGATTTTAAAGATTCCTTCACTATTACTTATGAAAGAAAACCTCTAAAGCTTCAAAACAAGCTACAAGGAATTTCACTTAATATTAATATTTAATTGTTAATATTGTTTATTGTTTTTAATTGCATGTAACATGACCTGTATTTTTAAAGATACCAATAAAATGAATATCTGAATATCTGAATATCACTTATGAATTCTTGGTTGAGCTATCGGCCAGCCTGAGCTTGAATATCGGAACTCCAGCTCTCGTATTACACTGGCAACACAAAGAAAACTGACAAAGGAGAGCAAACAGTAATAATTTATCAAAGCAAAAGAAAACTTTGAACAGAAATAACCTGAGGCAATCAAAATTTATCATCGAAGTTTTACAATACGTCTCGGAGGCTGTGCTAATATTGACAAAACGTTTCAATTTCCATTTATTATTTTCAGCGAAATCTCATGTATTACAGTATTATACGTAAGAAAGGCAAATATCCTGTAAAGAAAGATAATATAAGGCTTTATTTCACATGGGTTCCAATAGTTATGTGGTGCGTATTACCATAAGTTAGTGGTTGGGAGGAATGAAAATAGAGGATGACTGGTCTGAAAGCTTTTACTGTGAGTCTGTATGCCGAATCACTAGTCAGCGGGGAGATTTCGGCTGTCAATAACCGTACGTTTCCACTATAGTTACGAGCATTAGCGAATTTCGGGGGATAATGTTATACATTTTATATGAAATGTTCTTTTCGTTACTTCGTTATATTTTATATTTTATTGCCCGTCAGGGACAGAAATCAGCAGAGTAGTACGCTTAGTGTGCTTGTGTGTTGCTAAAGTGTCAATTGGTAAGTTTAGGCTTTTGTGTACTCCGCAATAATTTCGTGCCAATAACAATAGATGGGCATAAGTGTGTGGAGCATCTCTGAAATGCGATGAAAAAAAAGAAATGACACACAGGTCCCTCGCTATGCTAATATTCGGTAGATAAACTAGCCACTGTCAGCATGCAGTGGCATATAGAGCGATGCAACACGGAAGATGACAATAGGTGCACCGGAGCAGGGATCCGGCCCATTCACGGCCCATCAGCCAGCGTCACAGGCCCGTGTCAGGGTCATACACATCATAACTAGTAGGATATGTGTCAGACATATTTTGGTATTGCAATTGTGTGCGCTATTGAACAAATTTGCTATACTGCCAGAAAAAAAATATAACTCAAGCAAGCACTCGTTTTAATACCAGCAAATCTTGTGTATGTATTTTGACTCTTCAACATTTTTTTGTGCCGAAACAATATCTTATTGATGTAATAGGTTTGCAAGCAAATGAAAAAAAGCATTTTCATTATCTCACACAAAAGCAAAAGCAATGGCATAATAAATTATCTTCGCGAGCAAGTGAAACAATCATTCATCATACAGTTTTTCAAATCAACCCGTATTTCATTCTCCAGTGCAGAAGGATCAAACAGATGAAGCGAAGCCTTTTATAAATCGTAAAGAAAGAGGATAATGATAAATGTGGATTCCTACCGCGAAGAAAGGCGCAATATCGGATCATAGGAAGCTTAGACCTTGCCCGGCTTCAGCGGACCCGACAATACCGCCAAGATAAAAAGATTCAATCACCTGATATGCAAAAATCCTTCTTTTCTCTACCAACGAAATTAGAAAGAAGCTCGAAGGAGAAAAGTCTCCAATTTCTACTGAAGTTACAGAGAGGGAAACCCTTTGAATATAAATAAATTTTCTTTCGTACCCTGACAGTCAAACATCAAACAAAGGATGTGAAAAGAACGGCACGACCCCCTGAAGTTTTCAAAGTAAACATCTCCATAACGTTTCGTACACATATGTTATAATCCCGCATTTGCATTATAAATAAGGGATAACTCAATGTAATGCGAGCCCTTTTTAGGAAGTTTCGGGTTGTTATTTGACAGCCCTGTCTGCCTGAATTTGCCACATAGGAAGCAATAACAATAAACATCGATAATACAGCCTCGCCTACAATAGTAGACAAACTCCAGTGGGTTCGGGCACGGTGGAGCGAATAATTCCATTCCGAGTTATTTGTGCCACGGACGAGTAAAAACGGGGACAGGGGGATAGACCAGCGCTTGCCAGACTACGAATAATGCATGCAAATGTGGCCTCATATTATCTACTATGTTTATTAAAGAAAATACAGAGCAAAAAAGCTGCGCGGAGATGAAAAGAGATTCACGATAATAGCACAAACAGAAAACTTTGTAAACGTACACCTTTTCTATCATAAAAGCGAAATTTTAACGAGGGTATAAAAAGACTTATAAAGGCTGTACTCATAATGTGCTTTTTTAAACTCCGGCAAAGGCGTACGTACACGTACGTACGTACACCTACTATAGCTTCCATGTATTCGTTGCCATGGTGACCCGAAGGCGTCGGTCAAAGACCTCTTTGTCGCGACATCCAGTAAAATGAAACAAGAAAGTTGCACTATTAATCCTAGGGAGTTAGTTACTAACAAGAAAAGGAACAAGAGAAAGAACTAAAGGGTGCTTTGCTTAGTCGCTGGTGTTGTGAAAAATTTACATATCAAGAAAGGAATTCATGGTTGCCCTTACAATGGGTCTTCTCCTATACTAATCAAGGTGCCATAGTTATATTTTGTAAAATTACAGGTACCTAAGACTATTTTGATGTCCCAGTACTTGTTAGTTACTATTAGATTGATGTCTGGTACCTACATCAAAAAGTATTGACTACAATACACAGAACAAAAAACATGCAACTATTTGGCATTTTCTGCTATTTAAAATTGTACTGTGTGATGCCGGCTTGGCCGTGTGATGCCGGCTTAGAATAGCATCACCCCATTTCTTTCCTGTGGGTGTCGTAAGAAGCGACTAAAGGACTCGAGGGTATCATGTGTATTGCAATTTTAGGCGACAGGCTGACAACCTGTCACTTTAGCGATACACGACAATAGCTTAAACGGCCCTCAAATATGTGTCAGACGTGGCGATAACGACCGTACTTTTACGGTCGTTGACGCTCTGCCTACCCCGCAAGGGATAAAGGCGTGATGTATGTATGTATGTATGTATGTAAAATTGTACAAACAGAACGAATTCTGCTGGGAATATTACTGCACAGTCATCTGAAACTAACCAGACGTCTGCCGTCTGCTGCAAAACGTTTGAAATAGGTACACATTTCATTATGAACTTTGTTAAGGATAGAGTAATTTCTTGTAACTCCATTTTCAATATGAAAATTTAATTATAACAACGCGGAAAGCGTGGAAGCGTTTAAATTGTTTGCACGTCACACGTTTAACGTTTGTCAAGAGATTTTGAAACTGACAGGGGAGTTAACTTTTCATTATTAAGAAAAGGATACAGAACGTTACACCATTGAATGTACCAGTAAGTAATCAGAACAAAAGTCACGATTTTAAGTCTATTTTGTGTCTAGACTGAAACTTTAAATTCAAAAACACGTTGAGGGAATAAACAGCTGCAAAGAAAGAACAAAACAACTTTTAAAAGTGTGTTTGAAATGAACGTCGCTTGCTTGTCTTGTACTGTACAGTCAACATTTTCACAGAGACAAAAGTAAGGAAAAAAACCGGCCAAGAGCGTGTCAGACACGCCCACAAATAGGGTTTCGTAGTCAACGTTTAAATATCAGGTTTTTCAGCATTACAAACTTAATTTTGTTGCTGGTTTGTTAGCAGCAGTATGATGACCAACCGCAAATAGAAAAACGTAATTTTTTCTGAAACCTTTAAGGGTACAATATTCGTTATAGTTTTCATTGTAACTTCAGATTGTAAGCTATATTCCATATTTATTTCAAATTTTTATCGTTTATACTTTAGAAGTTACAGCTGGAACAAATTATGGGTCAAAAACGCCCTTTTTAAAAGTAAATATCTCGTGACAGAAACATTTTAGTGACTTTGCTTCAAAGAAACCTCGCCTTAGTTTTAAAAGACCTATTCAACGATACCCTACTCAATATTACAGAAGAAAAAAATTTTTTTTGCCCCCCTTTCACTTGTATGGGAGGGGGTCCAAAAAACATTTAATAAATTGTTTTCTTAACATTTCTATATTTGGGTCAACACGATCTATCTTCTTACCAAATTTCATGTCGATAGCTCTAAAACTGACGAAGATATGAGGGCGCGGCATACAGACAGACAGACAGACAGACAGACAGACAGACAGACAGACAGACAGACAGACTTGACGAAACTATAAGGGTTTCTAGTAGACTACGAAACCCTAAAAATAAAATAATAATGGTACAGTTTCCCAGAAGAAAGAGATCCTAGCAGAAAAACGCGAAAATAAAACTTTTCTAGACAAACAAATCAATGTCTTTCGTCTTTCTCGATAAGTTCACAGAGAGGCAACATTGTTAGCTAAGGATATTCTGGTTTCCGAAATGAAAATACTGTAGCAGCTACAACACTGTGCGTATATTTGTATTACAGTGCAGCTAGATCAAATTGCATCTGAAAATCTAGTTCATGCAATGTCCTAGCCTTGTGAAGCAGAAAAACGTACACAGAAAATGTTTTCCAGACGAACAAATCAATGTTGTCTTTGCCTCACGATAAGTACTCAGCAGGACAAAAATGTTTCCGAAATTTTGAGAAAGAGGGCTTTTTGAGATAGGGACATTTTGCGAAAAGTGGAAAGGAACGATTAGAATTTATTATTATTAGAAGTCGAAAGGAAAATTAGTGAATCAACTACAACAGTGTGTGTGTACTATGTTTGTATACCACATTAGATTTATCTGAAAATCTAGTTCATACAATGTGACCGAAGCGAGCGTATCCATTTCCCTCGAAAGTGCTCGAACAAAGGGCCCTGACATGTTGTAAACCTTTTACCGACGCTCGTATGTAGCAGAATACAATTACGAGCCGTCCTCGATCAAAGGATAACGTTACTTCACTTTGTTGTAGATGAAAATGACCTTAAAACAACGATATTGTTTTAATAACAAAGGTGGGATACATACAAGGTATAAGGGACGGATTGGGGTCGGGTTGCATAAAATTTTAAGTCATATTTTTATTAGGCATATGATCAACAGTCATAATGAATTCAAGTCATATTATTAAACGTCATAACCGTTTTAGCATAAACTACAAAGTCATAATTTCATCCAGCATAATGATAAATAGGCATATTGTACATTAGCATCATTTTTAAAACGCATAATATTAATAACGCATAATATTCAAAAATACTACTAAAACAGGCAAATCATTCAATAAGCAAGCAAGCATACAACCTGTAAACCTAACCTAACCTACCGAAAATGGGCAATAGGTTATTTTTTTACTGCCGCTGTGCCCCCTGTCCCTCTGCTAGCATACATTCCAAGAAAGCCAGCGGCAGCCATGCAAGCAACATGCATGCATGCAAGCAAGCAAGCAAGCAGCACGCATGCATGCAATCAAGCACAAGCAGGCATGCATACATGTCAACCTAACCCGCAGGCTATGACGGAAGCGAGCCAGCTCGCTACGCTCGCTTTGCTCGCTTGCGTCATAGCCTGCTGAACCTAACCTATCCGATTCGGGGTGCCCCGAACTCTCGTGCTCGCTTCGCTCGCACCCGCCCCTGTTTATGTACGCGTTACACGCCTAATTTATGGCAAGAATAAACGAACATTATTCATAAAAGTGTGTCTGAATCTAATGTCTTCCGAAAAATATTATTCTCATTGATCTTTATGACAGATAACAATTATGCGACTTAAAATTAGTCTAAAAGAAAATAGGTCAAGCGAATAGTATGACTTTAAATGCTTATGACACATAAAATTTATGCCAAACAAATAGTATGACAAAGAAATTTATGCGAACCGTGTTATGCCTAACTATATTAGGAACTTCAACAATATGCAAAACGACGGTATCCCATAAGGGACAGCTCTCTGAATTCTGAAAGAGTGCATTCAGACCATGCAACTAAACAACTTCCTAGCCTTGTAAAGCAGAAAACGTAGAAAATGTTTCTAGACGAACCAATCATTGTTTTCTTTGCTTCTCGATAAGTAGGTACACAGCAGGACAAAAATGCTTCCGAAATTTCCTTCACACGCATATGGTCCCGTTCGCTAAACGCCCCTATGCTTTTATAAAACTTTTTGAGAACGGGACTTTTTGGGATAGGGACATTTTGCGAAAAGTGGCAAGGAACGATTTGCGTGCGGGACCTTATGCGTCTAAAGGAAAAATAGTGTATCAACTACAACAGTGTAATGTATTTCTATACCACATTAGATTGTATCTGAAAATCTAGTTCATACAATGTGACCGAAGCGAGCGTATCCATTTCACTCGAAAGTGAAAGTGAGTTTAAAACGACAATATTGTTTTAATAACAAAGGTGGGATACATAAAAGATATAAGGGAAGGCTCTCCGAATTCTGATAGGGTACATTCAGACCATGCAACTAAACAACTTCCTAGCCTTGTAAAGCAGAAAACATAGAAAATGATTCTAGACGAACCAATCAATGTTTTCTTTGCGTCTCTATAAGTAGCAGCAGCAGGACAAAAATGTTTCCGAAATTTCCTTCAACGCATAAGGTCCCGTTCACAAAATGTCCCTATGCTTTTAAAACGTTTTGAAAAAGGGAATTTCTGATATAGGGACAGATATAGACTTTTTGAGATAGGGACATTTTGCGAAAAATGGAAAGGAACGTTTTGCGAGCGGGACCTTATGCGTCTAAAGGAAACATAGTGTATCAACTACAACAGTGTGTGTATGTTTGTATACCACATTAGATTGTATCTGAAAATCTAGTTCATACAATGTGACCAAAGCGAGCGTATCCACTTCACTCGAAAGTGCCCGAACAAAGGGCCCTGACATGTTGTAAACCTTTTACCGACGCTCGTATGTGGCAGAATACAATTACGAGCCGTCCTCGGTCAAAGGATAACGTTACTTCACTTTGTTGTAGATGAAAATGACCTTAAAATGACAATATAGTTTTAATAACAAAGCAGGTGGGATACATAGAAGGTATAAGGGACAGCTCTCTGAATTCTAAAAGGGTGCATTCAAACCATGAAACTAAACAACTTCCTAGCCTTGCAAAGCAGAAAACGTAGAAAATGTTTCTAGACGAACCAATCAATGTTTTCTTTGCGTCTCTATAAGTAGCAGCAGCAGGACAAAAATGTTTCCGAAATTTCCTTCAACGCATAAGGTCCCGTTCACAAAACGTCCCTATGCTTTTAAAAGGTTTTGAAATAGGGAATTTCTGATATAGGGACAGATATAGACTTTTTGAGATAGGAACATTTTGCGAAAAGTGGAAAGGAACGTTTGCCGAGCGGGACCTTAAGCGTCTGAAGGGAAAATAGTGTATCAACCACAACAGTGTATGTCTATACCACATTAGATTGTATCTGAAAATCTAGTTCATACAATGTGACCGAAGCGAGCGTATCCATTTCACTCGAAAGTGCTCGAACAAAGGGCCCTGACATGTTGTAAACCTTTTACCGACGCTCGTATGTGGCAGAATACAATTACGAGCCGTCCTCGATCAAAGGATAACGTTACTTCACTTTGTTGTAGATGAAACTGACCTTAAAACGACGATATTGTTTTAATAACAAAGGTGGGATACATAGAAGGTATAAGGGAGAGCTCTCTGAATTCTGAAAGGGTGCATTTAGACCATGAAACTAAACAACTTCTTAGCCTTGTAAAGCAGAAAACAAAGAAAATGTTTCTAGACGAACCAATCAATGTTTTCTTTGCGTCTCTATAAGTAGCAGCAGCAGCAGGACAAAAATGTTTCCGAAATTTCCTTCAACGCATAAGGTCCCGTTCACAAAACGTGCCAATGCTTTTAAAACGTTTTGAAAAAGGGAATTTCTGATATAGGGACAGATATGGACTTTTTGAGATAGGCACATTTTGCGTAATGTGGAAAGGAACGTTTTGCGAACGGGACCTTATGCGTCTAAAGGAAAAATAGTGTATCAACTACAACAGTGTATGTTTGTATACCACATTAGATTGTATCTGAAAATCTAGTTCATACAATGTGACCGAAGCGAGCGTATCCATTTCACTCGAAAGTGCTAGAACAAAGGGCCCTGACATGTTGTAAACCTTTTACCGACGCTCGTATGTGGCAGAATACAATTACGAGTCGTCCTCGGTCAAAGGATAACGTTACTTCACTTTGTTGTAGATGAAAATGACCTTAAAACGACGATATTGTTTTAATAACAAAGCAGGTGGGATACATAAAATGTATAAGGGAGAACCTATGAATTTTGATAGGTTGTTCAGACCATGTAACTAAACAACTTTCCAGAAGAATATATTTCAGGAGACATAAAAAAGTTTTTGACTTCCTAGCCCTGTAAAACGGAAAAACGTACACAGAAAATGTTACTCGACGAACAAATCAATGTTTCTTTTGCGTCTCGATTAAGTACACAGCAGGACAACAATGTTTCCGAAATTTCCTTCAGACGCAAAACGCCCATGTGTTTCAGAAAGGGATTTTTTAAGATAAGGACAGACATGGACTTTTTGAGATAGGGACATTTTGCAAAAAGTGGAAAGGAACGATTTGCGAGCGAGACCTTAAGCGTCTAAAGGAAAAATAGTGTATCAACTACAACAGTATATGTTTGTATACCACATTGGATTGTATCTGAATATCTAGTTCATACAATGTGACCGAAGCGAGCGTATCCATTACACTCGAAAGTGCTCGAACAAAGGGCCCTGACATGTTGTAAACCTTTTACCGACGCTCGTATGTGGCAGAATACAATTACGAGCCGTCCTCGGTCAAAGGATAACGTTACTTCACTTTGTTGTAGATGAAAATGACCTTAAAACTACTATATTGTTTTAATAACAAACATAAAAGGTATAAGGGAGAGCTCTCTGAATTCTGATACGATGCATTCAAACCATGAAACTAAACAACTTCCTAGCCTTGTAAAGCAGAAAACGTACATGGAAAATGTTACTAGACGAACAAATCAATGTTTCTTTTGCGTCTCGATAAGTACACAGCAGGACAACAATGTTACCGAAATTTCCTTCAGACGCATAAGGTCCCGTTCGCAAAACGCCCCTGTGCTTTGGGAAACGTTTTGAGAAAGGGAGTTCTTGAGATAAGGACATTTTGCGAAAAGTGTAAAAGAAAGTTTTGCGAGCGGGACCTTAAGCGTCTAAAGGAAAAATAGTGTATAAACTACAACAGTGTGTGTATGTTTGTATACAACATTAGATTGTATCTGAATATCTAGTTCATACAATGTGACCGAAGCGAGCGTATCCATTTCACTCGAAAGTGCTCGAACAAAGGGCCCTGACATGTTGTAAACCTTTTACCGACGCTCGTATGTGGCAGAATACAATTACGAGCCGTCCTCGGTCAAAGGATAACGTTACTTCACTTTGTTGTAGATGAAAATGACCTTAAAACTACAATATTGTTTTAATAACAAAGCAGGTGGGATACAAATGAGGTATAAGGGACAGCTCTCTGAATTCTGAAAGGGTGCATACAGACCACGCAACTAAACAACTTCCCAGAAGAAAATATTTCAGAAGACGTAAAAACGTTTTTGACTTCCTACAGTAAATGCAGTCAGCTGATTGTGTTTTTGTGCGTTAGGTCAAATTTTACATAGAGATACATCTCATATTTTCTTATGAGAAATTGTTCAGTTTCGTGATCTGAAGGCACTCTATAGTATTCGGAGAGCTCCCTGTACTGTACCTCCTCCCTTACATCCAGTTTATTATTGAAGCTAAAACTTTGCTAACGGTTAAAACGATAGAAGCTTCGCTATCGGTGGAAAGTAGACGGTAGGTACATACTTGCTTACGTATACGGGGTGAGTTATCATTCGTTTAACTAATTCACGAGCGTCGTCGCCATGGCAACGCGTTGAGGGCGGGCGCCGCCCAACTTCCACCCGCCTTAATAATTTCCCGGACCATTGGATGCCGCTAGTTGGCTGTAAACAACGGCTATGCGGCCAATTTAAGTTTGCGAGTCTTATCTATCATACTAGTGGTTTGGGAGCGGCTGCAGAGCGGAACGGGCGCAAGACAAATGCGAAGCGAATTCGTCACGGAGGCGCGGTGGATTTGCAACGATTTCATCCGGACCCTGCACCTTATACGCGATAAAAACGTTGCGAACCCGCCGAGCGTTTGCGACTACTTCGCTGTGCAGCCGCGGCGTGTTCCTAACGCATTCGTCGCACACCCGCTCCGTTCCGTAGCGCTCCCAAACCGCTAGTATGATAGGGCCTTTAGTGCTCGGAAGCGTCCGCTAAGTTTTTGTTATGAAGCCGTGGGAACTTGGTGCAACTCGGATAAATGGGATGAACTCTCGTTAATTAGTCAGAGTATTCGTCTTCCGTCCCGAGCCGGGTGTCTGCGGCAAAAACGCGGACAAGCAAACTTCTTCAAACTTTAACCGACAAAATCGATCAGATACACGAAGTCCCGAAGAATTATCAGTGCTTGACTTCATTTCCTCTGTAAATAGCTCGACATACAACTCTTGAATCAGTGAGAGAATTAATCTAATGCACACCTATTTCCAGAACTAGCTGCAGATCTATTTTGCAAAAGTCGATAGGGCACATAAAGCCACGCAGTAGGTATTATCAGTGCTAAATTTCATTTCCAGCAAAGAAGCTGCAGATCTATTTTCGAAAAATCGATATGGCACACAGAATAGCATTACCAGTGCTAAATTTCATTTCCTCTCTGAATATTCACCCTCCGAATACCTCGACATCCAAATTTTCGGCCAGTGCCAAAATCCTCCCATAATGGACTTGAATTTTCCAGCAAGTAGCTGCAGATCTATTTTCGAAAAATCGATAGGGCACACAAAGCCAGAAAGCGTTATCAGTGCTCCATTTCATTTCCTCTCTGAATATTCACCCTCCGAATACCTCGACATCCAACTTTTCAATCAGTGACAGAATTAATTCAATGCACTCGGATTTTGAAGGAATCTAGGTGTGGATCTATTTTATGTCGAGCGAGCTGGCGGGGATACCGGGATAGGGGATGCAGGGTCCCGAACGAATTGCACACAGATAAGACCACGCCAGGAACTCGAGTGAATGCGGTCCGAAGGGAATAGGGAGATTATAGGTACAGCAAAAATACACTGAAATTAGTCGAAATCGTATCTGTATTCCACCCTTTAGCAGTATTTCGGTGTCCTGATCGAATTCGGTGTTCGGATTCTTGTCAAATGGTGAAATAATTTACTACGCCAATATTCTTCTTATTATAACTTTAATCATCCGTAATTCTAGTTAACCCAATTATTAGTTTTACGTATGAATGAGCCTGAGTATAATTAAATTATGAAAGTCGATTTACACGTACCAAACAAGGCACGATTCTTCGAAACAAACTTTCCACTTGTAATGACGCCGAATCCGTAAAGTTGGGCCGATCGTAAATCTAACTTTGCGGAGTCTCGAGTGACGAGTCCGAGTTTGTTTGTTTGTGTTGGACAAGTTACTACGCATCTTCACTGTTCCCATTTGTCATTACGAGAGGCTGTAGCCCCAGACGTTGACTAATCCCACCATTACAGGGAATTATCTCCACGGAGAAAAGTCTTAAGATGTTACCGCGAACTTTGCTCTCAGGAGATGAAATAAAAATAATGTTTTCAAGCAACATTAGTGAGTTATGACATGATAAAGTACTCGGCACGCTTAGTGAAGTTTTCTCTGAGATAATGATCATTGTGGCGATAGTAGGTTGTGTGTTCGCAAACATTCTGTACAGCCCAAACAGCCGCGGGCGGGAGAGACGCGGCGTAGAAATTACTTCTTTTCTTCCCGTCTCGCCATAAGAAATAATAGAACAAAGGGCCGCGATAATAACCAAATAAATTATTCATATAACGTCGTATCAGACTTGCGTAGAAAGATTTGATGGTATCATAGATATGCACCGCAGTTTCCTGTTGCGTATTTCCGTTTGTTTTGCAAGAAGTGGGGTGCCCATTTCATATTCTAAAAGGAAAAAACAATCTGGTTTATATGAAGTGGCGGGTGTCAAGAATGGAAATTTGGCTGTAACGTTTCAAGGGCCTTATTCGATTCTACCGGTCGTAAAGCCGTCAGCAGCACGGCGCTATAAAATCCCTCGAACGGGCTCTCGACCGAGCCGCGCCGTAAGGTTGTAAGTGTGAATGGCAAAGGGCAATCGACATGTAAGAATTTCGTATAAATGTCTAATGTCGCAATACTATGCCTACACGTAAACTATTCTGCATTTAGATTTGAGTAAATCAGTCTGGCTAACTTTTTATGCTCACACATAAATCTGGTTTACTACAAGGTTGGCAGAAAATGTTTAGTTTTATGAATAAATCCCGAAAGAATCTAGTCGTAAAAAACCTGATTCAAGATTCACAAAAACGTTAAAGCTTGGTAGAAAATTTGCAAGGGTAAGAATGGCGAAAGACTTTACGACTAGATAGTATTTTCTAGGCTTTATGGAATAATATGACGCACCATTAAAGGTAAGTAGAAATAACGTTAAGTCGCAGTTTTAATGACTGAAAAATAAATCATATCTCACTAAGACTTTTTCTATCAACAAACATATTCTTATTAATACTACTTCAAATTACATCAATTGATACCAATCTGAACAAAGCAATAATGGTAAGATAATATTGACAAAACATTTGATAAATCAGTGTCGGAATTGTTTGCTTATGACTAGTCCTATGACGTAAACCAAACCAATGATGCAAGACAATTTGTAATTTGTAAAACTCGTCTTCTATAATGTAAATACCTAATTACGATGATGATCAATCAAGTTGTCTCGATTTTCGCGTTGCAACATGCTAAAATACTGCAGGAACAGTATTGACTGAGTTTCAAGTTCTTATCCGAGTTCTAAAATACTTAGGTACTGTAGGTATTTTAAGCTTGAATAAGAATAGAAAATAGTTACTAACGCATGTCTTCAGTGACATGTGATGTAATACAGTGGTCCATAGGTAGATTAAGTAGGATAAATATGTACTTTCTTTATTTTTAGAAGTTATTGTTAGCTGAATTCTGCACTCCACGAAGATTTATTTTTCGGGTCGGTCGTGAACTCTTTAATAAGATATACACATTCGTTACACACGATAAGAAATATAGCGATGCTGACTCTAGCACACTTAGGGTTTAAATTATTGAAACTCAGACAGAGCATATTTTGCTCTGAATATAATAACCTGCCTATGTCGACGATCTCTCATGTTTAGTCGTTTGCGTTGCGACACACTCGAGTACCATTTGTCAGTATTACTGGGGACTTAACGTATTCATGCAGACGCAGAGGGGCTTAAGGTAATAGAAAAGGTACGTTATTACGCCGGAATCGCGGTACCTTAAATTCCAATTTAAGCTTATAAGGTACCGCATGAGTATTCAGGAATTATGTATGTTTTTCCTCTTCTTCAGTTGTAACTAGGTAAAATCCGTAGGTATTAGTCAAATAGGTCAGGTAGGGCAAGTTAAGGCGCTTTGATTGGGGGTAGTATCGAGAAAGTAAAGAAATATCTTTTGCAGAACACTAGCGGCCGGTCAGCGATGTTACCAGCTATAACTCATTTTCCCGAGGGAAAAAGGCATTTTCCTGGCATAAACCATATCCCTGAATTTCTTAAAACCGTATCATAATCCGTCGCGTGGTTTAGGAGGATTTACAAATTCCACGACAGACAGACAGAGAAACACAAAAAGCGACTTGATGTTCTCTACAAGTCGTAGGGCACGAAGATTATATTATCGGTGCTGACAATATTTCCCTGTCCAATATTGTCATCATTGTTGTGTTGGGTCGTGAATTGGTAAGCAACACAATAACAAACATTGCCACTATTGTTGTATCAGGTTGTGAAACGATAAGCAACAATAACTATCAGTATAATAGCGCGGATTCAAATCAATCAAAATGTTACATCACAAAGCCAAAAAATTCACTCATGTCTTGAGACACCAAAATCTGATATAGGATCGCCAGCACATCAACTTACCCATGTTAGGCATCAACTTATACTAGTTTTCCTTAGAATTTGTATAAACAAGTAAAATTTATTAAAAAACAAATCCCGACTGCGATAATTTCAAATTTATATTTTGAAACCCATCATTATGATATGAGTTTATGATATTTTAATATAGCCAGTGTCACTTCCGCTGCTGAAACGAATCTAACGACACCTTATATGTCAATATTCACCAACCGTTTGGCTGTAGCCCGTGAAAAAAAATGATTTTTGTCCACAACATACATAACTACAAACAAACATACATACTCTCAAAAAACATAAACCTCCTGACGCAGTCTGGTAAAAACCAGTATAAGTTTTTCCAAATGGTTAAGTCGATGTGCTGGCGATAGTAGGTACGCTTAGGTAATATAGCATCCTCATAACAACTGTGACATTTAGATGAGATTCTACAGAGACTCGTATATTGCAATATCACCTTTCGAGTGGAAGTACGATCACACATAAATCACACTCTGATGTCACCAAATATGACATCACAGCAGAATAAATGAGCAACCTTTCCTGGGTTTAATTTGTGCGTATTTCGGAGATAAAAGATTCTTATTAAATGCTATTCTGATATTTCATTCGTTAAGAAACAAGATGTCATCATCATCTGCCTGCCCTTATAACAAATCGGTTCGGGAACGGCGCAACATTGTTTTGTTAGGGCACAAAACCACGTAGCAAAGGTTTTGGCAATGTTTTATGACCGGCCGCCTGCCTGACGTCAACCCTCTTTGGAAATGCTATTGTAGGTGGTATCACCGCCACCATACAGTTGACCATAGTCGACAGATATTTAGCCGAGGTCAAAAACTCTACGTCGCCTTTTACGAAAAACCCTGAGAGGACTAAGGGTGGCAGTTAATCTTAGCCGCTACCACACGATAAGCATCAAGATGTATAAACTCTATAACAAATCGCTTCAAAACCGGCAAGCTTTGTAAAGCCTTCTTATTATTTTGACATTCTCTTAAATGTTGTCTTTAACGCGATGGCTATAAACGTCGATCTAATTTGGAGAGTTTCGACGCCCTCGCATAAAACAACCCATTACGTTGAGGCAAAAATTATTGTGAAATATACTGTTTTTTATCGACAGGGTGTCTTCTCACCCTCGGCAATAATTCTCTCTTTATCGCCGTGGTAATAACAGCACAAGCACGGAATTTATAGAGTCATCATTTTGTATAAACTGCTGGATAACGCAATGTTGCAAATATCAGCAATACGTTTGAAAACAGGATTTTTAGCGGTATTCTGTAACCTATTCGTGGTGAAGTTCGTAAATATTAGGTTCTCCTTACATAGGCATTTCTTGTTAGGTATTTTGATTAATAACAAACGTTTGATCAACTGCTAAATGTCTGTTAAGATTTGTTAAAGAAATCTTGTCTTTGCTAAAGCACATGGCAACACTGCTAGGGAATGAGATTGCTAGAATTTGCATTCCGTCAATATCCAAAACCCCCTGGGCACGCCTACTCTCCCGTAAAAACGCTATTAACATTAGGTACTTATCGTATCTCTACCGGGAATTGTTACTCTGCCTTTAAAGTACTCCACCGTAAAATAATAAAACAAGCTGTAATATTTTGCTTCGTGATATTATGAAAAAACGCGGATATCAAGTTATCTCTGACACTGACCGTAAAGTTTCCACATCATATCCCCGCATAAATATTTACGTGGGCAAACACAAATCATATTTTTAGAGATAGGTATCTCCACCGCTGTGCATTATAAATGAAACTTAATGCTTTTATACCAGTTGTTTTCAGGGCACGTTGCCAGTGAAATGTGACACCTTAACGTATTTTTAATACCTACGTTTGTTACAAGTAAAACAGTAGTCCTTTATAATTTTTGTTCTAGGCTCAAGCTTCGTCACACGTTTTGTAGTTGAATAGTTGGAAGGGCGAAGAGCTGATTGACTCACATTCTGCAAGCTTGTGTCTGCTGTTCCATGGCACAGGAATGTTTTCACTAAATGAGACGCAACGAACGAGCATTACCTATAAAGGGGAGATCCTTCCCCGTAGCACCCCGGGGGTAAATTCACTGCGAATAAATACATCACATTTTTCAACGGAACAATTTTCCTATGCGTTTTATTGCGAGGTACCAACGTAACATCAAAAAATATTGAGGATTTTTTGCGGATAACCGGCGTAATTGACGTTAGGTGCTGTGCAGGATACGCAAAATAAAAAGGTATATTGAAAACGTTGTAGATACCTCACGTGCCGCTTCGTTAGGGATATTTGCGAATTTTACACTCCAAAATCTGTGAATGAATTTATCCTGGAACCATTCTGCGGAGATTTTTAATCAGGACTCCATCTTTTTGCAAAAGGTTAATGTGATACTTAAGAATGAAGCGGTACCATCTCAGGACGAATACTAATCAAGGTTGCATAACAAAGAGTGATCGACTAACATATTCCGATAGGCTATCGACAATGGGAGCATGCAAACAATATGGTCCTTGACCTGACCAGGCCACGTATACTTTACTTTCAATTTTGTGTATTAATAATGTAGACTAGAAGTGGTTACATAAGTACAGTACAACGAACAAAGGAATTACGAGACTAAGAGAATGAAAAATATACATTTTCAAAGTGCTAGGCTAATTAGCGCTTTGAGCTTGTCTGAACATAAGTTCTTTAGCAAAAAGATCCATTTGTATGAAAGTTTGCCTTGTTCAAGATTAAAACCAAGAAATTTCTCTGGTATAGAATTTTGTCTTGATTAGGTACTATTTGCCTACAGGCACCGAATCAGAGAGACATGTGTACAACTTTGATTTGGTTTAAGTAAGCGTCATAATATAGAGGGTTAAATGTAAAGGCTATATACAGAGTGTGACTTGTTTAGTACACAGTGAAATTCGCAATGAGCCGATTGTTCCGTTCCGTTACACGGAACAGTCCGTCAGTGTAACAAGCGTCGTGACATTTAAAACACAATGCAACTCCCACGCCGCGACTGACTATTATGCGTACTACTAGCAACACTACAAGCATCTCTATAGATGTCTCGTTTACTATCACAGATTAAACAACAAGGGAAACTTTAAATAAAAAATCGCAAACGGGAATTGTCCCTTGGGACTTTGGGATACCGTTTCACAATACTGCCATGCGATCTAACGCAGTCTTAGCCAGAGTTCGGAAACAAAAACTGGTAGGGATACAGAATTTGAGTACATTGTTCCAGTGATTTTCCTCTCTTACTTAGATCATCTCCTAGCAACACCCTTACAGTTCTTTTTTTCCTTGAGTGTGATTTTGCTCCCTAACCTATCAGGATAAAACACGAAAAAACATGGGTAAGCAGCTAAAACGGCATCCGAAATTATACGATGATGAAGTGCACTCTAATATTTTCATAAGTTTTGATAGAATGAAAATTATTATAATTTAGAAGTCAGCATCGTTCCATGAAAAAATAGTCTAATAAATGCGTATCAAGTAGGTATTTATTGTTACATGAAGAGATCTTCAATAAACACAGTGATCTCATCTCATCTACGTCTCTGTGTCATTATCGCAACGAATAGCTTGTGACGAAACGCAACGTCACTTTCTAATGTTGCCGTAAGGTTGTAATTTAATTTGCTTGGTAATGATATGCGCGGTTTTATAGCTCGCTTTGTTTGGGTTACTAGTCACGATAGCACCATTTCAAAAATGGAGAATATTAGCTGTTCCTAGAAGGTTTAGACTTTTTACCGTGTGGAAAAATGCGTTGATGAACGACACGACGAACCCTGTAGATTATGATATGAGCGGTTTTTTAGCTCGCTTTGTTTGGGTTACTAGTCACGATAGCACAATTTCAAAAATGGAGAATATCAGCTGCTCTCAGAACTAAAGGTATGGTCGTTTAAAATGTTGAAGAGGTGAAGATGTAGACCACATGATGGTATCTATCGGTCTTTTACGGTAGGTAAAGTAGCATATTAATAATAGTAAGTCTACATAAAAGTAGGTACATTTTCTGAGAGTTTTAATAACTTCATCTTTAGTATCTATCATATTAATACCACTATTATTTACAACTTAAAATCTCTGAGAGTTTTTAATAATTTCATCTTTAGTACCCATCATATTTATTTACACCACTATTCTTTACAACTTTATTTTACTTCAAAAGGTAAATAATTGTTCCTTTTCTCATGTGCATTATGTCATAAAACATTTTTCAAGGCATGAACTAAAACATAAGATAAATAACTAAGAAGACTCAGAATAATGTAGAGTAGTGCCTAGAACGAAGAAAACTCTTTTTAGGGTTTCGTAGTCTACTAGAAACCCTTATAGTTTCGTCATGTCTGTCTGTCTGTCTGTCTGTCTGTCTGTCTGTCTGTCTGTCTGTATGCCGCGCCCTCATATCTTCGTCAGTTTTAGAGCTATCGACATGAAATTTAGTGAGAAGATAGATCGTGTTGACCCAAATAAAGAAATGTTAAGAAAAAAATATTTTAAATGTTTTTTGGACCCCCTCCCATACAAGTGAAAGGGGGGCAAAATTTTTTTTTTTCTTATGCAATATTGAGTAGGGTATCGTTGAATAGGTCTTTTAAAACTAAGGTGAGGTTTTTTTGAAACAAAGTCACTAAAATGTTTCTGTCACGAGATATTTGCTTTTAAAAAGGGCGTTTTTGACCCATAATTTGTTCCAGCTGTAACTTCTAAAGTATAATTGCTAAAAATTTGAAATAAATATGGAATATAGCTTACAATCTTAAGTTACAATGAAAACTATATCGAATATTGTACCTTTAAAGGTTTCAGAAAAAAATTGAGTTTTTCTATTTGCGGTTGGTCATCATACTGCTGCTAACAAACCAGCAACAAATTAAGTTTGTAATGCTGAAAAACCTGATATTTAAACGTTGACTACGAAACCCTATTTGTGGGCGTGTCTGACACGCTCTTGGCTGGTTTTTAGATCTCTCTACACAATCATCCTAAGGTACATTCCTTAAACGCTTCTAATATCGACGATTTCTTAGCAAACACCGTAAAAGATGGAGCAAGTTTGTGGATCGAGTTGCGCAAACCTGCAGCATGTGGCCGGGCTGGCAACATTCTTGCTAATGTACGTTATTAAACCAACCACTCGACTCATTTCGACCAAGTATGTAATTAAAAACAAATAAAAAACGCCATTAAAAAAGTTATGTTCTTCCAAAGTCACAAATCGAAGGTGATTCTGGTAATCATTGTAAACGCGTTAAAATTGTTATTGTAATTACTAAACAAATTCCACTTTGTTGTTATTTCATGCGTTAAGTACCTATTACTAATGGTAATT
The DNA here is from genome assembly GCA_024500475.1 of Phthorimaea operculella. Lineage (NCBI taxonomy): Eukaryota > Metazoa > Arthropoda > Insecta > Lepidoptera > Gelechiidae > Phthorimaea > Phthorimaea operculella. The sequence continues at coordinate 3,292,187 of JANFCV010000055.1, forward strand.
ATAATTGCAAAACAAATTCCACTTTTTCACACCTCAAGTGTTGCTAATGTAATGTAATCAACGAAAACTGTTCATCAATACACAGAAAACAAGTAACTTTTTTCGTTTATCTGTCTGTCTGCCCTTCACTAGCTCCTAACCACGCAACAGATTTCGAGTGATTAAATAAAAAGTATTCAATTTAGCTTATACCTATCCATAGTACCGTAACGAAAATTGAAAACAGGTACGTAACCTCCTGAGTAGATAAGTGAGTTATGAAAACATAAGCTAAACAAGACGTAATTCAGCAAAAACTAAACCGACTACACATTGAAGAAATCATTAATAGTCTGTAAAAACCATTAATAGCCTGTATCTCAACTATTGAACCAATTTTGATGGAATTATATGCGTGCGTGTTCTAAGGTAGACAATAATTCAAATCTCCTAAGTATTTTTTGGAAAGCAGACATATACTTTTCAATTGTAAATCTGAGTAGAATTTACGATCAGTACTTATGAATCGGCACCTACCTTTGTCACAGAGTATATAAACAAGGTAGAACCTTAAAACTTGGTCAATAAGATATTCAGGACGTGTGTGCATAGAAAAGCGAATAATCATTGAAGAAACCATTATTAGCCTGTATTTTAACAAGTGAACCAATTTTGATGGAATTAGTTGCGTGCGAGTTGTAAGGTAGACAATCATTTAAAATCTGTTGAGTATTTTTTGGTACACTTTTCAATCAATATATCTGAGAAGATACGATCAGTCCTTCTGAATCAGTACCTACCTCTGCCACAAAGTATGTAAACAAGGTAGAACCTTAAGACTCGCTCAATAAGATATTCAGGACGTGTGTGCATAGAGAAGCAAATGATCGGTCGATGGGAGGGTCTAAAAAGGCCTGGTCCTATCAAAATGTTTATCTTATCCTGATTTTTAGAGCGTCCAAGGAATTCGATACAGAAATAACAGTTCCGACTGGGTTACTGGAATAACCTCGAATGAATAAATTGGTGAAATAAAAAACAATATGAAAAAAGAAACTGTGTTTTCGGGGCGGCATCACACCGAAAATCTCCAATAATGACATCGAAGCTAGTATGTACTCTTGACATAAAAAGGTGTGTTCATCAGATAGCGAGAGCACTAGACCCTTAGAGTACACATAAGCAAGCTTTATGTAGAGTGCGCCTAACCAGCTATAAACGGGTGGCACAACCATGAACACAAACACAACCTCTCTGGCCATCAGTAGCAAAACGCCAGCGACAACACTACTGAACCTTTATTACTTCTCATACTTATGACGTAGTTTCTAAGGAACTACTGCTTACACTTAACAGTACGACACACGCAATCTATAGCTTGCTTATGTATACTCTAGGACCAGGCCTAACCTGAGTAAGATGCAACATGCAACGCATGAAGCGACGTGTGCCCGTTATGCGATACCCGCGCGAATACTCAACGGGATTACAGATACACTGCTTCCTGGACTACGATTACTACCTATTCCTAGATTTGCATGTCCATTTCCTTGAATTAAATAAACTTTATTGAATAGGACCGTCTTCGCCGAAGTAAACAAAGACTTGTGGTATCCCAACAGGCTTAGAATTTGCATCACCCTTTGTGGGTGTTGTAAAAAGCGACTAAAGGATTAATCCGATTAAGAAATAGACCAGTAGTGTTCCCTGCTAATGAGTGTTCCCTGCAAACTTCTCAAAAACCTACTCGAGAATGGCAAATATAACAAATACCACCAAAAGTGGACTAATGTGTTAGTTGATGTTGAAACCTGAACGTTCGTTTTAATTAAATATTCTAGAAGCAAATACCGGTGATGTTGTAAACAAAAACAGACCAACACACAGGAAGTTTGCAGTAAACATCCCCAAATATTCACATCAAAATAGCAACAAGTCATGCATGACAGCATAATAAAATATCTGCAGTAAATAGAACATGACCGTACAGTCAATCTCACCTCCAGCTAAGTACTCGAAATGCCAATGTAAGTTTTTTGCGCAAGGCATAAGGACGATCCGGGCCGGAACGGGACGGAAGATGCTCGAAGGGACGATCCAACCGAAGTCTATCCGCTATTCGAGTGACAGGTCGAATGAGTTACTTTTTAAAATAGTTTGAAACGGAATCTCGTTTAAAAAAAATTAATAATTCAAACATTTAATATTTTGAAAAGTATTTTTAGATATTAGTTTTAAGCATACAACTTTTTAATTATTGACTACACAGTCAAGTAAGCAAACTGTTTACCCAGAGCCTGAGCTTGACTTTCAATTTGAAAAAAAAGCTTACCTACTATGATCCATAAATTAAAATGGCAACCCAATCAACATTTCAATTAACAGTGTAACAAAATCTCATACCAAACAAAAAACCTCATTAACTCTTATGAAAATTAATTAAATGTGTTATCATGACTCAATAAAATACTACCTACGTTTTTTTTTCAGGGTCGATCTCCAAATGAGAGCAAAAGTAAACTAGATTCGTCAACTTGTCCGCCCAGATTGCGACAATCTGTCACTTTATCTGCTTGATTAATTGACTAAACCAACGTGAAAAAGTGACAAAGCCATTAATATAAACCTTAATTGTGCGGTGAAACAAATTGAGTTTGAAAACGTTTAATTTAGCAGCCCGTATTTAATTTCAACCGCAAAATTATTCCGCTAAAAGGTCTTTTCAAATATAATACGAAATGTAATATTAAAGTATTATCTTAGCGTAAAATTAAGTATAATTTTATCTAAATCTCGTAATTTTCAAGCAACTAAACGACACAAATAGAGAGTTTACAGAAGGATTACTCGATTTTAGGGTTTTCGCAATCGTTACTTGTTACATAGCCGGGTTATTAGATTCAATACGAGTACGAAATATAGCTCTAAACCTAATACAAGAACGTAAAAATATGATTCTGAGCCGATTTGAATAAATAAATATCTCTGGACGTGACACACAGCGCCATCTAGACCCAAACTAAGCAAAGCTTTAACTATGGGAACTAGACAACTGATATATTATTTATATACTTTTCATACATAGAAAACACCCAGACTTAACACAAATATTTGAAAATTTACATTAAAAATTGCGGTGGGAATCGAACCCACGATCCTTGGCGTAGAAGGCAGGGGCACTATCCACCACGCCATCGGGACAGTCAAAACAATGAAATATGACGTTTGTGGCCACCATCTTCTTAGTTACCTTAGGTTCTCTGAGATTCCAGTTCAATCTAGTAAACGTCATAAGCGTTAAAATCGTCGCTAGTAGGTACTGAGTGAGCTATCTGTAAAGGCGCCCCGCGCGCCGTCAACCTAATTTGTGCCACGGGCTTCACGAGGAAAAATTAAAAATATCTAAACCAACACAAGGCGGGGAAATGAAAGGGAAGGAACAAGAAAATTCTCAAGATTACCGGTTATTATTTTTGGGGTAAAATAAATTAAGGTTGAGCGTGTGTCGCTAAAATGAAATGATAACAGAAAATATTTTCTCGCAACACTGCTCGCTTTTTTACTTTTTTGTATCCAACCAGAGAACCCAATAGAATAAAATGACGTTGCGGTAACGGGCGCTTGCAAAGGGAAAATAAATGCTTTACGGGAAGAAATTTCTTTTGCGGCGAGAAATACAGCAAAACACAAAGAAGTAAAGCACCTACATTGAGCGGAAAAGGACAGTAAAGGCATAAAAATGTTCCAGTCTTAAATATCGAATGTGGTGCATAGTGAGGCACTTCTTCATAGTTGCAGATTATCATCATCACCCATAAAGTTATCACTCGTATCATAGCCAGCAACATCACCGTCACCATCATCATTATAATTGTAATAATACAAGGTGAATTGAAGATTTGATATTTTTGAGTTCGGTATTCTAAAAATATTACATTATGAAGTTTTACTTTTTGAATTCAGGTATTAAATAGTAAGGTGTAACAGGTTTAAATATTTTAAACCTTCTGGTATTTTGAGTTCGGGTATTTTGGGCTTGTACATTTTAAATTAAGGCCTTTTAATTTCTGACATTATAATATGTACCCATATAGAGAGTAAGAAGCTATCTTTACACATGAGACGTGCAACACGAGACGTAGGGCGCAAGCTTCATAGAGGAGACGTGCGACGTAACGCGTGGGATGGCATCTGTCAGACTAGTGATCGTCAGCCGTCATCGATGCGACGCTCGTCTCTCGTGTGTAGCTTTGTCTCTTCTGCTTCATATATTTTACATAGAAACGGTTTCAAGCGTCGCGATGTCGCATGTCTTACGTCTCTGTCTCATGTAAGACACTGTTTTTCAAGGTCTGTTTTTTTACTGACTGATTCTAAAATTTTTGTTCTTGGGGCTATCGAATCTACACCTAACTATTGTATCTTAGGTATCTTATGTGGAGTGCTATCTCTACACCTAACTTGTCTTAGGTATCTCATGTAGAGTTAGCGCCTAAGATACACATCCTTCTTTTATTCCGTCTGTGACACGAGAATTATCGAGAGCGTTTGTAAACAAGGCCTATCTGTGCAGCTGAGAAAATATGTACGTATCTACATTTTACACCGCTAATCCTTTCCTGTTTCCCGGTTTCATTGCCGCATAAAAGCGAACGTTCTGCGGAATCGTTTCGGCGGTACGACGTCGGAAATACAGATACTGTAGATATAACGTCGATGCTTTCACGAATTATCGTAACTACTTTAAGCAGACTTTACATTGGCAGCGTTTAAAAAAATGGTGATACTCACAGCTCTACTTAATTATTTTAATAGGAAACTTATTCCGTCAGTGACACGAGAATTATCGAGAGCGTTTGTAAACAAGGCCTATCTGTGCAGCTGAGAAAATATGTACGTATCTACATTTTACACCGCTAATCCTTTCCTGTTTCCCGGTTTCATTGCCGCATAAAAGCGAACGTTCTGCGGAATCGTTTCGGCGGTACGACGTCGGAAATACAGATACTGTAGATATAACGTCGATGCTTTCACGAATTATCGTAACTACTTTAAGCAGACTTTACATTGGCAGCGTTTAAAAAAATGGTGATACTCACAGCTCTACTTAATTATTTTAATAGGAAACTTATTCCGTCAGTGACACGAGAATTACCGAGAGCGTTTGTAAACAAGGCCTATCTGTGCAGCTGAGAAAATATGTATGTACATTTTACACGGCTAATCCTTTCCTGTTTCCCCGTTTCATTGCCGCATAAAAGAGAACGTTCTGCGGAATCGTTTCGGCGGTACGATGTCGGAAATACACGTATTGTAGTGTTCGAAATTATAATTCAGAGACACTTTACACCAATTCACACCTTTATTCACCAAAGTCCTAATACAGATTGTGAGAAGGTACCGTTTCATTTTAAAAGTTTGACAATTATTAAACTTTACTACATCGCCGCTTATTCAATTGGTACTGCGTTTCGATTCATATTTGGACAAGGTTGTGTAGTCAACTTAATAGTGCTATCTTTGTCTGTTAATAAACAAACAGAAAGGATTAATCGTGTTTGTCCGCCATGCAACGAGACACAGTAACATTTCTTTTCAACATGCTATTTTAAATATCACAACAGTTGAATGTAAAATCAACAGTGTAAAAATCAATAACTAACAGTAGATATAACGTCGATGCTTTCACGTACTAACGTAACTGATTTCAGCAGGCTTCAAAATAAGCAGCGATTAAAAAAAAATAAGTATCACGACACTACTTAATTATTAACTTTTTGGTTACAAAGTTAATACAAACGAAGCAAGCGGAAAAAATTCACACCGCCGGCGGGATTCGAACCCACGTCTTCTGACAAGCCGGGTCAGACGTGTTAAGCCGCTACACCACGGCGGGTTCTGCCCGAGGCGGCGAAATTGTGATCCACTTGCTTCGTTCATATTGCTTTGTCCCTTGACTACTCACGGGTAGCTTGAGCGCCATCTATGACTTTGTAGTAGAACTATACAGTCACTCAACTGACAACATTACGTATGTACAAGTTGACGAGAGATGGAGCTTTTTCCGATTTGTGAATGTTTGAAATGAAACATTCACAAATCGGAAAAAGCTCCATGAAAATGAAACATTCACAAATCGGAAAAAGCTCCATCTCTCGTCAACTTGTACATACGTAATGTTGTCAGTTGAGTGACTGTATAGTTCTACTACAAAGTCATAGATGGCGCTCAAGCTACCCGTGAGTAGTCAAGTGACAAAGCAATATGAACGAAGCAAGTGGATCACAATTTCGCCGCCTCGGGCAGAACCCGCCGTGGTGTAGCGGCTTAACACGTCTGACCCGGCTTGTCAGAAGACGTGGGTTCGAATCCCGCCGGCGGTGTGAATTTTTTCCGCTTGCTTCGTTTGTATTAACTTTGTAACCAAAAAGTTAATATCAATATCTAGTGTTTGATTAAAACACCAAGTGTTCCAAAAAAATACTATCTTGTGGAAAAATTTCTTCAAAATAGTAAACATTCACTACTTAATTATTTTACATACATACATCAAGCCTATATCCCTTGCAGGGTAGGCACAACGTAATCGGCTGTAAAAAACGGACATTTACACCATGTCTCACAAAAGATTGAGTAATTCAGAAGACTGTCACCATAGTGTCAGTCTATCGCCCAAAATGCTGCACCACACAGCATATTTAATTAATCATTACTTCGAAAGGAAATTTTATAAACATTCAAAATAGTCGTGACACTGCTCACCTATTTTATTGGCGGCCAATCTGAAACCTAAGCAGTTACGTTAGTACGTGACAACAAGACGATAGCTATGACAACGATGATACTTAAACTGCACGTACTAGATTAAGGTGGAACGACATGTCATTTGTACTTAATTAAACGTTTCGTGTGCAGGCGGCATTTGCTTAATTAATCCCCTAGGCTATTACACAAACAGCCGTAAAAGGAGGCTGTTATTCTGGCGGTTGCGAGTGCCTTAATAATGCAAAGCAACGTTAAAGCGGCAAGATCGATCAACGAAGATCGTCGGATTAATGAACGAGAACTTTAAGGGGCAAGCTCCACAGATGAGACCTGCAACACGAGGCGCAACATGACATTTGGGAGACAAGCGTTCGCCAGCCTTTTAACGATACGAAGCGCATCTGACGTAAGTGTAGCTTCGTCTCCTCCATTTCATACATTTTAAATGAAAACTTTAGGTGCATAATGTCCAATTTGCAAAATGTCCAGTGGTGAAAAAATGTCCAGTTTGCATAATGTCCAGTTTGCAAAATGTCCAGTTTGCATAATGTCCAATTACAAAATGTCCAGTTTGCAAAATGTCCAGTTTGCAAAAAAGTCCAGTTTATACCGGAAGTAACGGAAAGGGTATAAGAAGGCGAAAGGAGGTCAAGGTACTCATGAAACTGAACAGCTTTCCATTCCTTTCCATTTTCCCATGAAACATGGGTCGAAATACAAAAAAAAAAATTTTACCTCCCATAGTAAATCAATTAGCTGATCGGCGATTTTGTATGGGTAGTCCAAATTTTTTTTTGGGTCGAAATATGAAAAAAAAAAATTTAGACCTCCCATACAAAATCGCCGATCAGCTAATTGATTTACTATGGGAGACCAAATTTTTTTTTTCATATTTCGACCCATGTTTCATGGGAAAATGGATGGCGTTGAATACATTTTAGGATATTTTCTTTTTCCAGGAAATAAAATTACCAGTCATGACATAAAACGCTCTAATCCCATAAGGTGCTTTTATCACAAAATGTGCGAATAATCAGCTCACTATAGTACCGTCATTCGAATAGGCCGTATTTGACAGCTGTCAAAATCATGTTAATGCTATGACATAAGGTCTATTTTTCTTTGTTGACACGTTTCCTTGTATCGGTTTGACAGCTATCAAATATAGCCTATTCGAATGACCGTACTTAAGTAAGTAAAACTTTTGGAAATTCATTTTTTTTTCGTGTCTAGTTGGCTGGACTCATGTGTTTTGGGGAAAGTTGTTCGGTTTCATGGTCTGAACTCACATCTCAATTTCGCTAATTGTACTTTTTCAAAATGGACATTTTGCAAACTGGACATTTTGCAAGCTGGACATTTTGCAAACTGGACATTTTGTAATTGGACATTATGCAAACTGGACTTTTTGCAAACTGGACATTTTGCAAACTGGACATTATGCAAACTGGACATTATGCAAACTGGACATTTTTTCACCACTGGACATTTTGCAAAATGGACATTATGCACCTAAAGGAACGGTTTCAAGCGTCGCGATGTCGCACGTCTCACGTCTCCGACGATCACCTGTTTGATAGATGCCATCCTACGCGTCATAAATTATGACTCATAATGCACCTCCGAGGGTTATTGATGCGACGCGCGTCTGACGTAGGTAAGTGTAGCTTCGTCTCCTCTGTTTCAATCATTTTTAATCGAAACTGTTTCAAGTTTTGACAAACTTGTTTTACAGATGCCACCTCTCCTTTGTGGAGCTTGGGCCTAAAAAACAAGGTCATTGGATTATGCACAGCAAATTCCATTATTACATGGACGTGAATAGCCTTCACCGTGCCTTGTCGAATCACAATCTATGTAATGGGCCAGACGCTGCAGGGCAGCCGAGGGCCGTGTTTAAATGAATATCAATCATAGTTGCCATAAAGTTGCCAGGGCTCACGGCCGGCACCCGTCTCGAGCGGCAGTAATCTTCATATTTCAAACCATGGTTTAATAGTCATTGTCGAGAAGGTACAGCATTAAGGGCGCCACACACCGGGCCCGTTTGCGTGACGTGTACGTCATAACGCGCGTAGCTATGGCGTTATTATTTTACGGGACCGTATGAGACACCGTACACTGCGCTACGCGCGTGTTTACGCGCACGCATACGCAGGCAGTGTGCGGCCTCTCATACAATCCCATACATCAGAACCGGTACCTGCGTGTATCGTGCACGCATAAGTACGTCCTGCATACGAAGGCAGTTCGTGGCGCACTTTAAGGGCAGAGTACACTGCCTGCGTATACAGCTCAGCTTGTTCACGTGATCACGCGCGTAGTAGCACAGTACGATGTATCTCGTACAGTCCCATAAATTACAACATTGTAGTGACACTCGTGCTGACGTTCACGTCACGCATACTGAGGCAGTATTTTCCGCCTTTAAAATACAGTTCAAGAGAACATTGCTCAATCGATGCGAAAAGAAAAAGCCTTACAAAGAGTAAGACATTTCTCAGCGTGCCAGCAGCTCCGGGGGGAAACGAGGCGGGAGACGTAAACAATTTAAGAGTGCCCGTTGCACTTCAGCCGACGCAACGAACCGAATAAACGCGACAGCACTAACCGGGAAAACACTATAAACTCTCCTTTCCTCAATGGACTACTCTCCGTTGGCTCTTGTACACAATAGTTGGTATATAATATCTCGTACAGTTCTGTGGTACAGTCCCATAAATTACCCCTTTATAGAGACGCGCGTGATGACGTGCACGTCACACATACGGAGGCAGTCTGCTCTACCCTGAAAATACAGTTTAAGACAACATTGCTCAATGGATGCAAAAGTAAAAAGCCTTACAAAGAGTAAGACATTTCTCAGCGTGCCAGCAGCTCCGGGGGGAAACGAGGCGGGAGACGTAAACAATTTAAGAGTGCCCGTTGCACTTCAGCCGAAGCAACGAACCGAATAAACGGGACAGGACTAACCGGGAAAACACTATAAACTCTTCTTAGCCCAATGGACTACTTTCCGTAGACTCTTGTACACAATAGTTGGTATATAATATCTCATACAATCCCATACATTACCTACAACTTTATAGTGTGCCGCGCATTATGACGTTCATGACACGCATACGGAGGCAGCCTGCTCAGCCCTGAAAATACAGTTCACAAGAGAATTGCTCAATGGACGCGAAAAGAAAAAGCCTTACAAAGAGTAAGACATTTCTCAGCGTGCCCTCAGCTCCGGCGGCGGGAAACGAGGCGGGAGACGTAAACAATTTAAGAGTGCCCGTTGCACTTCAGCCGACGCAACGAACCGAATAAACGCGACAGCACTAACCGGGAAAACACTATAAACTCTCCTTCCCTCACTGGACTACTCTGTGAAGGCTCTTGTACACAATAGTTGGTATATAATATCTTTATACAGTCCCATAAATTACAACGTTATAGTATGACGCGCGTTCACGTCACGCTTACGGCGACAGTGTTCTCTGCCCTCAAAATACAGTTCAAGAGAACATTGCTCAATGGACGCGAAAGGAAAAAGCCTTACAAAGAGTAAGACATTTCTCAGCGTGCCAGCAGCTCCGGGGGGAAACGAGGCGGGGGACGTAAACAATTTAAGACTGCCCGTTTCACTTCAGCCGACCCAACGAACCGAATAAACGCGACAGCACTAAGCGGGAAAACACTATAAACTCTACTTCCCTCAGTGGACTACTTTGAAGCCTCTTGTACACAACAGAAGGACAACAGAAGGTGATGGCCATCTAAAGACTACGTCACTTGAGTTCAAGGGGAGGGGTCGGCGGAACGAACCGAATAATCGCGACAGCACTAACCGGGAAAACACTATAAACTCTCCTTCCCTCACTGGACTACTATGAAGGCTCTTGTACACAATAGTTGGTTTATAATATCTCAGACAACCGATGTGGCGCAGTGGTTAGTATGCCTGCCTGCCACGCAAAGGTTCCGGGTTCAATTCCCGGTGGGGTCACTCACAAAGTTGATATTTATCACTTTGTGAATTTGTTCCCAGTCTGGTTAGGACATTGCAGGCTGAACCACCTGATTGTCCGCAAGTAAGATGGTTCCGTGCTTCGGATGGGCACGTTAAGCCGTCGGTCCCGGTTGCTGTCTATGATGGCGGTCGTTACACAACCATGTCAGAGGCCTGCTACTTGCAGTAGGCGGTTGAAAAACTCTGACACCAGGGTTCATCGGGTCGTTGAACGGCTCGGTGTCCCACACGAAAAGAAGAGAATTAGAACGTTATAGTGACGCGCGTGATGACGTTCACGTCACGTTTACGGAGACAGTGTTCTCTGCCCTGAAAATACAGTTCAAGAGAACATTGCTCAATCGACGCGAAAGGAAAAAGCCTTACAAAGAGTAAGACATTTCTCAGCGTGCCAGCAGCTCCGGGGGAAACGAGGCGGGAGACGTAAACAATTTAAGAGTGCCCGTTGCACTTCAGCCGACGCAACGAACCGAATAAACGCGACAGCACTAGCCGGGAAAACACTATAAACCCTACTTCCCTCACTGGACTACTTTGAAGGATTTTGTATATGTTGCAGTACGATGGCAGAATTAGGTTTTTGGCCAAAAACCTAGGTTTTTGGCCAAAAACCGGCATATGGCAAAATCGTAGACTTCTTTCGGCCATCGTCCTAAGCTGATCCAGGTTTTTGGCCAAAAACCTAGGATTTTGGTCAAAAAACTAGGATTTTGGCCGAAATCCTAGATTTGTTTAGTATTTTCGCTTTTATTGCATTTCGGGGGAACTTCTTTTTCTTCGAGTGGTACACCAAGTCGCCCAACGACCCGATGAACCCTGGTGTTAGAGTTTTTAAACCGCCTACTACAAGGAGCAGGCCTCTGACAAGGTTGTGTAACGATCGCCGTCTAAGTGATCATAAACAGCAATCTGGACCGACGGCTTAACGTGCCCGTGTAGTTCGGGCATACACCTCGAAAGGCAGGAGGTAGCATTGGACGTTCTGGAGGGTGGGAGGTAGCGTCAGACGCTCTGGAGGGCGTGTGTAGCGTCTGACACTCTGGAGGATGTAAGATGACTGGCGTTGGATTTTCTGGGGGTTCGACGCTACCTCCTGGTCTCCAGGGCATCCAACGCTACCACCAATCCTCTAGAGTGTTCAGTGGTATGTCCTGCTCTTATGGTGTCCGATGCTCCCCCCTGCTCTTCAGGGAATCCGAGGCAATCCTGCTGTTTAGACTGTCTGATGTTACTCCCCGTCCTTCAGGGTGTCCATTTACGGTGTCCTAGTCTACCATCAAAAGATCAGAGGGAGGTGCATAAAGTACCTCTCCACTCCTCGTTCCCCCGACCCACACGGGCACGGTAAGCCGCCGGTCCCGATTGCTCTCTATGATCACTTAGACGGCGGTCGTTACACAAACATGTTAGAGGCCTGCTACTTGCAGTAGGTGGTTGAAAACTCTGATACCAGAGTCCATCGGCTCGTTGGGCGACATGGTGTACCACTCGAAGGCGAAAAAGTTCCCCCGAAATGCAAAAAAGCCATAATACTAAACAAATCTAGGATTTCGGCCAAAATCCTAGTTTTTTGGCCAAAATCCTAGGTTTTTGGCCAAAAACCTGGATCAGCTTAGGACGATGGCCGAACGACGTCTACGATTCTGTCATATGCCGGCTTTTGGCCAAAAACCTAGGTTTTTGGCCAAAAACCTAATTCTGCCATCGTACTGCGACATATACAATAGGAGGTGATGGCCATCTCAAGACTATGTCACTGTGGTCCAAGAGCTACGCGTACACAGTGGCGGATAATGGCTACTCGTGAGCGCAATCGGTCAGTTGTCGGTTTATCACACAATTCAAAGGAATTGTCGCGCGTTGTATTGTATAGCCTGTAACGCTCACAGCCTCACACAGTAACCCATTCTGGGCATATACAATTTAAATTTGCCATCGACACGATCAGAAGAAGTTGGCTACCGGCATGGGACATCACACAACACTGTTGTGTACTGAAAACCTTTATAAATTGAGCACTCGAGGAATCTCCTTTCCAGAGGCCAGTCGCTAAGCCTTTTATCTTAATGATGTCGTTTCAAAATCCAACAAAAAAGTAAAGGAATTTAACGAAAACGACCAAATAACAAATAGAATTAAGATAATTGCTTGTCATAAAAATCTTGGGGTTCTACAAAGAAAACTGGTTTGTGAAAAATCTTTTGTAAACCAGGATGAACCCACGGCATTTTATGAAATGAGGATAATAGAATTTTTATTCATTGTGTGTTATTAATGCTTTTTTAATGGCATACTTCGTTAAATACGAAGGAATAAATTGGTCAGTCATATTTCATGCCAAAATTAGGAAGTTTCTGTTCGAGAAGTTGGCATAATAAATGGGAAACTTCGGCTTGTTAAGCAATTTCTTCTACCTTTGAATATTTTTCTTCTAATATTTCAAAGAGGAAAGATTTGTTCTTTTTTTGTGTGCAATCGATAACTCCAGATCTACTGGGAAACCAATTTCATTTTTTTTTTACAAAGAATCGAAAGTTTCTACATACCCGCCTGAGTAACATAGGCTTTTTAGTACAAGAATAGATATCTCATACCCACAGAAAACGTTTATCATCCCTGCTGCGCCGGCCTCTAGTATTTTGTATAAAAACGCGCAGTGGTATCGCACCGTGTCTAAGTCTGAATATAAATATTTGTACAAGTGATAGCGCATGATCACACGAGCAACAAACCTTGAAACAGTAACAATGTCCCCCGTGTGGTCGGCGTAATTACCTGAAACAGAAGTAATGGTATCGTTAAACGCAGGAATCAATGAGCGTGCTTATTTAATGGAGGGCATAAACGTGGAACGGTTTCCGCAGACCGCTCGGATATTGTTCCTATAAAATTGGGGAGTTGGGTGGTTTGCACACGTGCTCGATAAACAATGCGGCATTTTGCCCGTCTATACAGACGAAAAAGGCTGTATGAAAATACACGGAGTAGCATACACGGCGACTCGTCATTTAATGTGGCAAAAATTTGCTGTAATGTAAATATTTAACGAGTTCATGAGTCTGAGTCAGAACAAATTTTTCCCAAGTAATAAGTCAGAATATAAAAATAAACATTCTGCTCTCCAATACAAAATCTACTCGGCCGGTCAATACCAACATTTCGCATGGTCCACCCCTTAAAACATACTTATCCAGCCTTTTTTACTCCGTGTCCCCTATTCCCAACGTAGTTCTGCTTGTCACTGTATAAATAAACGCAACAACGTGCGGCACATGTGCGAAACTAAGAACAAGCTAAAGTTTCTACCGATACCTGCTGAAACTTGGGAAGCTATTACCGAATACCGTTTACATTTCTAAGCTCCATTGCCGATATTAATTAATGGAGTGTTCACAGTAAAGACAACTTCGAAACAATTAACTGTCAAATATGGCCTATTCGAATGACGGTACTATAATAGGCCGAAATATGAAAAAATGGCACTCACCCATTTTGTTCACCCTTTAAAATATTTTACTCCCTGTCCCTTAGGTATTTTTAACGAGTCGCGGCGAATAAAATGTTACCTGTTCCTGTATAAATAAACGCAACAACTAGCGGCATATGTGCGAAACTAAGAACAAGCTGAAGTTTTTACCGATACCTGCTGAAACTTGGGAAGCTATTACCGAATACCGTTTACATTTCTAAGCTCCACTGCCGATATTAATTACTGGAGTGTTCACAGTAAATACGACTCCGAAACACCGAACTTTTTTAAAGAACCTAATTGGTCGAAATACGAAAAAAAAAGGCACTCTCTCGCACATTATGTTCACCCTTTGAAATATTTTACTCCCAGTCCCTAGGGTGTTCTTAACGTGTCGCAGCGAATAAAATGTTGCCGATCCCTGTATCAATAAACGCAACAACTAGCGGCATATGTGCGAAACTAAGATCAAGCTCAAGTTTTTACCGATACCTGCTGAAACTTGGGAAGCTATTACCGAATACCGTTTATATTTCGAAGCTCCATTGCCGATATTAATTACTGGAGTGTTCACAGTAAAGACGATTTCAAAACACCTAACTTTTCCCATTAAAGAGGGTGGAACGTGACAAATAATGGAACCGGGTTCACATAAAACGTTTACTTACTGAATGTTTAACTTCTTAATCTGGATATGTACAGCAGCAAATCGATTTATCCAATGAAGGGATCAGGACAAACTGGTTGTACTTTGTACATACATACATAGAGACATACATATATCACGCCTATATATCCCTTGCGGGGTAGACAGAGCGTAGACGGCTGTAAAAAATGGCTATTTACACCACGTCTGACCAAACTTTAGCGCCTAGAGTCAATATGAAGACTGTGTATCACCATAGTGACAGCAAATTAAGTTGCAATGCACATCAACTCTCAAATCTCTCAAATCTTACGACACCCAAGGGTAATAATGACTGTGTATCACCATAGTGACCATAGTGACAGCAAATTAAATTGCAATGCACATCAACTCTCAAATCCCTCAAATCTTACGACACCCAAGGGTAATATATGGGGTGATGCTATTCTAAGCCGGCACCACTCGACATTCCTTAATCTCTTTAAGTACAGCAGCATATCAATTTATCCACTAAAGGATTAAGATATAATGGTTGTTCGTAGTAATTATATGGAAAACCAGAATAACGTTGACCCTTAGGTTCGACATCGCGTGCCTCCTTCAACTTGAACTGAACTTTGCATTTCATGTTGTGAATGTACAATCAGTCGTCAGACGTCAGAAGTCAATGGCCTAGCGTGATAGCCCTGCATAAAATTATGCATAGGTTGGAGGAAAACCTTGTCATTCACTATTTTTATAGAGACTTGATTTGATATTCCCACGTTAAATGGTCACGGTTTAAAACACTTGGTATCCAAGTTGGGTAAAAGATAGATATCGATCATTTTAATTGTAAACGATCTGACAATCACCTAAATAAAATGGATATGTATAAACCACGTGGATGGCGTTGACAAGCAAACAGAGATTAGTGCTATTATCAAACTACAGGCTACAAGTTTCAGGCAAAATTCGATAGAATGTATGTACCTAACATTTCGTAGCATGTTAGCCATTTTGAACCCATTATTAAACTCGAACTAGCTACGTATAATGTACTAGGAATTCTACCCGTACAGTCTCATCATCATCATCATCAATTACTTGGGGTCAGTGCAACATGTTTTGTTTGAGCACAAAATCATGTTGCAAAAGGAATTGGATTCATTTTACGACCAGCCGCCTGCTTGACGTCAACCCTCTTTGAGAATGCTATCGTAGGTGGTATATTGCAGATATTGTAGCCAAGGTCGAAAACTCTACGTCGCCTTTTACGAAACACCCTGAGTAGAATGGAGTGGCAGAATTCTTTGCCGGTATCACTCGGCACTATAGTCTGTATAATTACAGTATGTGTAGAAATAGCGATTATTTTAAAAAGCCAGCAAAATAAAGCTGTAGCCGCTGGCTTTGTCTTGGCTTCTGGCCGAGCCAGCAAAATAATAACTCAGTTAAAAGATGCAATAAGGACCGGGAACGTTCGGGGCAGTAATCCGGCCAATCCGGGGACCCGTGGGGTGCGGGCTACACGGAGCATTTATTGGAAAATCCGCCGGATAAGAACCTTTTACAGAAAAATACACCTGAAGTGCCTAACTGAATTACGAACTCGATTTTGTTTAATTGGTGATATTATACCTGGATACTTATTTACTGTGAGAATAACTGGACACACAGGACGTAAAAATTGCTAAAAATATGCAACGCGTAAACGAATCCATGAAACTGAATAAATTTTCCTCGCGAAATATAATTATGACGACATAATGAAAAAGAATTTGAGCCTCCCATACAAAACGCGATCATTGGTTGTTTATTTTCATGGGCCAGTTTTATACTCCTCTTAATATTTTTAGCAATTTTCTTTAACCTTATAGAATCAAAAAATCTTACACGAGTGGGATCTGAATCCATTACGATTTATAGAATCCAATTTGATTTATGTTACTCCCACAAGCCTACAAGAAGGAAAAGGGCATATATTTAATTAGTAACTTAAAGGTGAAAGGTGAAGGGAAGCAAATTTAACTTAGGTATTGTGTTTGTGGAGGTAAATTAATTAAATTAATGTTTAAAATCTACAGTGAGCAGGTAGAACACCGACAAAATGAGTAGTAGGTATACATATATATATGTATAGGGACGTTAAATGTTCAAATAAGTCATAATATGTTCCCGCTGTCCCCGGTGAGCGTGACCCTGTCACGGGGACAACAAGACATCGTTGACCACGTTACTTCCCGTTGACCCTAAGGATAGGGCCAGAGGTTAAATCACGTGTACGTATCATTTTCGCCTTCAAAGCCAGGTTTGATCTAGGATGGGGCAACATGGTAAGATTTTGCCCCAGCCTGCCTCACCTTGCCCCACATTCAACGGGAATACACTTACCGGGGACAACTGAAAGAATTTCTGTTTATTTTAATAAAATCCCGTTGTCCCCGTAGGTATCACTTCCGTAAAAGGAAGGACAAGTCCACAACTTTTCTAACAATAGCAATTACAGCGAACAACTTAGAAGCGCACAACAACTTAGGTTATTACCCAACTTAGCGAGAGTTGTTCGCAACACCAACCTCGATAAAAGGTTTGGTAACAATACTTGTGTAGCGTAAATTACTCTAGTTTTCAACGCTTCGATAGGTTATGTGGGTGGTGTAAGTACAGGCAGATGGCAAAAGAATTCTTGATACTATAATTTATTAAGGTATTAAAATGGATAAGAGTAGCACATGACCGTGAGGAGTAGCGAAGTAGAGGGGAGGCCTATACCCTGCAGTGGGTGAGGTGCGCTGATAATGATGATGATGATTAAAATTCTGAAATAACATTTTTCATATGGTCGCAAAAACGGTGTCACCGGTCGCAGCTCTCTACTGCGATCTTGGGGGACTGGATAAAAAACAGTAAAATTTCTCAGTAGAAACATCGACAACAAGGCCAAACGGTTTTCAACCCTACAATTCCCACAAGAGAAGAAGTTTGAAAGACTTTACTCGGTTGATCGTAAAAAGAAGAGATAGATTAAATCGCCAGAGAATAAACCCCGTATATCGCTTGTTGTCTGTACTAAAAGTGATAGTTTACAAGGATCACGTAGGTAGTAGGATAGGATATAATATAAACCATAAAAAATAGCTTAGTAGAAACATCGACAACAGGGTCGATCGAACGGGATTTTCAACCCTACAATTCCCACAAGAGAAGAAGTTTGAAACAATTTACTCGGTTGATCGTAAAAAGAAGAGATAGATTAAATCGCCAGAGAATAAACCCCGTATATCGCTTGTTGTCTGTACTAAAAGTGATAGTTTAGAAGGATCACGTAGGTAGTAGGATAGGATATAATATAAACCATAAAAAATAGCTCAGTGGAAACATCGATAATATTGCCAAACCGTATTTTCAACCCTACAATTCCCACAAGAGAAGAAGTTTGAAACACTTTACTCGGTTGATCGTAAAAAAAGAGGAGATAGCTCCAATCGCCAGAGAATAAACCCTGTATATCGCTTGTTGTCTGTACTAAAAGTGATAGTTTAGAAGGATCACGTAGGTATGTTGGTAGTAAATTATCTCGTGACCCGGCGATAGCGCGGCCTCGCAAATGCCACCCGCAAATAGCGACCCATTATTATAATGCCGAGACGAGCCCTACCTCAATACGGAAATTATTATCGCGGTCATAAATCAACCGAGTTTCC
The DNA here is from genome assembly GCA_024500475.1 of Phthorimaea operculella. Classification (NCBI taxonomy): domain Eukaryota; kingdom Metazoa; phylum Arthropoda; class Insecta; order Lepidoptera; family Gelechiidae; genus Phthorimaea; species Phthorimaea operculella. The sequence goes on from JANFCV010000055.1 coordinate 3,310,750, forward strand.
AAAGACATGTCCGAATTTGTCACGTCGTCACGTCCCATGCGAGGGTTCAGCTCAACTTCGCGTCATAATATTTGCGGTTGTCCGATGGAAATTGTCGAAGGCTCCCATCGTAAACCGGGAATTTGATCAGATTTAGGAGTGTTATTACGGAATTATGGAATCTCATTTCTGGTGGCTCATTTATTTTCTCATTTCCTTGGGATTTGACTACTCTCGAGGTCTTTTGAATGTTTGCAAACAATGACTAAAGTCCGCTAGACAAATAAATCGACAAGTTGGACGTTTGTGTCGTTCGCGGCGGCGCACATCCATGGGACAATGGCGGCCGTCCTTGAATTACCACCGGAACTATTGTCACCGCACACAATGGATAGGATTTGCCTAGATTGCCCGGGGCTATTACTGCAGGCAGGCACGCCGCACGCGCCCAGGCAAAAACTACACACGACCGATACTACCAAACCGGAAAATTGATTTTATCTAGCAACGCTGACACAAAATGGAGACGGAAGGACAGCTCGCCCTTTTTCCAATCATTTACACCTACACCTAGGTTGCTATTTTTCTTTCTGAATTGTTAAAATGTGGTAGTACCTGGGTTAAACATATTTCGGTACATTACTAACATTATATCCTACTTACACACGACAAAAATATTCGCACTTGCGAGAAGTTGCGACTCGAGTTGTCATTTTGGCGTCCGCTTGCACTGAACACTGTTGAGTTGACACTAAATTACTAGCCGGTTTGAGATGTTTTCGTTTCGCACGTAAACGAAAGCCTGTAGATGTGAAAATATGGTGTAGTGACGTTTCCTTGTAGCCGTCTCTCTGTATGGGGCGCCCGTCAATGCTTACTTCATATGACGCTGATCTAGTCACATACCTATCAAACTATAAACTACAGGACTGTCTGGTGTACAGAACTAGGTATTTGTGTTTGGTTATTCGGTATTTGAGCAATTCGTCAATGTCTATAGAGAGTCCATTAAGACGTGGCGGGAAGTTACAATAGGATGCAGAATAGTTGATGGTAATTATCGAACCGCATCACGCGAAGGTTGACATCTTGACTTGTCATCATGATTAATTGTTTCCAACGAACGTAGTTGTGATTGTAGCGGCAATACGACGCATTTCTCTTATGCACTGATTTGTTGGCAGTATTCTTCATTGGATATAATTTACGACTAAGTATAGGTATTGCGGTCACTGGTTATGAGTGGCATGAATGAAGGCAACTGTCTCTGAAATATGAAGCTTGACATTCAGATCCAAAGGTCGGCTAAAAATACTCGAAAATAAGGATCAATCAGGTCAATCACCGTCTCTGCGACCTACGCGAAAGAAGTAGCAATTTAAGCGGTTATAATAAATTACCGTCAGATCTTGTGGCGATACAACTCGCAAACATTATAATCTGAAATGAATTGATGACAGAATTCCGTGACAATGAGTTCCGGGAACCGCGAGAAACCGTCTCGAGTCGTATTGCTTTGGATGTTGATTGATGTGCAGTTTTTTTGCTCGTCATACAAATAGGTGTTTGCAGTATCCGGAGAAACGTAGAAACGTACAGCCATCATCAATTTCCTGTAGCAAACCATCAGCAGAACTCTATTTGTGTGTTCCGTTCAATAGATGTCTTACTATTAAGCAACAGTAATGATGATGGATCGTCAGCGTATCTACGATCGGTGTTTTGAACGTATGGTTGAATACCATACCATACAATAACATCCACAATAGTCCACTGCTGGATATGGGATTCCCCTATTGACATACTCACCGAATTTCCGAGCGTAGTGCAAGATTTTGCATTTACAAAGAACGCTGCTACCCATTCCCTGGATGATTATCCCCATGGGTAGAATTGAGGTGATGTTATTCTAAGCCTGCATCACACGGCAACACACTCACACGGCAGTTGAATAGTTCACAAGTCATTTGTTGACTTGTTTCCTTAGCTATGGTGGCGGATGTAGGTCGCTAGGCCGCCGTGCCAGGAACCGAGGCATCCCCTTCATAAATGAATTCATACACACGCGCCTCTAATTATGGCAACTGCTTACGAAATTATTACTCTGGCTAAATATACAACCAGCAAATGAATCCACTTCTATGTAGATAAGAGTAATAATAATACGTAGTGCTTTTATAAGATCCTAGTTTAAGAGGCCACATGTCAAACCTCTGAAAATGTATAGGAAATGAACAGTATTTTTAGAATCCGGGCTGAATAAGGATTACTTTTGTTCAAAGCACGGTAGCCGAGATGGGTAGCGTTAAAAAGCCACTGAAGTTGCAAAAGACTAGGAAAAATAATTTATGTATTTTGCTAGTTCTTTACAGTTTGGCAAGGTTTTACAACGAGAGACGAGTAACATTTTCGCAACTTGAGCGGCTCACTGATCCAGAACGTAAAAGAGAGCAACTGGCAGACTTTCATAGTCATAGCCCATATTAAGCTTAGATACTGAAAATATTATTCAATTTCTTTACAAAATCGCTTTGGCTTTCAGTCAATACCTCCCTACTTATCCACTTATGTTGCAGGCGCCTATTTGTGCGCAGGGGCGGATTAAGACCACTTGGTGCCCCAAGCAATCCATGCCTGTGGGCCCCCCTATCCGTAGGAACAGCTTTGATTTTTTATCATCTCAGAACATTTTTTTTAGTGCAGTAATATGGCGGACTTTTCAACGTTATAAGCAGTGATCGGAATCATGGATATGGATATTACTTCCTTACGGAAAACGATTTCTTACCGGAAAAAGAATTTCCGGTAAACGGAAAACCCATATTAATTATTCATCATCATCGTCATCATATCATCGCCATAGGACGTCCACTGCTGAACATAGGCCTCCCCTAAATATTTCCACCTTGTCCGATTAGAAGCGGCCTGCATCCAGCATTTCCCCGCGGACTTGACCAGATCGTCTGTCCATCTCGCCGAGGGCCGTCCTACGCTGCGTCTGCCGGTACGTGGTCTCCACTCGAGAACTCTCCTGCTCCACCGATTATCAGTCCTTCGAGCAATGTGGCCTGCCCATTGCCACTTCAGCTTACTGACTCTCTTAGCTATGTCGTTTACCTTGGTTCGTCTACGGATCTCCTCGTTTCTGATTCGATCACGTATTGAAACACCGAGCATAGCTCTCTCCATAGCACGCTCGAGTCGTAGTGTTCTTCTCGACGGCCGTGAGGCCGTCGGGGAGATGCCATCTGGGCTTAAGCCCACTGGGCGTAATATCTTTCGCCGCCCGTTAAAACGGGCGGGTCATGGGGTAGGGGGCCGTGGTAGGTGTGGGAACACTCCACCACGGCCCGAAGGGTCAATTTAAGGCCCGAGTGCGGCCGGACAGAACCGGCCGCAGACGGACCAGCAGTACCGCCAGCGAGTCACCCACCGGGTGGGACCCCAATGCCCGGGGAGGCCCAGTGAGCGCCTTCTAGCTGGCGGTAGAAGAAACTTCACTGACTTAGTGACTACCCGACCATGACTAGCCGGCTGACGCGGGCCCGATTCCATAGCACGCTGAGTGACTCCTAGTCTATTTAGGAGGCCAGCAGTTAGAGACCACGTCTCGGCACCGTAGGTCATCACTGGCATGACACACTGTTCAAACACTTTCGTCTTGAGACACTGAGGAATTTTGGACGTGAAGACGCTGCGTAACTTCCCGAATGCTGCCCAGCCAAGCTGGATTTGCCGAGTGACCTCCTTCTCAAAGTTAGATCTTCCTATTTGGACTGTTTGTCCTAGATAGACCTATTTGTCCACCACTTCGAGTATCGAGTTCCCTACTGATATTGGGGTGGGCGCTACATGAGAGTTGGCCATGACTTTCGTCTTGTCCATATTCATCTTGAGTCCTACTTGTTGGGAAACCCGGTTGAGGTCCTGTAGCATTTTGCTGAGGTCTTCGAATGACTCTGCCATGACCACGATATCGTCAGCAAACCGAAGGTGAGTAATGTATTCGCCATTGATATTGATGCCAAGTTCTTCCCATTCCAGGAGCTTGAAGGCATCTTCCATCGCATTGGTGAAGAGCTTCGGAGATAGTACATCTACTTGTCTTACCTTACACCCCTCTGCAATGGAATAGCCGCCGTGGTCTGATCTTGTATTCGAACTGACACTTAAACACTTCAACACTTCGATATACCTGTAGTCTATGTGGCACCGCTGTAGAGCCTGCAGTACTGCCCTCGTCTCGATTGAATCAAAGGCCTTCTCATAGTCCACAAACGCTAAGCATAGTGGCAAATTGTACTCCTCGGTCTTCTGTACAATCTGCCGCAGCGTAAAAATGTGATCTATGGTACTGTACCCTTTTCGGAAGCCGGCTTGTTTCTGGAGGCTGGAAGTCATCAAACCTGCGAGCCAGACGATTCGTAATTACCCTCGAAAACAGCTTGTAAACATGACTCAGAAGCGAGATGGGCCTATAATTCTTAAGGAGAGTCTTATCACCCTTCTTAAAGAAAAGCACCACCACGCTTCTGTTCCATGCTTCTGGCGTCACACCTTCGAACAAGACAGAATTAAAGAGCTTCTGAAGGACTTTAAGTACTGGTGTCGGGTAAGTTTTGCTCTAGGGTCTGTTGAGCTATTAACAGGTTTTGCAACTGAAGTGTACAGCTGCCCATGAACCGTTCGATGTCCCTCAGTACCTCTGGCCTCGTGGACGCTACCCTGCCGTCCTCCGTCTTCAGCTTTGTCAGCTGGCTCTGCCCAATAGACTGGTCCCTGGCGAAAACTTTGATGCCCTTGTTTCGCTCAATCGTTTTCGCTCAAATTTAATATTTTTAGTATTAAAGTTTCGAATATCGCTCCGCAGGGACTGGCATATCTGTCTGTTGAGCGGCCGATATGACTCAATGTCATCGGAGGATTGCAGTGTCATAGAACGCCTTTCAACCATAAGGTTCAGAGTTCGATCGGTTACTTTTTAAGGTCTATTTTTGCGACGGGGCTTAAAGAACTTGGAGCCGACTGTGTGGACAGTTTCCACCAAACTGTTATTGATACCGTCCACGGTATCGCAATCTAGGCAAGCAAAGCGATTTGTAAGTTCCAGTTGGAAGTTTTCCGGGTTTTGAATATGGGTCGCAGATGGTCGGAGCGTAGACTTCACTAGGCGAGACCGTTCTAGTTTGACGTTTATGTTCAATGTGCCTCTGACCATTCGGTGATCGCTTCCGGTTTTAAACCTGTTGATCACCGAGACATCATTGAAAATTTGTCTCTTTGTGGCCATAATGAAGTCTATCTCATTTCTGGTAGAACCGTCGGGGCTCAACCAGGTCCATTTCCTATGAGGCGGCTTTCTGAAGGATGAAATGAAAACAAAAGAAAAGTTTACGCACCTGTGTGAGTGAGTGAACAAGATATGCACAGAATCTCTGAATTAATTTGCCTATGGATGCTTCCACACACACTGCACCATAGATTTATAGTTTAGGTACTGAAAGTTTTTGATTTATTATCGGATTACTCAAATTACGAACATAAATGCACCTACGACAAAAAACAAAACAATTCGATTGACAGATAAGCGAAACGGGGGGGGGGCCGCGGGGCAGGGGTGGTTTGTGATTGGCTAACTGCAAAACGGTGGCATTCTCATTGCCGAATGCATCAGCGGGCAGCGAATGAGCAAGCGCGAGCGGGGTCATGAACCCGCTGACCAAATGTCAACTTAAAGCGCGCAATTTTTTAAATTTAGTTTTAGATACTTTATGTGGTGCAGTTTCTAGTGGAGACATGTGACATGCCCTAAGGCCGGAACGTATTAACGAAAAAAAATGGTGCTTCATCTGGTGCCCCCCAAGACGTGATGCCCCAAGCAATTGCTTATTTTGCTTAAGGGTTAATCCGCCACTGTTTGTGCGAGTGGGCTATCTAACGCGGCGGAACGGTATTATTGGTGTACGCAGATTTATCCGGAAAGCGGCCGCCGGAGCCCGCAGGCCGGGGGCATTCTGCAGGATATCCTTTACAACGGTAATGGTTAGGCTCCCGCATGAAGCCCTACATTCTGCGGCACATTCTCGATAGGTAGATTTTCCAGAATCGTTTTGGTTTTAAGTCCCTTCCTCCCTACCTATCCACTTATGTTGCAGGCGCCTATTTGTGCGAGTGGGCGATCTAACGCGGCGGAACGGTATTATTGGCGTACGCAGATTTATCCGCAAAGCGGCCGCCGGAGCCCGCAGGCCGGGGGCATTCTGCAGGATATCCTTTACAACGGTAATGGTTAGGCCCCCGCATGAAGCCCTACATTCTGCGGTAGATTCTCGATAGGTAGGGTGGACGTACTATCGCCAGCAAGTTCAACTACACATTTTAAGGGACCAAATTATACTAGATTTTTATACCTAGGTTTTACGAAGTTTTTTACAACTTCAACGGCTCAGCGCTCCTGGACGCATCAGAGAGCAGCTGCCAGACTTTACTAGTCATAGCCCATATAAAGGCTAGATTCTGTAAATATTATTTATTTTCTTTACAAAATCACTTTGGTTTTACGTCGTTACCGCCCTACGGCCTACCTATCCACTTATGTTGCTGCCGCCTGTGCGAGTGGGCGATCTAATGCGGCGGAATAGTATTATTGGCGTACGCAGATTTATCCGGAAAGCGACCGCCGGAGCCCGCAGGCCGGGGGCATTCTGCAGGATATCATTTACAACGGTAATGGTTAGGCCAGGCATGAAGCCCTACATTCTGCGGCACATTCTCGATAGGTAGGGTGGACGTAGTATCGCCAGCAAATTCAACTACACATTTAAGGGACCAAATTATACTAGATTTTCATACAAATTTCTAGCTTTTACGAAGTTTTCGCAACTTCAGCGGCTCATTGCTCCTGAACGCAACAGAGAGCAGCTGCTAGACTTTCACCTAAATAGTCCATATCAATTCTAGATTCTGTTATTATTACTCATTTATTTTACAGAATCGCTTTGGTTTTACGTCACTACCTCCCTACCTATCCACTTACGTTGCAGGCGCCTATTTGTGCGAGTGGGCGATCTAACGCGGCGGAACAGTATTATTGGCGTACGCAGATTTATCCGGAAAGCACCAGCCAGAGGCCGGGGGCATTCTGCAGGATATCCTTTACAACGGTAATGATTAGGCCCCCGCATGAAGCCCTACATTCTGCGGCACATTCTCAATAGGTATGGTGGACGTACTATCGCCAGCAAATTCACCTACACATTTAAGTGACTAAATTATACTAGATTTTCTTATAAATTCTAAGAAAAACCAGTATAAGTTGATCCCTCAGTACCAGTCGCAAACCAGGCACCAGTCATTCACCAATTTCGATAAAAAAATAGAATATCAGGAATTTGCGGAAGCTGTCCTAGATTCATCCTATTGATAACGTTTTTGATAATGAAGACAAAAAATATTACTTATTTTAGCATAAATTCATTTAGCATTGGAACAAACTGGTTTATCACTGAAACATCATTGGCCGTACTTTCAGCGTATGTTGCAATAAATCAATATCAGCACTTAAGCACTGAGTATCGATGAAAGAGTGGGGTGATAGTGATACCGATAAGCCTGTATAATTAACATTGACTCTACTGATTATTATAATGCGTCATTGTATTGATCTGTAAACCAAGTAAGGTAATATCGAGCCTCGTTCCTCTCCGTAAGGGACACCGAGTCGACCAACGACACGATAAACCATTGTGTCTTTTTAACCGCTTATTTGAAGCAGCAGGCCACTGACATGATTTTGTAATGACTGCCGTCTAAATAATCATATACAGCAACCAGGAGCGAAAGGCTTACTGAAAAACAGAAACCATCTTTCTTTTCAGAAAATCTAGAGGTTAATTCTGCAATGTCCTAAGTAGTCCTAACCAGACTGGGAACAAAAACACAAAGTGATAAGTATTAACTTCGTGATGCCAGATCGAGAATCGAACTCGGAACCTTATGCGTCGCAGGTCGTCTCACCACCACTGCGCCACATCGGTTCCACAGCGGATAGAAAGCGCGTATTGTTAAGCCCACACAAGCGCCTCTCATAGGAGGAAACCATTTCGAAGATCGTAATTACTCGTAGTACAATGAGTTTATGCTAATAATGCAGTCGTTATTCATGCAAACGTCATGTCGTAATGGATGTTGAAGGGCACGACGATAAATTACTGCACTATGCCATAACTTGTGTTGCGAAACAAGCGGCGTGCTCTAAGTAAACAGGAAGGAAAGAATTCATAAAATCAGTCTAGGCAGTTTATTTATAGAAGAAAATATTACCTAGTAACTAGTTACACAGAACGACAGATGTGCATGAGCAATTATTGGCAAAGACAATGTTTATGATATGATTTCAGATCTATGGCCAAACATCTGGAACACCACTATTATTGCAAGTGCTATTAAACTACGCATCTAAGAGATGAAAAAGATATTTGTTGAAAACAACATTAATTTTGTGTAGATAAGCATGCCTGTATGTCAAGTAATCCATCAATGGTTTATTTTTAAGCGCTTTAACTCACGGAACTTATCTCAAAAACAGACAGAAAAACGAAAGATAGAATAAATGTACGTAAGCGACTGAAATAGCAAATAGACAGAAAGTTATTCCGATCAGAAAAATATCAGATACCGTAAAACGTATGCAACTTGTATACGATTATGACAGTACAGTCAAGCTTAGCTTGGGTTAGACATTTGTTATTTCGAGCGCCCTACTACGGCCAGGTCAGGTGAACCGATGACGAGAGTAGCTAGTAGGGACTGGATGGCGAAAACAGGTAATCGTGCCTTGGTATACCCTGGAGGCCTACGCCTTGCAGTGGACTGCTATAGGCTGATGTTATGTGATGACCTTTCTTTCACCGGACGCAATAAAAGAAGATACAGTGGCTCCCACAGGAGCGTCGTCCTAGAGGAAGGCCTAAAAAGCGATGGCGGGATGACCTCGACGAGTTCGTATCTGCCTGGCCCCAACTATCAGCTAACCGGGAAGTCTGGAAGAAAAGAGGGGAGGCCTTGCCCAGCACTGGGGCACTTTAGGCTAAGATAATAAATAATAATAAATAGGGCGCGTCTAGCGTCTAACACTCACTGAGCTTCACTGCACATGAGTCATACCTCGCTGTCTCGGTACCTACCTACAGCGTATTTAGGTTGAACACACGAGCATAATGTGACAAGTAGAGTTGAATAGGTAGAGCATTGGTGTCAATCGATGCGGGTGCAGCAGATAGTACACAAGATTGATCAGTTGGCGCCACACATGAGGGCGGTGAAGTGAATTGCGACATCAATACTCATCTTCAGTTTAAAATACCTATCGGTACTGAAATCTAATTATTCGAAGAATAAAGGTAACTTTAGTAAACTTTAGTAGAGCAGATGTAGAGGCGTCGCCAGTGCAGATGGCGAAGGACGCTGGTTCAAATTCAGCCTGCGGTGGTAAATTTTGCAAGTTTTCCACAAACTTTAGATGTGTCGAGGACCTGGCCAGCAATAAATCTAACCTAATTCACGTGGAGACGTTATACGGACTTTTACTCATTGTGTCAATGAAAATACAATCGAACAGTAACAAATCTGGTGTCTTTAATTCCATCTCTTACGAGATGAATAAGAGAAAAATTAAAGTTAAGTACTAGACACATATGTATCTAAACTCGTCTGCAACATAACAATAATATTTGGTAGAATCGAACGTGACCAAAAACGGTAGAAACGTATATATACTCCAGAGATACGCCGATAAATCGAGCAAACGATAGATAAAACGAGAAATAGGTACATACTGTTTGCGAAGTCATAAATACTCGTTTCAACACACACAGATATGTCATGTCATCAGAGACATTCTGGCGGTAAACAATACACTGATTCATGCAACAGATAGGTATGCTTTGAACAGCAATAATGGTCGCGATTCTCGAAAACAATTCTCTTAACTAACATTTCTTTTACTGTCGTTTTACGTTAAGTAGGCTTAGAAAAGAATAGAAGCTAACTAAATCGTGTCATTTCTCATAATTTCACTTAGCTTATAAAAAGCGCGTTATCTGTCCAAATAAGGTTACGAGTAAATGATGGCGACCAGATTGACTACAAATAACGAAGAAATTATTGACATTTTTAAACATTACATGACTTAGATATCCTCTCTCCTTTTCTAAATCTGCCTAACGGAAAGTGACACCACTAATATTAGTTACTTATGAGAAGTGTTTTCTCGAATCGCGGCCAATGTATTGTTCAATACTGCAAGGATCTCGTATGTAATTGTGCATCCTGTTGTGTAACCATTTCGTTTGCAAACGAAAATCGGTGTGTAATTGGCCGAAATGCCAAGCGCTCAACAATTAGTACATTCGAAAAATTTACTCGTCTGACGAAACAGGGATGCAATTTCGCAGGTCTTACAACAAAAACTTGTAGGTACTGTCGCCAGTACATACCTATAGGTTTATTTTATGTGGGACCCATTTAAGGGGCCAACTTAAGGGCGCCACTCACCACCTCCGTATCTGTGACGTGCACGTGATCACGCGCCTAGATATGACGTCGTATTGTATGGGTCCGTATGAGACACCGCTCACCACGGTACTCGCGTGACGCATACGCAGGCAGTGTGCCACCTCTTATACAATCCTATACATTACAACCGGTACGCGTGTGATTACGCGCAAGAATACGTCCTGCATACGGAGGCGGTTGTGTGTGCCGCCCTTTATACTGGTGTTTTATACAAAAATTAAGAAAAACCAGTATAAGTTGATCCATTAAATGTGTAGGTTCATTGTGTTGGCGAAAATACCTGCAAATGAAATGATGAAAATTACGCCATACGAGTTCGCTAATGGTGATGATAATTTTATTTGATGATGATGCAATTAAATTGAATGCAATCATAAAAAATGCAGCCATGGATTTAAATTACCCTAAACCTGCAGTTTTAACGACGTAAAATCAGATTGAGTCAGGAATGAACTTAGAGTATACACAAGCAAGCTGTAGCTGTACCCTGTAGGTGCGCCTAAAAAGTTAGAACGGTTTGCAGTAGTCTGCACACAACCTCTCTGTCTATCAGTAGCAAAACGCCAGTGACAACACTATTGAACCTTTGTAACTTCTCATACATTTGAAGTCTGTATCTATCTATGGAGCAACTGCTTACTCTTTGAGAGTACTTAGGTATACCGCAGGGCCTTACGCGCACTCTATAGCTTGCTATAAACTCTAAGGGAATGAACGTTGAAACGAATAACTGGATTATTTGCAATTTGCTTATACGAAGCAATCAGGCAAATTTCGCTAACATTAACATCAAATATTGTTACAAGCGAGCAAATTAACGAACCAGGTGATGAATTGTAAATATTTCCAACATACATAAATCACGCCTATACCCTTTGCGGGGCAGGCAGAGCGTAAACGGCCATTTACACTCTGACAAAAGTTTGAGAGTTATTCATAAGACTGTGTATCACTACAGTGACACGTTGTCAGCCTGTCACCCAAAATTGCAATACAAATCAATACTTAAATCCCCCAGCCGACAGCCCTCACGACACCATGGTGATGCTATTTAAGAGGCTACTATACCGAGCTGGAAGTTCGTGAGCTGTCAGTTGATAAAAATATTTCTATCTCATTTATGCATCCCACCCGTCCCGCAGCCGTAAAAGAGACAGTTATAGCTCGCTACCGGAAAATTTGCGTTCTGGGTTTACCAGGTTCCCCGTTCGAAATTGCCACCAAATTTGTTGATAGTGGCATTATTTTGCTGCCAATAAAATATTCTATGCCCGTATCATTTGTTTTGCTGAAATTATTTTCATAATTAGGAGATACGAAGGCGTAAACTTGGTGATAATTTTAGAGCATTTTGCCACGGCCATATCTTTTTTTAAATGCATTATTACAACCAGAAAAAGAATATAGAGCATAGATCTAGTCCAGAACAGTTACCGTGCCAAAAATTGAGTCGATCGGTTGCGAATTGGCAGAGGGATACGTTGAAAGCGTTTGTATGAAAAATAATGACTATAGATCCCTCTTAAGCCAGCACCATAATATGATACGGTATTTCAAACACATTTCGACTTAAATATACCTTACTACTAGGACTAGGGAAACCGATCACCGATGACGTGAACAATGGAGCATAATTGTATCAGCTCCCTGTCCGTTGCAAAAACAAACAGAAACAGAGAAAAAAGTTTTAACGATCCCCCGAAGTAAGAACGGGCATCAATTTGTCAAGAGATATCGGCGGGCAAAGCAATTAGTGGTTTTCTAACCTACATAAAAAATTGGGAGCTGCGATTCAGTATTCCCTTGGCCGTAGTGACGTCAGCCTATGCCGTCCACATCGATAACCCGAGTGGACTGGTACAGACCAAAGCTTTTAGCACTGCAAAGGAAACCGTTCACAGTATAAATCAACACTGACACTGCCCGTGTGTTCCCATTGTCCCCGGTGATCGTGTCCCCGTCATGGGGGCAACGAGACGTCCTTGCATTTACTTCCTTATGGGGTAAGGGCTAATGTGAAAATCACAAGTACGTGTCAATTTCGTCTTCAAAGCAGGGTTTGGTAGGGTGGGGCAAGGTGGCATGGTAAGATATTGCCCCATCTTATCTCATCCTCAACGGGAATAAACATACCGGGGACAACGGAAAAAATCTACATATATTTAAATAAAACCCGTTGTCCCCGCTCACCGGGGACAGTGCACTGCCGTGCACCAGACTGGCGAAGCTGCTCTAAACGCTCAATTTGAACGTTATTTTATGTCTTTAGCTTTGCAGCGAGTCTTACGGAAATATTTATTTTCTGATCATAAGAAAACACTCTCAAACTGGAAGTACCGCAATTTTATCGGTGGAAAGCTTTGCTGAAGTTTTGACGAATTGGAAAGCTTTTTTGAAAGTAAATAAAATAACACTTTTCTGTGTGAACAGTTTCCATACTCATCTTTTTTACAGGGTAACGTATAACACTATCCGTTTGTAGTATCGATATCGATACCCAATGCGCAATACATTAGTGGAAACGGAAGGAACGTATCTGTTAGGAAATTGAATCCCATATCGAACAATCGGCAAGTTTGCCTTACAGTCCCGAGAGCGAGCGAACAGAATTAATAATGGACTACGGTATTTGATGTAAAACTGGAAATGGAAATCCGATCCATGCCGTTTTTAATCATAACTTGAAAATCGAATTGGGAACTAGAATAGATGATGTCGTGAGCATAATTTCGTTAATCTGTACGAGCGCTCAGTATAATTTGGTTTCTCCTTTTTTTTTGAGTGGGACGCCGGGTCGCCCAACGATCCGATAAATGCCGGTGTCTGATTTTTCTTCAACATGGTAAGGTAACGACTATCACTTAAGTAATCAGAGACTGTAACCAGGATGCTTTCAGAGAATCAGGTGGTTCAGCTTGCAATTTCCTAACCAGACTGGGAACAAATTCACAAAGTAATGCAACTTTGCGAGTGCTCCATCGGAATTCAAATCCGAAACCTTCTGCGTCGCTGGCAGTCGCACTACCACTGCGCCACATCGGATGTCATAACTTGAAAATCTAATTGAGAACTAGAATCGATGATATCGTGAGCATAATTTCGTAAATCTGTACCAGCATAATTCCGTGAGCGCTGTTACAGATTTTACTGTGTAGAAATGTGATGGCGCTGTAGAGTAAGCTCAGCTTGTAATGCAGGATGGATTCATATTCATAACGAGACTAAAATCGTGCAAACATAGATTGTGGCTCAACACAGCGTTTACAGCGGAGTCAGTCACCGTGGCACCAATGGCATTCGCACCACGGTTGGCTTGCTGTATAGCCAGCAACACAGCTATTGTGTATGTTTTATGAAACTCTGCACGACTCTCCGACTGGCTTATTTAGGTTTGACAGAAAAAATCCTAACATACCTATCCTTAATCGACTTCCAGGAGTGATATTGCCGCTCGAATCCAGGCCGTTTTAACAAAAACTTGAAAGTCGAATTGAGTATTAGAAACGATGCATAATTTCGTGAGCACCGGTACAGATTTTACTGCAGATATGTGATGGCGGTGCAGGAAACTTATTTTGTAGAGCGAGATTACGATGGATTCATAATCATAACCCAAATAACCAGGCTAAAAACGTGCAATGCAAACGAAAGATTGCGTCCGCAATGTAATATTACAGAATCTGAATTACAGGAGGTATTCTGCCGCTCGAATCCTTCCATCGGATAAGGAACCTAAACAAACCTAACCTCATTCATATTTTTCTTCGATATTTTTATACAGCCCCATCGCCCTATTGATCGGAAACTATTTGGAGGTGGTCAAAAGGTTACTCTAAGGTAAGTAAGACATCGGTCATCGCGAGAAAACGCCGATTGAGACAAGAATAGGTAATTCTTGTTTTACTGTCAAGTTTACCTATTATGTTTTTGAGAATGTACAGAGTGTTACAGTCGCTTTGAGTGACTAAGCTTGAATATTTTTTTAAATCCTTCGTTTATCAAAGTGTAATTCGACTACTAGACAATCAACTGTATACGAATGTATATGTTGGTGTTGGTATCAATTACGCAGGGCATGGGTGCGCAAACGCAGCTCTGGCCGAGCGAACGGCCAACGGTGGCGGGCAGGGCAGCACGCATGCAAATCGTTTATTGGCGCGACAATCAGATCGCGACCGACCGGTCAACCGTGGTCACCCGGTCGTTGACCCGGTTGGTGACACTGCTACACGGTATTGGAGCTATGCTTTGATGGATATAGTTGGGAAAGCTGTGTGGTGTGGGCTTAAAATATCACCCCAATTCTACCCATGGCTGTCGTAAAAACTAACTAAGGGATAATCTAGAGAATGGCAAGCATCGTTCCCTCTGAATGAAACATCTTGAAATGCGCTCGCCATTTCTCCTGCCAAGCGTGGTAAGTATTACAATGCCCTCTAAAGTGGAAGGCCCATGTCCAGCAGTGAACTGATGTGGATGTAGTAGTTGGGCAACCAAATATTTAGAGAACGGTGCAGTTGTTTATTGTGCGTGATAATGATAAGCCTGTTTTTATAGCATGTGTTTTGCAATGTGTCGTTAACCGTATACATTGTTGCAACATCCATTAAAATTCCAGGCCTTCGCCCAAAATTTCATTAAAGTCTTGCAAAGAGGAAGCATATTATCAAATATTAACGTTATGGCAAGTAGGCACTTACCCACTTACCATGTCGGAGCAAAATACAAAGTTTCACGATAAGAACATTTTCCGGGACTTGGTTCGTGAGGACTAAAGACCCTTGTTTTGGCAACTTTTATTTTATTATCAGACATGCTAGACGGCGATGCCGTGAAACTTTTCACTTTCTACCGTACCTCTCAATATCTAGCGAAATACAGCGGGTGAAACGTGGTGGAGGAAAATTTAAAGTAAACCGCAGAAACGTGAGCAACTGAATAAGGAATCTCGACTATGTTGATAAACAATAGCGAGATAAGATGAAGTACACGATACTTGAAGCTTGGAAATAGGCAGAAATTGTTTTGATATGGTTACATGTAGAGTCAATACACGAATAGATATGAGAGACACAATGACAAGTTGTTTGCTACGCAGTGTGGTCTTAATTTTAAAAATAAACGCTATTAACGGGAACGCCAGCTGCCCACTCGGAAAGGGTAATGAGCTTGGGCACCTGTTCTATTTTTTATCCACGTTTAATGCCATTTAAGTAATTTGAGTAGACCGGTGGCTTTAAGCTCTCAACACGGCCGGAAACATGCTCACTTAGATGAAATTGGGTCTTTGTTTTTTACTGTGTTATTCGCTTTAAGCGTTAATTTCCTGGACCTTGAGCTGTGTCCCCTCATGAAGAGGCCGTTCATCATCACGTTTCATCTCGCAAATAGCTGCGGACCCCATACGCGGGGACACCACCACAATGGATCGTTTCCGCAACATGACGTCTCTATATCCTGCGAAACCCAATACCTTTTGTTTCAAACCAGATTAAGGAACAACTTCAAGGTACTAACTAGATTATTCTCTTTAACTTTAGTACTCATTTTTCTTGGCCATCGGCAATGGTATGTATAACAGGCAAGTAATCCATAACAAATCCATTAAAAAGTTGCCTTATTCAGAGCGAGTGGTCCAATAAAAGCCCTACGTTTTCTCGTCAAGATCCGAGGTCGTGCTGTCGTTTGTCCGGGGTTTTTACCGGCCCTCGTCAAGTCAAACAAAGAGACGGGACAATGCTGAGAGAGTGGGCTTTGTATGTGTCGTGGAGGCACTTAACTTTGACAACGCTGGCGAACAACGACGCGAGCAGGTGGACATCATGTGAGGCTTCTCATGCTCCGCTGCCATATTAGCAAAATATTCTTCTTCTTTTCACGTGGAACACCGAGTCGTCTAACGACCCGATGAACTCTGGTATCAGAGTTTTTCAACTGCCTGCTAGTCCTTTGACATGGTTGGGTAACGACCGCCGCCTGAGTAATCAATTATAGACAGCAACCAAGACCGGTGGCATAACGTACCCTCCGAAGTACGGAAAATCAGGTGGTTCAGACTGCAATGTCCTAACCAGAATGAGACCAAATTCACTAAGTGATAAAATCAACTTCGTGAAGTGAACCGCCGGGAACCGAACCCGGAACCTTCTGCGACGCAGGGGCAGTCGCACCGCACTACTACTGCGCCACATCGCCTGTCGCAAATAATACTTGAACGAGATAAGGATACGTTTCATTTTTCCCACAGTTCCGGTGTATAACAGTGGAATATAAAACACTGACCCGCTAGTGTCGCGGTAAAGCGACCCGAGCACGTTAATGTTTTATTGGCTTGGCCTAATTGCCTCCCGCTGTGCGCATAACGTACGATATTCACAGAATTTAAGTTCAAAGTTTCCTGAATACTTCTTTTTCGTTTGAATAAAATATGCAAAATAAGGAACACGGCGGGGTTAAGTGATTCAAGAAATATTCCCAGGGTTTTTCCGTGCGGCTAATGATCGCACCGCAAAGGAGCGATCATAAATTCAATGTGTCGTCAGCAGGCGGTGAACGTAATCAAGTAGCGGGAACAAGCCGAAAGGACGAAGGCAGCAATTTCAATTTTCTGAGCGGACAGTCAGCTGCGCCCGGGTTGCCCGGAATTCATCTCCCGCCTTCGGGATGGGCGCCCGACGCGTTTTAATCACCTGCCTCAACTGTCTGGAGCAATAAAAACAAAATTCTGTAACCAATACTAATAACGGCAGTTACAAGCACGTTCCTCGAGTTGATAAATGCATTCCGTGAAGCGATGAAAATGAATAGTGACGCCGCGAATAACTGCAGCTGCTTCCATTTCAGGCGGTAATAGTCGAAGTAGCTGCAAAAACTAGTAAACCGTAACAGGTGGAATTACATCGAAGACCAGCGCCGCAGAAGGCGCGCGCGCTGATCCGGTTTTCTCGGTGGATCAGACGTCAGGTATGGAATACTTATAAGTGTGTGGTTGCGTTGCGAAACTGAGCGCATCGCGGCAACGGCATCGGTGACGCACGCGCGCCTCCTGCGGCCAATTTACTGAATTTATAGCATCTGCAAGGTCGGCAAAGGATAACGACCCGACCCGCAGCACCACGTTACGAAACAAGTGCTCGGTTTTCACGCGCCGCTTCATTCGACCGACTTCCTCATACCGCGCACTCGAGATAATCGTCCACGTAAGTTTATTTGATTGCGAGGGGATTTTTTTCACACTCGAGTGTTTAGGACTTATCCAATTAATCACGATGACGCCACAGCAAAACGACCTCGATAGTAAATTGAATTCACGGTAAAAAGTTTCCCATACAAGCTATAGATCAAGGTATAATATAACAGGTATGGCCGTGTGCAATTTAATGTAGGATTAATTGAATCGCTTTGAGCGTGTGCCGGTTCATTTTCACCGGTCGAACGGGCAGTGAAAAGGATTGCACAAAGTCATCGTCGCTAACAGAATATTTGGATGGAGTTTTGCGAAAAAGCTGAACCCAAATGAAACATTCTGTATACTTCTTTCAGGTAAATGCCTTTTTCGTGGATATATCACTAATCCAGTCAGTTGTTTTAGGAGGTGCTGGAGACAATGGAACTTGGTGTAGTTTTATGTAAAAGGAATGCAGATTGAGCACCTGACGTACTTGTCTAACAAAAAGTGGCTCCTGAAAAGACAGCGGTTGAAAGCACAAAATGTAAATGGAACTAGAAAATAAGCACTTCGCGAAAAGACTACTACCAAGTATTTTTTAAATACCCTAATAGTACCTACTATTGCTTTGTATTTGATTTTTGATGTAGTCAATGGAGTAACAATAAAAAGCACAAATAGGAATGCAAGCATGGTGGGTGTATCATGCAAGATCTTGCGACGCGTTGCCGTTTTTGTTGTCTGAAACATCAACTTAGACATGATACCTCGGAATTTTTATGTAGGTACGTGTACGTGTTGCAAGCGTCAAGCTTTTTATATTACCAATCAAACTCGCCATAAAATATATCGGTCATAAACGTTTGCGATACCTGCGCAAACGTGACCGGTGTCATTCAAGTGTGGAGTGGAGGATCGATGCCATTAGAGGACATTAGCGCTAACTCGATAACGAGCGAGCCGAGCAGAGGTGGATCCTGCTGGTAAACAGACGTACTCGTGCAATTGCACTACGTAGGTTATAAATTATGACGTAAACACTAATGTGAACGAATGCGTAGACAGACATATCCCTAAATATTCAAGTAGATCCGTGCTTCGTCAATATTTTCATCCACATACTGTTGACATCTACTTTGCAAATTTTCTTGAACCATCCATTTCTGAGCACAAAACTTTTGGTATACTATGGTCATTCGAATAGGCCATATTTGACAGATGTCAAAATCACGTTAACGCTATGACATAAGGTCTAGTTTTTCTGTTGACATGTCAAATAGTATGGGTTTGGCAGCTGTCAAATATGGCCTATTCGAATGACAGGTAGTATAGTTTGTCGCCTCTAGACATTAAGAGATTAAACGTTAGCATGGGTCCATCTGTACGTCGGTAGCTCAGTGGCAGAACAGTGGGACGGTTCTCCACGTACCCCGGGTTCGATTCCCGGTCGACGCTTGTAATTTTTTCAATTTCTTATTTTATTATAAATAAAATAAGATTGATTGAAGAACGCAAAGAATCTTTGCAACTCACAATCCAGTCGCCAAACAGTCTAATCTATTTGATTAAATCAGTTAAACGCAGCTGAATGACACTAACGGCGGTAATTCCATATAATTGGACAGTAATATTCAATTAAGTCGAAAACTCGTCAAGGCCTGGAATAACAGACCACGCTGGCATGGTAGTGGTGTAAGACACTGGTTCTTAAACTTAGAGCCTCGTAAATAAACCTCTACGAAAACGGGAGAAAACAGAATCGGGAATTCCATTCCACTTTTAGGTAAACCTGTCACCTGTTATTTGGCTACTCCCTATAATTAATTGCACAATAGGTATACGAATATTCAATAGTGTAGTTTACAAATATGCTGATTGGTGCAGATTGAGCACAGCACAACACTACCCCATTTATACCGGGGTATCGTTACAGGCGACTAAGTGACAAAAAACATTCGTCAAGCATGGTGACGGCAAGGAATATGTGATTGATGACGATGATGAAGAAATAGAAATACTATCCTGCTATTACCAGCTACCGTCCTCCAGTTTGAGAACCCGTGGCGTAAGTTATTAAGGAAGCCTCGGCGCTACGGCTGTAATGAGATTAACCGGCGTCGGCACGATGGACTGACGTCGAACTTAGGGATTACCACGAGTACATGTCGATCCAACTTTTGTCACCTATTTGTCGAAATTGTTACATCAGCGTTTACACCCTTAAACTACGGTAAGCCGAGAATCGGTGTATGGCCTCCTTTCTCCAACTTTTTGGGAAAGTGCTCAGGTTACATAGGTTTTCAGTAGACAAAGTTTCTAAGGAGAATATCATTTATTTGAATTTTTGTTGTTATACAATACCGACGATGTATCGTGTGCGTGTTCGAACTAAACATAAATTGTATATTAGATTAGACATAACAAGATTAATCATCTCGATCCTTACAACAACAAAGTAGTTGCAGACGGAATACCTCCGCAATTAGAATGGCAGTAAGGCAGACAAGTTATTCTTGTCGCCAGATCGCAGACCGGTAGTAGAACTCTAGAATGCTAAAGGCCATCCGGCGACACAACTATCTGCCACATCTACTAGTTGTAGTACTAGCGAGTAATCTTGTTTATAACGTAGATGCTCTTTCTCTCTCTCTTCGAGGATAGGAATGAAGGAGACATGTGGTGAACCGCAATTTGATTCAGACCGGTTTCTTTAACTAGTTTTTTTCGTCAGTGTAAGTTAGGAGGAATGTTGCTAATCATGAGAACTACTTTGCTCAGTTTCGTACCTACTCGTCAATCTGTATCGGTAAGGGTTTTTGCAACAATGGGTGAGATCACCATTAAGCTGAGAGAAGAAGACAAGAAAAGCATTATCCATTCACTTTTACTCTCTTCTGTTTACGTGTGGAACACAAAGTCATGAAACAACCCGATGAACTCTGATAGAAGAGTATTTCAGAGTAATCCGTTGTTCCTTCTACACAACAACTAATATTGAAACACCTTGTCAACGCTATCAGCAGCCAGCTTTGCCAATTTACGACATGTCAGTTACTACACTTGCTTACACACAACGTTGATGGCTGAAGGCTTAACTGTGGATTATTGTCTCGAGCTGGTTAATTGCAAACGCTTGTATGTGGATGACATTATGAAGGTATTCAGCACGCAGCTAAAGTTCAGTTTGAGTCGAAGTAAATACAATTGGCACAGAGACGTATGAATAGGGACCGCAATTATAGACTGAGTTATTTCAGCAAGAACCCAATAAATTTGGTCTTCGGTCGACTAGGCTAGTCAATTGTGGGATTCCAATTCCAGTAATATAACTTTGAATGGCGACTGGTCGGTATCGGGCATTATTCAGACGGCTGTTATGCTTTCAGCCGTAATCGGTTTAGCTCGACTGCAGAATCTATTGTCTTTCTGTTTAATGCCATTTACTTGTCCAACACAATACGTCTTTAAATCTAAACAGTTCAATGATATAGACTGTTTTATATTTTATCTTATAGAGAAGTAGGCTGCCGTCATTACGTTAGATCATCATAGATTACGTACGCTGGAGATGTGGCATTATAATGCGCTGCAATTCAGATTCCTACCTTTTTGTCTGTAAATACTTCACAAAAAACTTTAATGAAGATAGGTTATAAATAAGTTAGACTTGTGGCCAGTCCTTCACCGTTTCGCAAGCCATGATTGACGGACTTAACATGACACATATTTGTAAAAGCAGATATATTTTCATGAGTACCAATGAATCCTTACAGGGCATCGTAAATCTTCATGACAATGGCATAGGAATTATGTACAAGAAAATTTAGATGCCACGCAGAAAGTGATGGATGATATCCAATAGGAAGGTGTTAGCTATGTTACATATACAGTAGTGGGTTAAGCGCATATGTATATTACCCTATACATTATCGAGTTTTGCCTAGAACATATTTATTCAAATTGCCAGTCATGCCTTGTTGAACATTAGCTAGTTCTTGTGGAAAGTTTCCTTTGAACCCTACACATGTTTGAGATCGGAACAGGGCCGAAACCCGTCTGGCCTGCTAACGACCTTAGGTCGTTAACATCCAGCGTCAGGACGCCGCTCCTCTAGGGTTTATTGAGGATTACGCCTGAGGGATGTCGATGCAAATTTACTACCCAAAGCTCCATTTCATGCGAAAATAATATGTGGAAAGCAAAATAATGAAATGGCAGGTCGGGTCGACCCATAAACTTTGTTATTCTGATTTTATCAAAAATATCAGAGCAGGTATCTTTTACGTTATTACAAAGCAAGGGTTTTCCACGCCATTTGTGGAGATTCATTTTTATAAAAGAGACGGATTTATTCCATTTTAATTCTTAGGCCTAACAATATTCTTCCGAGCTCTTATTCTAATATCATAATTTTGCAGCAAAACATAGAAAAATAATAAGAAAGAAAATTTTAGAGGGTGCCTGCTTGACGAAGTAATATAATCTAATTTCTGTCGGAAAATGAAAATTAAAGAATCCATTAGTCACGGGGACTCTTCCACCGTCGTCACGCACGAGGGGGTTGAAGAATCAAAACGTAATTTGGTAAAATGCTCTAAGTGGCCTTGTCGCCGTCTATTTCTCAACTCTAACGGATATTTACCTGTGCCCAAGAAGGGTAGCCGTGCCGACCCTAGCAACTATCGACCGATCGCCATCACTTCCGTACTCTGTAAGGTTATGGAAAGAGTTCTGAACTGCAAACTGCTTTCGTACCTCGAAGACAATGATCTTCCAGTGATTGTCAATATGGCTTCCGCCGAGGGCGTTCCATGAGATCTTCTAGTGTACGTAACGCATTGTTGGGGCGAGGCCATTGAAAACCACGGCGAAGCAATAGCAGTGTCGCTGGACATTTCAAAGGCCTTCGATAGGTGTGGCATGCGAGTCTGTTGAGCAAGCTTCCAGCGTACGGCATACCCACTGGCTTCTGTAGCTGGGGCAGACTTCTGAGTGAACGGTCGATCCGAGGTCATGGACGGCTGCTCCTCTGACCTCGCTATTGACGCCGGAGTTCCTCAGGGTCTGTACTCGCGACGCTTCCTGCTGCACATCAATGACCTTCTTTCTTCAGGAATTGTTGGTACGATGACAGTACTGTCACCGAGAAATATCTGTCCGGCGCAGGAGCCAGTGGTGATGAAATCAAAGACGAGAAAGGCTTTGATTGATCGTACGAGCCTGACGTTAAGTAACGTCTCCCAGTGGGGCGAAGACAATCTCGTCAGCTTCAATGCTTCAAAAACGCAGGCGTGTCTTTTCTCCGCAAAAAGAAGTCCTTTCACCTTTCCTACTTTTCGGGGTACATCTGTTCCAGTGACCAACACTCTTCAACTCCTTGGCATGAGTTGTCCTCTGACCTCAACCCGCACCACCATCGAGTCCAAGGCTCAAATTGCAGCTAGAAAGTTGGGCGTCCTGAATAAAGTCAGGTACTTCACGCCTGAACAGCTTCTAACTCTTATAAAGCTCAAGTCCGATCTTGCATGAGTACTGCTGT
Source organism: Phthorimaea operculella (assembly GCA_024500475.1). Taxonomy (NCBI): domain Eukaryota; kingdom Metazoa; phylum Arthropoda; class Insecta; order Lepidoptera; family Gelechiidae; genus Phthorimaea; species Phthorimaea operculella. The sequence goes on from JANFCV010000055.1 coordinate 3,334,011, forward strand.
CACCTTTGGGACGGCTAAATACCAACTTGCACTGGATTCGGTGGAACGCAGAGCCAAGAGATTAATAGGCGATAAAACTGGTGGCGACCGCTTCACAGCCTGGCTCACCGCCGCAAGGTTGCTTGCCTATCGGTCTCTACAGATTGTACTTCGGAGAGTGCGCGTGAGCTGCATGAGCCATACCACCGTCTCCTTTCTTCATCGGACATCCAGACGCACGGCCGGCTACTATCCGTTCTAGTTGATACCCACATTACGCACTGCGCTTCAATCATCTTTCATTATGCGCACGGCTAAAGAATGGAATTCCTGCCTGCGTCTGTATTTAAGTGCATATAACCTGAATCTCTTTAAGTCTAGAGGAATAGGCATCTTCTGGCAAGCTCGCTCCACCGTAGATCCCATCTCTGCTCTAGGTAAGATTTGTAAGATCAAAAAAAAAAAAAAAAAAAAAATATAATGGAATTTGGGAAGATGCTGACGATTTCAATTTGTCAACTAATAGAAATTAGTGATAAAAACGAAAGGATTCCGTTTAATAATAAATTTAAGACCAAATTCTTAAGCATTAGCAATTGAGATGACCTCCTGTGGTGTCCTTTATATAGGAACCCAGGATGCAATCTAAAACATTGAACAAAAAAAACTAAAATATATTTAAAACTTGATGGAGGCAAAAAATTATATAGGAAAGTAAATTGTACAGCATCGTCCGATTAAAGACAGACAGTTATAATATCCAGCGATTTGCATGAAATAAATTATCGTCCCTAAGATAAACGTAAACAAGAAAGTCATAGATTAGCATTGTTAAATAGAAAGTCCGAACGAAAATTTAAATACAACGCCGGCGTAATCTTGCCTTGGAGCTGGCGAGATTTCTATAAATAATCCTAATCCATTTATGGGATAAGGAAAATACTTATTACGCGCTTATTGCAAAGGAATCGTAAATCGAGAAGTCCGTAAAAATTCTCATCTCACTCATGTAGTCATCAAAATATTGGAAGTAGGTATGAATAGCGTGTGACCTCTATTTGCAACCGCAATGAACATCATTTTGTAGTAAAATGAAAATTTCCACACGTAAACACCTAGATCTCCTGTCAACGACTTGAAGTCAAGATACTCTCGGTTATTGCACTCATAAAATCTATTCAGTACGAAGGCTCAAAGGAAAACGTATAATAAACCCTAATTGAATGCTCAACAAACAAAGTTATCGTCTGTCGTCTTCAAAAACTGTGGTTTGAGAGGAATGTCAACAAACAACTTAACTTCATATTGGAAGCAGCCTAATCAAGAAAATCGAAGTTCAGAACTGGCGAATCTTAACATCATAATTGAGTTCAAATCGAGCCGTCGAAGGCAGTCCAATAAGGAACATGGCGAACTTTCAGAACTTGACCTTCCAAGTTCCGAGGCGGAATGCTACCCCTCTATCCCGCCCCCCACTCTCCCTGCCCCGCATTGCAAGCAAGCTGAAGGACGGCTCAAAATAAGACGATTACTGGACCCACATCAAACATAGCTTTGATTTTATTTATAGAATTGACTTCCGTTTCCACTTCGACATAAGCCATCAAAGTTATTGCAGATTTATACTTCTACAGCTTCGTAAATGACTTCGTTCTGCAAAATGCGTTTGACGTCAAGGGCGAGACAATTTGCCTATGTCGTGTCAGGGGTATTGTAATGGAAACGCCGTGAAAATCAAAAGGCAGCCAGGCCTTGACTCTTGCTGGCATTCAGCAGGGGTCAAGGTGACCTTAATGGCTTTACGGCCCAACCCTACGCTTTATAGTCATCCTCACACTCCGAGGGCATTACTTCTAACTCCTCAAAGCTAGAAAGGGTTTAAACGTTAGAGAAAATACTCTTTAAACTCTAATTTACTTTATTACTTAACGATACTATCTCACAGAAGCGGGCGACGGGCAGACAAGGGCTAACAAGGCACTCGAAAGGAGTGATCGCTGAAACGGCTTCGAAATAGAGCGACCTTGCGCTAGCAATAAATTTTATCTTAAAACAAAGAAGATTTATTTGGACGATAAATTGTGTGCAATTAGCCGAAATGAATCGGGTAATAAATGCGTTTGTTTACGGTGGAGTTACGCGGATTATGTTTGGAGGTAAACAAGTGGAGAACGTGGTCGTGAGGTGAACCCAGCATACTTGTTTAGGCTACGAGTTAACAAACATTAGCGCGAGTATTTTGGCCCAGTTCGCTGTGTTAGGGCTTTCTGAAGCCACTCCCACAATGCAAGTGCTTTCGAGCAAGTATGATGTTTTACTTCCAGGTTGAGCAAATATACGTAATACCTTCAGGTTGCGGGCAACAGCACTTGTGCCGTACGCGTTGGTTTTTACTGCATACAGTAATTGAGTTTAGCTAGAGCTTTTTAGTGATCTCAGGAGCCTAGACATTTGACACAAACATAACTTGCGAGTATTTCGACCCAGATCGCAGTGATTTCTTAAGCCGAGCTTCTGTTTTAGAACTGTTTCCTTGCAAATGTGACGGCACACTTTCTAATAAAGTTTGCTTAGGGAATCAGAAATGCGCTAATAGAGGATTTTGCTAAAAGGTTCAAAATAACTTGTAGTTAGCGTAAGAATTCCACATTGCAAATTGCATATATAATGTTTGTTGAAAAGCAAATCTAGACACACGGCAGTGTGTCCGCCAAGTTCGAGCAAACAAAGCGACACACCGGCCGTGGGTTATATTACACGAACCATTTCGGGCCAAGTTCGACCCACCTATAACTCAAAATCTATTTTATCTACGCATATGAAATTTCTAGTATCTGTCGAGATCTACTTACTTATCTAAAATACAAAATTTCATTAATGTACCTATTGTAGGTCTTGAGATATTGACGTCAGAAAATCGCAATTTTTACTATACACTCACTGACTGACTGACTGACTCACTCACTCATCAAAAACCTAGACCACTTCCAATGGTCGTATTGACTTGAAATTTGGCATGGAGGTAGGTCTTTAGGTCAAGGTAAAGGAAAAAATCTGAAAATGGCCAAGTGTGAGTCGGTTTTAAAAATAATGAAGGTGTAAATTCATACCCCTAAGGAACTAAAACAAAAAATTATCTAAATCTTCCAATCGTAGTAACCGACCTAAAATTCGTTACGAAGGTTTGTATTTAGTCAAAGTAAAGTATAAATGAGATATTTTCTTACCTAACTTAATCAGAAAAAAAGAAAATAAACCTTACAAAAATAATGAATCTCACTAAAACATAATGTGAAAGGCTGTTGCCGATATTTGAATGCTTCGTTTATAAAGAAGTGACAGTAATAAACATACATGTTCATTAAAAATAGTTACAGAATGCACACTTGATTTTCCGCAGTTTGGAAAGTAGATTCTTATTTCCAAACTGCGAAAAATCAAGTGTACATTCCTGTAACTATTTTTAACTGAGGTCTGTGTATGGAACTTGGTACTTATTTAGATCTCACTTCTTTTATAGGCGAAGCATTCCAAAAATTATCGAACTTGGCAGCCTTTCACATTTATGTTTTGGGTGGGATCTACCTTTTCTCAGTTAAAGGCAAAATTAGGTCTCAGCTCGAGTCGACAGAATCCATTCATCTAGATCAGTTTGGGTTCGCTTCACGACTTAGGAGTATAAAATAAACTGAACTGAAGCCCGATCCCATCTGATTAATCTAGACCCCATCATCTTGATTAATTTAAAGTACCTAATCAAAATGTTCTCAGATTAGCATATCAGTAGGCGCCAGGCGGTTGAATATCTCTGACACCAGGGTGCATCGGGTCGTTGGACGACTCGATGTCTCACTCGAAAAGAAGAAGAAGCATATCAGCGATTCATTTAGACCGCAAAACTAAAAGCCAAACATTTTTCTTCTAAAGCTAGCAGGACGGCAAACTCAGAGTGAATTCTTTACATTTTTTCAATGCTAAACGCTCGGCGAGTGGTGAGTCACCAACGTCCTTCACCTCTACTCGCCCGTCCCTACATCCGTGTTCACGATTCAGCTTTAGTCGGTGAAAAGGTAAAATGCTTACCCATTATTTAACTTGATTTCAGGTTTTGAGGCTAATCATCTTCCTGCCCTTATCAAAATAAAGGTGGTCGGTAGTCGGCGCAAAATGTTTTGTTAGAACACAAAATCACGTAGCAAGAAGATTTGGCTGTTTTATGACTGGCTGCCTGCCTGATGTCAACCCTCTTTGGGAATGCTATTTTAGGTGGTATCACCGCCACCACGCGGTTTACCAAAGGCGACAGATATTCAGCCGAAGTCAAAAACTCTACGTCGCCTTTAAGAAACCCTCTGACTGGATAGGATAAGTGGTGGCAGTATTCTTAGCCGATATGTCACGGCAAAGATTTTAAAGCTAAATGTAGTCCAAAAATGTACTATATAAGTCTGCTTTTAAAAGTCTAGCGACTAATGCGACGTCGATGGCTGTGCTTGAAATATTGAATGGAATGATAACTGTGATGATTTTTTAAACGAAGGACGAACGGATGGGCTAACTTGGCAACACTGAGCTTGCCAAGAACACGAATCCACGGCATATTTCGAAATGCATTCATGAGCTGGCTCAAATCGAGCGCCAATGAAATGGTGCAACGTTTGAACCTAAGCAATGATTCAGTGAGTTCAACCAAGGTTTGTGGTCAAATTACCACTTCGGCGCATTTAATGTCAGTAAACACACGGAGCTATGATTCAGCTGAACAAAACAACATAGCTTAAGTATTTGCGGCGTAGGATACTATTGTACCTATACGGTTATGTTAACTTGGAATGGGAGAAACTTTCCTTCAATAGTAGTCGGGATTGTCCAACCATAATAATAGAGGCTATAGAAACAAAAGAACATCCGCCGCAGGCAAATAACACGAATCATTTGGATTACGACACAGCCGCAGTATTACTATACTTTCTCCTTAGGAAATCGCTAGCAACATCACTGTGTATCTTGTAAACAGATGTTACAAATATTTACTGCTGAAAACGTATCTACTCATAAACACCTCCTACGTGAATCAGTTCAGTACGCACCAAAATAGCTCAAGGGCGTGTATTGTTGTTATATTGCAAAGCGCCCTTGAATGGTTGAGCGAGCTAGGCCCGTACCACCATAGCAAATTTCATGGTCAATATCGTATAAGTGTAATGTCGTAGGTAGGTCTCGCGTGTCACATGCCTGGTCACGCTCTAAATAGGTGCGCCGTTTCACCCTCCATAGATTCCTCTGTTATTATAGAAAAGGAATATCAAATCTGCTCGTTGCTGACCTCACTTTTTAACATTAATTTGATGAGTCGTAAATTCGAGGGCGTAGGTTATGATTATGACTTACATTCGAAGGACGGGCTCGTTTGAATAAGATGAAAGTGGAGCATCTCGCCAAGTTGGCAACATGTAACGTCAAGTTCATTTATTTGAGCTGTCTGTGGCTTGGTTTTATAATAACTAGAGCGACTACCAACTCTTCATGCATCGGGAGGTTCAGAAGTGCCTTGAATTTACAAATTCAACCACATGTGTTTTGTAACAATTGTAGAAATTCTCGCAACGCAACTAGCGTTTAAGCCGCAAATTACCAATTTGACGAATGTTTTCGCAAGTAATGATTAAAGAGAAAACTCGAAAGATGTGCGAGTTGCAGATTGAAGCGCCTACTCGCATTCATTGCATCGTATTTTGCAAGGCACGCGTAACAACAGCGTT